>LVVK01000028.1:1142-156377 GCA_002022785.1 Trichoderma guizhouense
CTATACTATAATTAACCTAAAGGCTTTGAAATATTATATTTAATTTATAAACCTACTGCTAACTAAATCTAAGAGTAATTTAAACTACGTTGGAAAGTTATAAATATATATTAAATAAAAAGCAACCTAAGTATATACTCTTAATACTTCAGAATATTCTACTTTGAATATTAATACTTATTATATATAGAATATAGTTGCAAAGGTCATAAAGCTATAATCCATTATATAAAGTCTACAGCTCCAGTAAGTTCCTAATTACTAAGGTACGCAAAGGTTCAAATACAAATTAATTTATGGAGGAAATAATATTTAGCAAAAATACGTTTATAGAATGGCTCTCTCCAGTCCTCTCAGTAATACTTGTTCGCTGAAAATAATCCCCTCTAGTCAATCTCATGAGCGCATATACTACCATTGCTCTTCCCCATAAAAAATTACTCCAGAGTGTTATTGAGCTTTGGTAGGTACAAGTTCCGATTGCGACGACGGAGAGGAGGGGGTTGGTTGCAGGTAGAAGTGGCGACATTGGAGGGTGATTTCATGTCGCTCGATCCAGAAGACATAGCCCCAATAGAGAACGTTCCCGCCCAAGTGCTCGCAGAGTTCGCCGTTGCGATTTGTACAGTTCTGATCCATGCAGCCGCAAAGACAGATATCGATGGTGTACTTACACATCTTTGCCAGAGAGGACTGCTGTATGGAGGGAGTGGCTGCGTGGCAGAAGGATCGATTGTCGGGAGCCGTTGACTCTCATGTCTTGACAGATCTTGAGTCGCTTGATTCTCTGAGGATAATTGTGACGTATTTGATTTATAGACCAGTGTTGCTCATCACATTCGACCCCCTCATGCCCCTTAAGACGCTGACCAAGAGTCTTGCGCTGTTCACTCTGTCCAACGGCAAGGCTACCAAATACGTCATGATGTACACCGACCCTGAAGGTTTCGCACAGTCGCACTGAGAACCGTCTTTCCACATCTGCGAGCCCGTACAGCAATAAATGTCGAGAAGAACCCTAGTGCCACGACAGGGAGACCGGGTTTTCCGCAGCCACGCGCCTGTCCCCTCATGGCGGAGCATCCTCGCGTGGTTGGCGTTTGTAGACGGATCTGGGGGACGAAGCCAGCGGTTAATCTTATCAGTGTGGAGGTCAGACCTGATGGAATCAGTTACGGCTTTCGTTGCAACCATTGTCTGCTGCGCGCCATCGATCTGTCGTTTTAAAGAGGCGGTCGTTGTCGAAGCCCTGGTGAGCATAGCCAGGATTTTGCTTGGATTCTTGCCCCATCTTCGGGTTCTTCTCCCCCATCTCTTGAAGGAAGCAGGGAACCTTGGAGTTTCTCCGCTCGTGATCGGTCTGGATGTTGGCAAGCGCATTGAGGAGGACTGTCGGAGGCCGTCCGAGAAAGCCTTTGTGCTCACGCTTGTGACCAGACTTTACCTTAATTAAGTCTTACTGGCAGACGCCGCCCATGGTTCCATCGGGCTGGCTCACGATAACGTTGCCTAGCCGGATATCGTAGTCCTTATCCCGTCGAGCGATACCGCCGCCCATGCCGACCAAAAGACTAATACGGATAAATAATAGAGAGGTAAGCAGGCCCGAGGCCGTAGTTGCAGCCGAGGTAGTTCCATACACTCCAGCGGGAAGAGAGGCAATGACGATGTTGTGCTCTCCTATGTTTTCCCTAAGTATAAACGTTTGCGTCGGTTTGGTGTCTAGTGAAGCCAGTTGGAGCTGTATGTTCCTTATCGGGTATCGCTGCGGCGGCGGCCCGTTTGATGGGAAGAGCAGTAATCTAGGCAACCGAATAGGAGTCGGGGCTGTTAAGTAGTTAAACTAGTTATATACAAAATATACTCAATAGTTATATAAACTACACAGAATTATATAACCAAAACCTACTTAAAAGTTGAATAAAGCTATATTATAAAATAGTAAAAGGAAAAGTAGTAAAAAGTATTAAATACTATATAGTTTAGAATAGAAGTATAAATATTACACTATGCTTTCAAGTAGTAGCAAGCTCTAAGATCCTAGACTCTAAAGCATAGGTGTCTGTAAGTTTAGACTATCGGTATCTACAGCTAGATAACTAAGTACTAAATACTACTCTTCCTTTCACAGGGGGCAGTTTAGTAACTAGCTTATGTTTATATACTTTAAAGAGTAATAGTTATACTTTAAAGTAGTACTCCTCGCAGTTAAGGAAGGTTTAACATAAGTGCTTAACAAGCTAATTAACTAAATATATTTTTAATCCAAAGACATTACCGGTAGCAGAGCCATTCTAGTTCTCTTCTTAAGTACCCCTCTCTCTTATATTCTAATTATATATATAGTCTACTACTTTATCCGCCCTAGGCTAGCAAAATATTAACTTAGTATTAAAGCTATAATAGCTTCAATTTTATCATTCTTATATATATAGTCTATATACTATTTATATTATACTATAATAGCTAAAGTCTTTAGCTTTATAAATATCTTTAAATACCTTACTATTTAAAAGAAGCTGGTATATAAAAATAATAGTATAGACAACCTATTCTTCTTCCTACTAAACCTAAAAGACAATATACTATATAATATATACAGTATATTCAAGCCCAAGTATATCTAAGAGTAAGTCTACGCTATAGTTAAGTAAAATAGTAATATACAAACGGGCTAACACTAAGGCCACAATAGTAAAGTCAGTCAAGCCTAAAAGTATATTGGCCCTAGTAGTATTACCAATACTAATACCTAGCACTAATGGAACAGGAGGGTATTATAAGGCCCAGACATTAAGGGCGAGGATAATAGCCCTTAGCCCCAGCTTAAGATATCTGAGAACCAATCGGGAATCCATTATAAGTAGGATAAGCCCAGTTCGCAACCTATTTACTAGTTCTGCAGCATAACCGCTGCTTTCTTATTAAGCAAAGACTCAGCGGGAGGCGGAGCCTGAATTTGTCCTATCTCTTTTGTAATTACCGACATTTGCCAATGATTCGGCATTAGATAACGGTTAAAACGCAGACCGATTTCCCACTACTGTATGTTGTAATACACCTGCCCAATTAAGGATTAGTATTAGTTCGTTACTATAATTCTTAACATGCTATGGAGTAATAAGATTCCTCACTCATTGACATGATTCCAAACATATCGGGAATTAGGATGCTACCTTGCTCCAAAATAGTATCGTACCTTGAAAGAGTGCTGTATGGCTGAGTTGTGGGTCTTACAATGATACATATATAAAGTACCAAGAGCTCTGTGACTAAATCTCATTCTCCTGACAACAAGACTTAGTATTATTCAACGAAATAACTCATACCTCAAATCTTGAATATAGACTATGCATCAGCCCTATCCATCAATATGAAGTTCACCACTCCAACCATCCTCACACTCGGGTGCCTCCTCTCCAAGGCTGCCGCCGACTTCCACATCGGCGCCTGGCTCGCCGGCGACAACCAGATCGGCGGAGTCGAGTACAACGCCATCTGCCCGTCCGACTACTGGAACTGCCAGTGCTTCGTGCAGGGTGACCGCCGGTACGACGTAACCCCGCGTATCGGCGAGCTCGGGAGCGGCTACAATGGCGACCCCACCTTCTGGTGGGCCAAGAACGTGTGCGGCGTCAGCCAGCTTAACTTCTACTACCTGGACAGCGGCATCGTGCAGGGATACATCGACGGCGGCGACGGGAGCGTGGTGGCCAATTGCTACCACCAGCCTCCGGGCACGGATGTGGAGTGTGATGGGAATGCGGGTGCTTGGTTGGATTGGTGGGTTTGCTATAGTTACATTTGCAACCCCTAGTTGAAAGTCATGGTTGAGAACGGTTGGAACGGACAAGCTACGCTCATTACTGAGATACATTGTATTCAACTCTCAAGGACAACGCAGTAGAATACACCCTGACTTCCAACCATTGTCCATATCACCTCTAAATGATGTATATTTGCCTTCCTAGCCATCTTCTAAGCCTCACCTAGCTTCTGCAAGCCGGAAGAAATCCAGGATGATTATCATATTGCTATATTTGAGATGTTCAATAACCAACTACATAACATTGTACGATGCCTTTTCTCTGGAACTTTGGGCGATGGCTACACTTGCTATAGATTAGGGTTATTGGTTCACTATGAATATAATACATAATAAAGACTGGGTACTCCCCAATCTTTGTCTCTCGACTGATACTTCCATATCTTCTCAAGCATATGTCAACCACTTTGACTTACTCAATGAGGAAACATAGTATTATAATAATAACTAAGGCTGGGTATGGCTATTTCGAGGCTGTCCAAATAGTTCGCTGCGTTCTGGAGCGCTTCTTACCATCGATGAAGTAATGTGCAGTATATACCACATAGGCACCCTTCATTCCGGTGAACAGAAAGAGCTTATACCCAATATCTAGACAAGAGACAATCGCCTTAGTGAAAGATACTAACAATAGTAGGCATTCTGGTAGGTCATCGTATTATTGATGTTTTCGAGGGAGAGCTTGCGTGAATCGAGAAAGCATCTGTGGCTCTTCGTGGTCATGAGCCAGTACTGGCCTATATCGGGGAAGTCGTTTTGGTGAATGCCTTGATGTTGCTATTCGTTTTGAGCGATATGGCAGCTGGCGAAACACTCTTGATAATTAGAATTTGCGTCTTATTGTAAGGTCCGCCAAAACTTCCCGCCTTGTTCAAACTATGTCATACCAGTCCTATATTGACAGTTTCTCTGGAGACACTCGGACCAAGGAAGTTTACAACAGACGATTGCTTGCGGTTATACAGCGTTCGAAATTGGAATATACTGAGGATATACCTAGAGTCCATGCTGATTTAATACGATCTAAACCGAAAATACTTTCCTATTATACCATAGGGCACAGTCTCCTCTATCTTACAATCTAAGTGTGCAACTCCGATATACGGGATTGATCACCATTCCCACGCAAGCCGCCCTAGGCACCACCACAATGGTTACCGTAACTGCACTACACCGCATTATGAAACAGGCAGCTGTTGCCAATAAGATTATCGCTATGAAGACCGATACTAGACGTCGATCAGAATTATGACATCTATAAGTGTGTGATCCAACCGATATTCCCAACCCAATACTGGCAAGCAGCATTAGTCAAGGAGAAGACCGCAGAATAGGTGGTAAGATAAACAGCGGAATAAGGAGAAATGGTGTGATCCTTAGGTACTTGTTGTGGTGTGAATCAGTTATAATCTCAATAGAGAACTGGGAATGTGAACCTGAACTCTCTTGACATTAAGAACGTAATTATATATAATGAGAAAGCAGATGCTTGCGATGAACACTTTGTAGGGATATATGTAAACGGGGTGTTTTGCTATAGTACGAACGGCAGAGGAGCCAGACTAGTGGAGTAGCGACCGATGTGGATCTGGTCCAGCTTGCATGCAACTTGAATGTCTTAGTTTCTCCTCGAGGGCGGGGAAGGGAACCAGGCTCGGGCTCCATACCTTAAACGTCTCTCAGCTAATATAGCTTGTAATAAATCGCATTCAAGGATGATTTACGCCCATGAGCATTTCGCCTTTTTTGTAACATCATTTAACCATCTTGCGAGCCATTCGACAATGTTGAAAGGGCTTTCTTGCTCTTTACTAGACTATTCTGCAAGGTTTTGAAGCATCCAAACCATCTCCTTAACATTTCGAAGGTGAAGAGTCGTTCCTACCTCAACGTGATCTCTACACTGCCTATACGTCTCTTTCTGCCATGTCACGCACCTCATTCAACGACATTCCGCTTCACCTAACCCGCATCATTTGTGAGCACCTTGCAACGTCTCATAGGCCAAGCCTATACGCATTTGCTCTAGTTAACAAGTCGTGCTACAATGCTGCATTTGCGCTGCTCTTCCGCCGCATTGTTCTACGGGTGACCGAAGGAAGTCGCCTGGAGAGGTGTGTTCAACAGCTTCGCCAGGTTTTTGAGCAAACAAATGGTTTTCGGTTCGTCCGTCATGTCGTTTTGGGCGGATTTGGCCGCTGGGAGGAAGAACACGACCAGTTAGTGGAGAATGATATGCAGAGTGACGTTTGCAGATATCCATTTGGGAATACGGCAAAAGAAGATGATGAGAATGTAGAGCCAATCAACATCGCAAGAGTTGGGGCTCAATGGCAAAGCAGCTGGTATGTGGATGATGGCGTGTGGGATATGCTCGCAGACTTTATCCCTGATTTACCTGGCCTCTCGGATGTGATATTCGACTGCTCAACCCAATATCTGCCCCGTCTACTCCGTGTCTTACACCAACACCATCCGCAGTGCAAACTACATCTGGGCTCCTTCGATATATACCGTCCCAACGGGAGCTTAACGCCCGCTGAGCAAGTCGAACTTATCACATCGCCACTCCTGCACACAATCTACCTTCGAGATCGTTCACTGAAGGGTTATGGGCCGGATGGCACTCCAACATACGGCGCGGACGCCGTGCGACGTATAATTGCCGGGCTGGCGCCGAATTTGAAGAAAGTAGCTGTACTAAATACAGATGCGGGCTGGTCACCAGCACTCGCGGAGGCTCTGGCACAGGAGCGACCGGCTTGGCTGGGTTTCGCACTCCCAGATATCGAGACAACCAAGCGAACCAAGGGCTCACTGGATTACCTGCAACTTGTCAGCTCTGAGCCTCTCAACGATATTCGTGAGTGGATGTCATGTATCGACGATTCTACATTGCGCGTGTTGAAACTTGAGCGACTCGTTAGCGAAAATGCCCTTAAATATCTTGCCACGGAATGTCGCTTTCCCAAGTTGGAAACCTTGGTCCTGAGCATGGTGACCACTAACGTATCGTCTCCTCTGCCTACAAGCCTATGGAATGCTACGACCAACTTCCTTCTCACTTTACCTCCTTTACTTGCATTAGGTCTTCCAGGAACGACGAACAGTACCCTTTTACGACCAGTTTTTGAGCACCATGGCGCGTCGCTGCGGACGCTGTGGCTTTCTGGCGAGACGGCTTCGCCCAAACTCATCAAACAACTAGTGCAGAGTTGCCCCTCTATTTGCAAGCTGGGACTTCAAATACAGCGCTCCAAAGGCGATGCCACAGAAGTTACTACATATGCTACGCTCGGATCGCTACCAAAGCTGCAGGACTTGTCCCTGACCCTGGACTGCTCTGATACTCGCGTCTTGGCTGAGCAAGAAGGGGATGACGATCCCGACGCCAAGTTGGAATCGCCCAACGACCCATCATTTGACGAGTTTGACCAGCAGATGCTGTTGGTACAGCTTGACTATTCCCGCTATCCGCGTAGGGGCCACGTACGTGATGCATTCATCAACTGTGCTGTCGATGGAGACCTCGCACGTTCCATCTTCACTGCTATTTCGTTAGGAAAAGACAAGGGTGCAAGTTCTCTACTACTAAGCAGACTAAAGATTAGCGTTACGGGAGGATGCAATTTTGGGACGAACCGAGGTGATTACATGCTGTCCATTGTGGTCAACGAGCTATCACGTTCATGGATCGTTGAACGCACCACCAGAGAAGTTAGAGATGGAGCACCGGAGTTAACAGTCTATGAGTGCACGAGCAAAACTCAGCTGCAAAACCCATTGCGAAGTGACGACCTTGATCCAGAGGTAGATAAAATTTTTCAAAGGATTTGGTCGGCGAACGGTAGGAGTGGTGAAAGCTGGCGAAAACGGTGGCATAGTTTACCCCTTCTGAATGATACTACACCTTTGGGAGCGGGCCCCGTAGAAAATAGTCAATAAACTCTAGTTTAAGCAAACTAATGAGTAGCCAAAAGGCAAGCATGATAATTCCACTTGTTAGGTCTAAAGACAAAGAAAGTAATAAAGCAGCTCACTTCTCTCCCACTTCCTAATAAACTGCAATCCAAAACCTAAAATACCTTATGGCCAGGGAGGAAAAATACCCAGGACTACAATAAGCTTCCTATAACCAATATATCCGACTTTAGCAAGGTGCAATTATAAAACTTATATAATCATCTCCTTACAGCGGGCAAGGGGGTATCTCCATTTTGCGTAAGGCCTTCTAAGATTAGTTACTGTAGGTACCTACTAGGTAGGTAGTGCTGAGACAGGCCGGGTATAGCGGATATACCTTTACTTCAGGCAGTGGGTAGTCGCCCCGCCGTTGCAGTAATGATCAGAAGTCAATGGCGTCATAATCAAGCCATATTATAACTTCAAGTTGTTATATTTACTCAGTGCGTTGCCTAATAAACAAATGGATCATTTTGAGATACAGATACAACAGTAATACAATTTATGCAAGTACAAGGGCCGCTATGATTGAATCTATCAAGGCAGCAGAACGACTTGATTCTCGGGGGAAGCCAACTGTGCAGGTAGCGGTTACTACATCCCATGGTACGTGATTCAAAGATAGAGTGCAAGTGATAAAAAACTCACGCTCCAAGGTACCTTTTACTCCCTTGTTCCCTCTGGCGCATCAACTGGAAAACATGAAGCTCTGGAGCTTAGAGACGGCGATATGTCGCGATTCGGTGGCATGGGCACTACTCGAGCTGTCGCCAACGTTGAGACTTTACTGGGACCAGCTCTGGTTGAGCATAAATTCGACCCAAAGACGCAATTGAAGGAAATCGACAAATTCATGAAAGAGCTGGATGGCACTGCTGATAAGTCTAGGCTCGGAGCAAATGCCATCCTTGGAATTAGCATGGCATGCGCCAGAGCAGGCGCTGCGGCCAAGGTGTGTCATGCAAGCTCTCTCTTCTTCTATCAATGCTTACATTTACGTGCAGGGTGTCCCATTGTATGAGTTTATACGGCAAGAAGCTGGACTTGAAGGCCCTTACATCGTTCCAGTTCCGTTCCTCAATGTTTTGAACGGGGGAGTCCACTCTGGAAATACTATGGCATTCCAGGAACTTATGATTGCTCCAACTGGAGCCGAATCTTTTGCAGAGGGGATCCGCTTAGCTGTGGATGTCTACTCTGCACTCAAAACAATTATTGCAGACCGTTTTGGTGCCCCAGGTGAGAGAACAGAATGTACATACAGGAACAAGCTTGGCTAATGCATTACCCAGCAACTGGCATTGGTGATGAGGGCGGATTTGCACCTCCTATCTCGTCTTTGGAGGAGGGACTGGACTTGATGGTAGCGGCCGTTGAAAAAGCAGGGCATACGGGACGCATCAAATTTGCTTGTGACCCTGCATCTTCGGAGTTTTTTGATCAAGAATCGGGCTTATATGACCTTTCGTTCAAAGACAAAACTTCGAATGAAACTCGTACTTCTGAAGAGATGCAACAGCTATATAAGGCCATTATCGGAAAATACGGCCTTGTTTTACTTGAGGACCCGTTTGCGGAAGATGACTGGTCAAGTTGGACAGAATTCAATCGCGACTGTACCATTGAACTGGTTGGAGACGATCTGCTTTGCACGAATGTGGATCGCATCAAACTGGCGTCGGAGAAAAAGGCATGCAACGCAGTATTATTGAAGCTCAATCAAATAGGCACTGTATCAGAAGCTATAGAAGCGTAAGTTATACGGAGCATTCATACCTTGCGTCGGATTTGATCAAAAAGCTAATAAGATACTTACAGCGCTAACTATGCTTTCGAACTGGGATGGAGTGTTTTTGTGTCACACAGATCTGGGGAGACAACAGATAATTTTATTGCTGACCTGGTTGTAGGGCTTGGTACGGGTCATATCAAGTCAGGAGCTCCAGCTCGCGGCGAAAGAATCAGCAAATACAATCGACTCCTTGATATCGAAGACGACTTGAAAGAAAAACAGAAAGATGTAGTTTATGCGGGTTCCAAATTTTAATCGGATATCTCTATATATATATTACTATCCAAGTTAGCACCAATATACAATGAGTTGTTTATTATTCTGGTTAATTCGGCTTGGTATGAGCAAGTCCTTAAGAACACACAGAAGCAGTTTATTAAGTATTGCTACAGGCGGAGTCAGAATAAAAAGCAGGCGAACCCCATTATACGTGCTGTTTCATTTTTAGTGGTTAATAATCCTAGGTCCACTGTTTCTGAGGAGCCAATGGCCACCGAAAATGACTTGGAAATCTCTTAAGCCCATATGAGAAATCTTCATTTTTCCACTGTAAACTATAAAGAATTCTATAGTGGTTGCATCACGGTCAATGTATTCTGCGAATTCCCGTGTCTTAGATAGCTGGAAACTGCCAGCTTTGAACTTCATATAGTAACTAAATTGGCGATTGAGTTCCTTTTGTATATTTTCACAGGCCTAACACAATAATCCTTTTCCCCATCAAAATTATGCCTTTCAATCCCTTCTATAGCCATAGACCTACGTTAAACCTCATTGATAAAATACCACTTATCTATGGAGCTTGGAGATGACTGTTGTTGAACCGATAAATCGGGGACCAAATCCTGAGAAATATGAGTTACATAGCCAGGTGATCCTTCCATGGTTGTATTCACGCTACAACATTAGCTTCTATCCGCAGTACGCCTTATTTTCTGGCAATACTTACACGGCAATTTGATGTTCTTGAGTCGATATAAGGTGACGCCAGGCATCAGCGCATTTCTCGATGACTCGTTTAGCATATCTGACCAAATTCAGTATCAAAGGGGAACTCGGAATCATAAAAGGGGCACAGACGCCTTATTCTTGCACTCTCCATTAAAAGAGAATTTGTTTGCGGGCTTCCCATCCGGCACCTTGTAAATACGAAACCACTCTTTTGTCGCTTGGAGAAGCCCAGGCATGTAAAGCTCGATGTCTTCGATGTCATTGAGTTCAGGTGCTAGAGGGTCTTTGACATCAATGGCAATAATCTTCCAGTCGGTATCCTCGCCATCTAGAAGAGCCAGAATGCCAAGAACCTTCACCTGCTTGATCTCTCCTGGATACCCAACTCTTTCTCCAATCTCGCAAACATCCAGAGGATCATTGTCGCCTTTCGCTCCAGTGTCAGGGTGGATGAAGTTGGGATCTTCCCATGTCTTACCCGGCGAGGTTGGCGTCAGTGACATGTACAATATATTGCAGGAAAATAAACCAACCCGAGGTAACGCTCCATAGTTCCAAATGTATCCTTTGTAAGGGAAGCAGTTTCGGACATATCGAGGCTTGTTTTCTAGATTGTCTTGCTTGATGGGATTCAAAATCTCGTCTTTGGTGATCTAAATGCTCCAAACAGTATTAGAAGAACAGAGGCTTCATATTGTCATTATGATATTCACCTAGCTTCTTCCCAAAACCCACTTGTCAAGTCCAAACAACGGCAATGAACAGCAACTTGTATTCCGGGTAACTCACCTCAAGCTTGTTATTTGTCCAGCGAGGAATCTCAACCACCATATTGAGTATAGTGTCTTCGGCATCATAATACAATGGTATATCATGGAAAGGTGAAATAGAAGTACCGTTTCGTGTGACAAAGATACGATATTCTAATGTATTTGGGACGCCAGTCTCTAAAGTACCGTAGTGACAAGCCATAATTGGCATGGTAATGTGCAGAATGAATTATGAAGTGTAAGTGAAAATCGCACAAAAGAGGCACTTGATTGGAGTTTTCAATAAAAAAAAGGAAGGAGATGGACCAAAAATATATTCAGGGCGTGAAATGTCTAAGAATTCATTGACACTATAACTGCAATCTTTCATCGTTACATCATGACTTGTTTGGTAACAGATTCTTTATCGAAAATCAGAATGACGACATCCGATCAAGAAAACTCACGATTAACATCGAATTAAAATTACTATGTCTTATTCCTTGCCTGTGGAAGAAGTCTTAGGTTGGCACCCGATATTTCCATCAGCTCTAAGGCCCGATCATCGGCGACGTAGGAAGCCGAACCTAATTGGACTAGTAATGCCGCCATTTCCGTAATCCTCTGGTCTTTAAAGCCACAGCCCTTACATCACTTCATAGGGCAGAAACCTCCTAGGCGCCCTCTAGGACTCGCCACTCGACGTGTTAGAGGAATGTGGACATGTTATGTCAGCGCTTTGGAAAGCCGGATACGTCGCCTGACAGCCACAAAATCCGCCCACTTTGTCCGTGGTAGCCGATTTATCTCGTGCTATTAACGCTAGTATTCGTAACATGAGATTTTGATTGAATAAAAAAAGCAGCTAGGGTTGGCGAAAACCATCAGGGTCTTCATTTTCACTCCTATCCCATACCGTAAAGATTGGTGGTCTTCACTGCCGAGTGTTACTGGCCCAGCGATGTACATCCACTTATGCCTAAACTAGGGCGTATAGTCGTTTGACTACCTTTGATATTGATCTGTAAAAGCACCATAAGATGCAGTCGAATATTACTTCTAGTAAACTCGACCTATGGAATAGCTGTGTAACTCATTCACCATACATCCGACATGGTCCACTTTATACCTCCACTTGACTGACCTCACCTTGACAGTTGTTCAGTATTGTCGGAAATATCGGTACACTGAGCTGAGAGCTATGATTGTTCCACGTTCCCAGTATCTATTGTAGAGGCTACTTAGACTCGAAAAATACGCGATTGTAAAATAGGAAACGGAAGTAAAGCAGTAAGAAGCATCGAGGACATTGCCTCCGACGTTGGACAAATTCAGATAGTTGAAGCTGCAGTCATGATGGCGTAACATGGGCTAAGTGATGTCACATATGGGGATGATCTCTTTGTTCACTTCGAATCCAAGATATAAGATGAAGCAAATATGCTAGCATAGCAATAGCAATCGGAATGGACAGAGCGCTGGCTGCTACCTGAGAAAGCAATTGTGGACTGTACAGAACACGGTATTCCCACAAACCATGGCATCATCAGAGAAGCCTACTCTGAAAAAGAGGATTGGGGTGATGGGAGAGTACATCGCGCTTCGTGAGGATTATCGCGGTCGCCTGCCCTATTACCTATCCCGCTTTACCGGATACAAGCCGCCAGATGCCCAGCCGCCATATGAGCCTTTAGGTGTTCCACCATTTTCTTGGCTGAAATACATTCCGCTTCAGTTGGAGATCTGGGCTTTTACTTGGATTGGCTCATTCGGAGGTATTCTCCTCATTGAAGCAATCATGTCGGCAAATACAGCCTTTTCAGAAGTTTACCACGCACCCATTATCATCACCTCGTTTGGCGCCTCGGCGGTACTGTTATTTTCCGCTATCGAATCACCTCTTGCGCAGCCTCGAAACTTTGTCCTCGGCCATTTCGTATCCGCCCTCGTTGGCACATGCATTACCAGACTCTTCGTCCTCAATCCAAACTATCACCCTTTCCTCGATGAGGGTGGTTTCCACGCCAATGTCTTTGTGAACGGCGGTTTATCAATGGCAACATCTGCTCTTGCGCAAGTTCTAATTGGAGCTGTGCATCCACCGTAAGTTAACATTTCTTCGCAAGCATGTGTGAGTATTATTAGGCATTTAAATAACCACTTTGACTAGCGCCGGCGCAACTGGACTCAATGCTGCCGTTCAATCACAAGTTGTTACTCTCTCTTGGCGTTATCTGCCGGTTATACTTGCCTCGTCGCTAATCATGCTGGGCTGGGCTCTGATAATAAACAACGTTGGTCGTCGGCGTTATCCTGTTTACTGGTGGAAGCCAGGGAAAGTGTTTGTTTCAGCAACAAAAGAACAGCAGATTATGGAGCATGCGCGTGAAGCCAGGGATGTTGAGATGGCACTTAGGGTAGAGGAAGGAGAGAATGTGGACGACGAAGAAGGAGGAAGCGAAGTAAGCAGACACGAGCCATGAGCCCGAAGGGAACGCTGAGAAGTGAGAACAGAGGGTCCGGAATTGGGGGGTGTGATGAGTAAGAGGGGTAGAAAGTGAATTATCCACGAGTGATCAATGTCACATTGATGAAATGTCCAAAATCAATGTCTAAGGAAAGTAATCCATAGCAGATTTGATGTGAAAAAAATCTGATTCTCGGGTAATCTTGTGTTTGGCAAAACAGAGTGCGGGCCAGATTTCTTCACATTTCCGTGGCTTGTTTTCGCAAAGCTTGCTGCTGTATAATATCTTAATAAATCATGTATGATTACACTTGTAAAGGCATATCATTGGATGTCTCTCCAAGATTTTAATAACAACCATCTCAATGAAAGTTCATACTTGAGAGCCCAAACAGTAACCACTCTAATATCACTGCACAGGACTTGTTCTGGATTACGGCAAACAGCAAAGATAATTTGTCGACTATTCACGTTGCTTATCTGCCTTTACACATACAATCAGCACAACAGTGGTAGCTCATGATAATATTTTTTAATTGCGCCGTACTCAGCCACAGCCTACAACGTAGGCAAAGCGCTTTTTGAAGACCAGCAACAAAGAAATGCCTACATCACGTAACCTGGCAATTTTATTGATAACTTCGTCATCTTATAAAAATCCTCTCTAAAAAAGTAAAATACACGATTTGATGTTAAAATCTCTGCGTAAAGGCAGACATGTGCATATCAGAAGAGCGGTCACTATACTCAATTGGAGAATATGTGTCCCTTGCAAATCGAGCTCCTAAAAGAATTAAACATATTGCGGACCAACTATCTCAAAAACATTCCGACACTCAAACTTCGTGACGAACTGGGTAACCCAATTAAATGCATTTGTACTCTGAAACAGCAGATCTGGTCACATAACAATGCAAGTAGAAGGTAAACAGAGCCATGTTCTAAGTTTTTCTGAACATTTCGAGGCATTATCTTCTACTGTTGTGATTTGGTCTTCGCGTGCATCTAGTGGCCCTGATTCGCGGTGCTCTTGCTCAAATGCTTCCTCTGCCCTTCTATATTCTTCCAATGTCCTATGACGATACAGTGACGATTCGTTAGGATTTTCGACTGGTGATATAGGTGCTAATTCGCTAAGATGGGCCCAGCTGTCAGGAATGCTGTATCCTGCCTGGCCATGGCTGTGTCTGGTTGAGACTCGGCGTGTATGCGCGATGGATTGGTCGTTGAGAATACTGTCATCATCGGATATATGGTGCAGAGATTGATCAGGGGGGACAGCATCAGGTATATGGCCACTGATGCTTTTGCGGGCCATGTGTACAAGAGCTTGGCCTTTCGAATTGTCCGTGAGGTACGCTTTGACACACTTGCTATTTGCCGCCAATATGAGGATCAGCCAAAAGATGACTATAATAATAAGATCTTATGGACATCTGCATGGGACTGAGTATATACCAACTTGATAAGTTGAGGCATTAATGCCGCCCTTAGTCAAAGCGTAGCGTCTACACAGAGCAATACGCCAATATCTTTCTAGTGTGTCTGCATGACGGCATCGCAACTAAAAGAAAGTCTTGGGATCTTAGACGAACCCAGTGAGATGTCGGAAATACCGGGGATATTTTAAAAGCTAAGCCGTATCAAATAAATCACCGTGATATATTTACTTTACTCATGTCCATACATTTTCTCCTCCTTAACAATAAACCCTTTCGCCATATACCAATATCATCGCGTGTATAAATCGCCACACGGTATAAAGTAAAGATTGCATTCTAGATATCCCTATTTGATACAATTTAATTATTATACTTTTTAAATAACTTGAATAATATATTATTAATATAGTAATAAAATTAATCTTCATATTTAATTTATTAATTATATAATAAAATTACTTACTATATTTTACGGTATAATATCTGGCGCGTTTGCTTGCAGAACTTGAACACAAGTTATCCTCAGCAAAGGCGCTATATTGGGATAGAAGCAATTGCTTACTGATTTAGCTTCTTGGTTTATTCACGCTTCGGCCATCTTTTATGTGCTTGACGACGCCGTGCTCTGCGAGGAACATTCGACTCTCCGCTCTGTAAAACTAGGAATAGCCGCTTCAAGTACTATCGATACATAGTCAAAGTTTCTTTAGGTTCGTAGGAGGTGTCAATACATGAAGAGGTGATGGCATTGATAATCTATTTAACCCGGCCGCCTTCAGCTGAACTCTCAAATTAAAATCTGCTAAACCATCGTGAGACTGATTGACTAGCTCTTCTAATTGATATGTCCTGACTACATTTTAGGCACGTCTTCCTTTCCTCCATCAACGCAATGGCCGAAGCTGTTGGAACTACCGCAATAGAAGGTGTCGAGATTGTTGCCTTTCGGTGCTAAGGTGACATATCCTGTCCACGTACCTAATTTTCCATTACGGAAATTAGAGGTCTTGTAGCGCAGCGTAAAAACAGAATACTTACCTCCGTGGGTTAATTTCAGGCAATGGACGCCGCACACGTGGTCATCGACGCTTCGCAAGTATTCGGCGATGGCGCCTTGAATGGTCTTCAATTCGGCTGAAGTATCGCAGTTCCTTCCAGTGGCATAAACCTTCCAACTCACTCCGTCGATAGAGCCAGAGTGAGCTTTACAGTCGTGCTTGTCGGAGTCACCTTTGACTAAACCGGCAATGCCGAGGGAAACCTGGGCTATGACAGCAGTGACAGCGACACATACGCCTTATTGCGTTGTTAGCAAAGTGTTCCATCTAAGAACGAACTTGGGCATGCGAGTGATTACCTGCGCGAGCGCTGCTTGCAGTACATATTTTCACATGCGTTCGGGCTTGGAGATCATTCTCAAGATGTTCCGGAGTCCAATTTTCGAACTGTTCGAGCTCGATCTCCGCAAGAGTCTGAGGGAGATTGGTTTCGAGTGTGGTAGGCAAGTCCTGCAAAGCAAATGGCGAGGCCAAGCCAAGCCCAACGGAAGCCAGGAGCAAAGTATGCGAGTACTGCATAGGTGGCAGATGCGATTGTATGCAATTTAGACGCTGTAGGCATGATTCTGTTACAAAAAAAGGAACTACGAAGCCTCGGCTGGAGGCTTGTTATATATAAATACAGATTTTATTACGCCGCTCATTATATATATATTAGGTGCAAACACAGCCTCTACCCCACATTGATGGTGAAGGATTTGCGAATAACGTAATGGAAAGTAAATTGATCTTACGACTCTAGATAGATATTGGCTTCCGGTAGGCGCACGGGGCTGTACAACTGCACGGACCCTCAGTTAGCAAAAGTCTGCTATAACAACAAAGATACACGCTGTAGATGAGGATAAATAGCATCTAATTTATTTGGCTATACACATCTATGATATTATTAGGTCTAAAACTTACCGCTGCAGATGAGGATTCCGGTTGAGAGACCGCTCTAGTCGACAATCTAGTAACACCTTCACTCCCTACGGCTCAACTGCAGGTTGGTTAGAGTGACTACGTCTCGTACGAAACAGTATAATAATCCCTGCCAAAGTAACTACATGTTGGTCAGAGTGGCTGTGTCTTCTGCAGAGCGGCGCAACAATCCCTGTCAAAGCAACTGTATGTTGGTTGGAGTGGCTACGTCTGGCATAAAATAGTATAACGATTCCTGTGATTTATGGTTATATTTAACCGTCACTTTGGCAGGATAATGTCATGATTCCGCCCCTCGGATCAACTAAAGAACAGGGCTTCAACATTACTGTTCTGGGAAGTAGGTAAAGCTCACGCAATATCACAACTGTCGAATATCGTTCTCTCTCTGAGGTTACCGTATCTCTAAAGAGAGATACCACTCTCGTCAATTGAGTGACTAGTTCAAGTGATTGGCGAGAATAATATTTAGATTGGTCGCTGAAGTATGAAATTAAAGGCTGTCTGTTCAATGAAACTATCTGAATCATATACTCCTTCATCCTTCATCCTTCATCCTTCATCTTTGATCCTTCATCAAGTGCTGTCATCTTGCTGAGTTGTACTGCACGCCTCATGAATGCGCTGTGCAGCTCTCTATGTGTGCTGCACATCTCTCCTTAGTCTTGGCAGAGTTCTCTTCCTACTGAGTCATCCTGGTGCCTAATGTCATCCAAATGGGGTGCGCATGGACCTGGCCCAAACAATCGACTATGCTTGTTGGTCGTCACATCGTTGCCTTTTCCTGGACATATATATTATGAAAGGACATACCATACCCCGCATTTGGAAAGCGTGATCCTCCCTCGAAATCTTCACACGTCCGCGCTTTCATTGCTTGCATCAACTCGTTGGAGATATGACAGATAAATTGTCAGCAAGTACTCCTCGAACTCTCTCATTTGTCAGTATGCTAACTATTCAATGATCCAAATATAGGATCCGATCATGCCCCAAACCGTCGCAGACCGACAGCCTGCGGGCGACAACATGTCTCTGCGCGACATACAAAGATCGATGAAGAAGGATCCAGACGGACAGGGCATAAGTGCATTAGGCTACGATGGTGTGCTTCGCACTTTTGACAACGAACGGAATATTTTTGATGCAGTTGGCCTCAACCCAACCCAGATCAGAGAATATTACGATGGTCGACCAATGCCCGAGAGATTGCTCACTGCCGACGGCCGCAACATATCCCATTGGGATATGTTCCACCCCGATGCGGAGAATATTCCCAGGAAGTTTACAGAAGAGGATAAAGCCAAAATTCGGGCATACAACGAGGATTTAGAAAGGCGCGGAGTTACATGCTGTGTTTCAGGCAAGTCAGCAGACGACGGTGAATCTGAGTACTAGATATCGCTGCGGAATGCTCATGGTTCTATGCCTCGTCTCGCTCTCTTCTCTGTTATCTTAAACGCAATATAGAAGAGTAAGATAGAATACTAATATTATTACTATATGTATAGCTATCCCTACACCTGTAATATATATTGAAGCTCTGCTAAAAACTTTATCACTGTACTTTCGGATGTAAGTTTCCGATTCCCTTCAAATTCGAGATCAAGGCTTCCTTCTCGTGGCGTGGCGTATATCTCAGGACGATTACGAGGAAGTAAGGGTCGTTCATAAAATGACACAGTGCTAGGTGACCCCAAGAATGAAAACTCAGTTTCTTCTTCCTGCTGGAAGGATGTTCGCCAGCCGAAATCCGTTACATTTTGTGGCCAGTCTGTGCAGTTTCTTATGATCTCGACCATTCCTGCAGCTTCATGTGACGAATCTTCAATGAATTGGCTTTGTAGCTGCGAAGCAACTTCGGTGAGAGAGCTGTTTGTACTTACACTCACTCGGATCGGGACCTCTGTCATGCAGGGGCCCACAACGTTTTGGAGATGACTTGGTAGCATTGAACGGCCAGTCACAAGGCGACCAAACACCACATCCTGTTGATTAAATTGACGAGAAAGGGCGATTGCGCACGCAGCATGGAATATCACCGCAGGCGTAAACCCTCCAATGCTCTGAGTGTTTAGCATTGGAATTGTTTTCTTGACTGTCAATCTGTCATATGTAGCGTATGTGCCATTTGTTGAGTCGCTCAAACTCCATGCTGGATACAATGATCCATGAAGCCTTGAAGCCCAGTAAAACTTGCTTTCTCTCTTCTTCCTCTCACTAAAGGAAATGAATTGGGCAAAAGATGAAGATGGCGTTAGCCGTTGCTGATTATAGATAGTCGACAAAGTTTGAAGAACCAATCCCCAGCTGAAGCCGTCAAATTGAGCATGCGAGATTCTGAAAACAAGCTTATGCTTTCCTGAGGCGTGTTTGACGCTGATAAAACGAACGAATGAACGACCCAATTGTCGAGGTCTTTTGAGATCTTCTCCACAGATTGAATCTATAAACAACGCCATATCTTGGTTGTCTGCATCTACATGATCGTATGTTGGCTTGAAGTTCGATAATAAAACTTGCCAAAAACGGCCATTAGCTCGGATGAAGACAGTGTGCAGAATGTCGAAATGATTCACTAGGTCAAAGCAAGCGCGCTCAAGCTTTAGGAAATCCACATCAGCAGGTAGATCAAAAATCCAATGAGGATACCTGTTCGGCGGATCCTGAAGTGCATCTAATATTGAGCGTTCTTGAAAATCTGTTGCGGGAATCACGTCCCTGACAGCTTCGAGATCAACATCTAGAGCAGGCTTTACAAATTCCTTCAGAAAGGCTTGCGTGTCATCAGACTCTAGTAAGGAGAATGGCGTTGCCAAATGGGAATATTCATCGGCATTGACTTCTTTGACCAATAATGCCAATTCAGACAAACGCGGTGACTTGAAAATGTCTGCAACAGTCAGCGATAAGTTTTGCTCCCGCGCCGCTGAGACTAGTCGCATAGCGGCAATTGACTCTCCGCCAATGCGGAGAAAGCTACTCTCAGCATCAATACTTTCAGCATTGATCTCAAGAACAGAAGACCATAAAGTCTGAAGCTTTTTTTCCATCAGAGTGGATGGCATGGTTCGCGGTTTCCCATGAGATTGTAGTTCCACAAGCTGCTCTAGGGTTCGCCTACTTCCAAGTTCTCGTAGAGACCGCCGATCTGTTTTGTTTGTGGTTGTCATGGGAATCTTTTCTACAAGTATATATGCTCCAGGGACCATACTATACGGAATAAAGTCAGCAATTTCCCATACACTCATATTAGACAGTCAAAAAATAATAATAATACTTACTATTGCGGAACACGATCCCATAGCTTCTCTTCCAACCCTTCCATGACTCGTCTAAGTTTTGACTGTACATCTTCCTTGAGTTGGATTGTATTTTCTTCAGAAAGGCTTAAGAAAACGGCGAGAATTGGGTTGGTGCTATTTTGTGGCACAATGATCTCCGCGGCAATGCCATCACACAAGCTGGGATCGCCCATACAGGAGCGCACATGATGTTCCACTTCCGCCAGCTCAATCCGTTGACCTCGAAGTTTAATTAGACCGTCTTTCCGCCCCAAAAAGTCCATGGATCCATCCGAGTTGTAGCGCAAGAGATCGCCGGTTTTGTAAAGTGTACCGTGACGCCCTGGATGTCCCCCGGCGCCTAGCAGGAGCCACGTCGGATCCTGAATATAGGCTGCTTTCGTCTTATTTGTATCGCCAAAATATCCTTTGCTAACGGTTGGCCCTTCAATCATGAGCTCTCCAACGGTGCCGATAGCGGCAAGGCGGTCCGGGCGACCTGGTTGTACGAGCCAAGTCCTTGCACCAAACGGATTTCCGACGTGATTGTTCCGTGTTTTGGAGTCCAGGTATGCAAAGGATAGTGCTTGAGCGCATTCGGCTGGCCCATAAATTCCTATAACAGTTTCCGCCTGAGTCCAGCGAGAGATCTCAGATGCCTGAATGGGCTCGCCGCCCATTGCCAAAGTCCTGATGCCAGGCATCGAGGATGGGTCCTGGGATCGGGCAACCGAAGGTGTAAAATACACATAATCACACTTCATCCTATTGAACGCGCCGGCGATGTCGTTTTTGCGCTCCCACTCTGATGGGATACATAGACAACCTCCACATATCAAGGTCTGTAGGTGGTTGGACCAGGAAACATCAAAACTGTATGATACAAAGTCAAAGACACGGGTTCCTTCATGTATATGCAGGATATCCATTTGGTGGGTAGCTGCTGATGCAAAGTTTTCATGTGTCGTCAATATACCTTTAGGTACGCCTGTGGATCCGCTTGTGAATACAACTACTCAGTGTACTAACGTCAGCATAATGACTTGTCAAATGAAGATAGAATCGAATGGGACGTACCGTATAATAGGTCCGAAGGGCTAATCTTGGGCAGCATGAAGTCCGTGGGAGCTTCTGGAATGCGGCTACGGTCAATACCGACCACAGCAGTATCGGAGAGGCGGGTTGCCAACGCTTCATTGTTAACAGAAGACAGAATCAATTTAGGGTTTACCTGTTGGACAATTGATCTCAGTCTCGATTCTGGTTGAGTCGAGTCCATGGCGATGCATGTCCCTCCAGCCCGCATTGCGCCAAGAGCAGCAACAGGATACCACACTGATTTTTCGAAGCAGAGAGGAACTATACTTCCAGGCTGAACACCTAGAGCGACCAAGTGGGAAGCCAGATGATATGACAGATCATCTAGCTCAGCATATGTCAAGCTTCCATCCCAAGAACATACTGCCATTGCTTGGGGCTGTCTTTTCATTGTGTTCCCAATTATATCATGCACACACTCTTGGACTGCGGTGGGCACTGAGCCATTCCAATCCCAGAGTTCCTTAATGTCTTGTGGACTGAGTAGATCGATATCTTCCACCGCTTGAGTAGTCGAATTGCAAATCTGGCGCAAAACGTGCTCAAACTGATTGGCGATGCGCTCCATTTGAGCCGAATCAATGATGTTGGAGTCGAAGCTAATTTCCAGCTCGAGATCGTTGGGCTTGGCCAACTGGCACATCATCATAACCGCATTTGGATTGAAGTCGTCAAGACCGTCCTGAGTAGAAACCACCTCAGGTTGATGCTGGAATGGACTACTGCCTCCATCCGCATATTCAGTTTGGCTTGGAGGCTGTACAACTAATAAGGTGTTGAATCGACTTGCACTCTCTGCATCTGTGTTGATTCGTCGAATATCGAGCAATTCGGTCCGCTCATAGGGAATCATTGCAATTGCTTGTGCTTGAACATTTTGTAGCAACCTATCCACGGTCGCTTTTGGGTCTATTTTGACTCTCACGGGGACGGCATTAATAAGAGGGGCGATCATGCGATCGAGGCCAACTAAAGGCGCTTGTCGTCCAGTGACCATTGCTCCAAAAATCACATCGTTCGAATCCGTGTAGCGAGCTGTGAGAATCGACCAAGCTGTTCTAATAACTGTGAGATGCCCAAATTAGTAAATGCAGCAACCAATGTCATGAGTACTGATCGCTCTGTCGTTGAGCACTTACTTGTTGAAGCCGTGGCGTCTGTGTTCTGCCAGTTAATCTCTTTTAGATGACGTCGAAGAGTGCTGTCGGCTTTAGGTTGATGGTTTTGATGCGGCAGGGCTGGAAATGGGATCGCCTCCAACTCTGAAAATTGATTACTCCAGAATTTTCTTGCTTCATCCTGATCAACCTTCATGATGTGCTGGATGAACTGTTGAAAGGGAGCAATGAGACCCTCGCCTACATTACCGGCGTATACTCTTGTTACTTCTGCCAAAAGTAGATTCAATGAGTAACCATCATAAATCGCATGATGCTGAGTGATGAGACAAAGCCGCCCGTGAACACTGGGGCCTTGGATAATTGCGAGTCGAGTAAGGCGTTTGTTCAACCCCATTGATTCGCTTTGATCTTGCTCAAGATATGCCTCAACACTTCCATAGGTTTTCCAATCGATAGACTCCTTCATCTGCACTTGAACAAGGCCTTCCGATGGAACGTCGACTATTCTGTAGCGCAGAATAGGTGCTACAGCCTGACTCACTCTTTCCCAAGCATTCCGGAGACGCTCTATGTCGACATCATCGCGTAGCCGCAAAGAAAATCTGGCTGTATATGAGTTTTCGGATTTTGCGGTCATTGAGAGAAGAGACTTTTGCACTCCGGTACAAGGAAATATGTCCTCGATCTGTGAAATGTCGACTCCACACTGTCTCGATATACATGCAAATGCTTGGTCTTTTGAGCCTGGATTTTTGAGCAACGAAAACGGTAAAATCACGTTATCGCTTGCCTCAGGGCTCTCTGATTCAAAGTATGTCATAAGCTTTGCCATTTCAGACAACCGCGCTGCCCCCAGGATGTTTTGCACTGTTAGATTGACTCCCTGACTATGAGCCACAGCGGTTAACCTCATAGCCGATATCGAATCTCCCCCAAGCCTCAAAAAACTAGTGTTCTTTCCAATTTTGTCCGCTGGAACTTCTAGAACAGCCACCCACAGTTGTTGAAGATGAGATTCCGACTGGGTTAGCTGTGATTTGCCATCTGAGGAACTCCCTGGGCCGGCTAATTGTTCTAGGGTAATACAGCTCCCCAACTGGCGCAGATGTTTCCGATCCGTTTTACCACTCACCCCAAGGGGAATATTTTCCAGCGGTATAAAGGCTGTCGGGATCATGTAAGATGGAAGTCGTTGACGCAACTCGTACTCAACATCATCCATAACATCTCGTATGTTGACGTCATTAGTCTTTTGAAGCTGGAGAAATACAACTAGCGCTGGTCTTCCCGTAATCTTTGGAGTAATAATCTCTGCGACTGCTGTATGAACTTCCAGCCTTGTAAGCAAACAGCTTCGGACATGGTGCTCAACTTCAGACAGCTCGATTCTTTGTCCTCGGAGCTTAACTTGCGTATCTTTTCTTCCAACGAAGATGAATGTTCCGTCAATGGAATTGTATTTTACGAGATCTCCTGTTTTGTAAAGTCGACCTCTTCGTCCGGGTATAGAGCCGTCAGGACTACCATTTAGTAGCCATTGTGGATTTTCAATGAATGATCGTTGTGTATTTTCTTTGTCTTCCAGATAGCCTTTGCCAACCAATGCTCCCTCCAAACACAGTTCTCCCACAGACTCGATTGGTAATAAGCGGTCACTGTTTTCAGGATCCACAACCCAAGCAGAGACGCCTACGGGCTTGCCTATAGCTAGTCGCGATGGCATTATATTTGGCACGTTATAGTATAGTGTTCCCGCAGAGCATTCAGCTGGTCCGTAAGATACAAAAGTGTTTGCATACGGCAACCACCGAGCAACGTCGTCCTTTGTAACCTCTTCGCCACCAAGATGAACATTGCGCAACGTCGGTGTTTGTGAAGAGTCTATTAGACGTGCCGTGGAAGGGGTGAGAAAGATGTCTGTGGCGCAAAACCTCCGAATGCTCTCCGTCAGATTGTTCTTTCTTTCTGCATCACTTGGGATACATAGAGTACCTCCGGCAGTGAGAACATGAAAGGCGCTCCAGTAAGATGCATCGAACGCATAAGATGAGAAATCGTACATTCGTGAGCGATTATGGAGCTTTAAAACGCTTCGTTGATGTAATACCGCGCTGCTAAAGTTTCGGTGCTGCATGAGACAGCCTTTGGGCGTTCCTGTACTTCCACTTGTAAAAATTGCGTACAATAGACCAGAAGGGTCAACAAATGGCAACTCTTTAGTAGCACGGCCTGCTTCCTTGGCCATAGAAGATTGAATAAAGTCTGAACTGTCGCTCACGACCAAGGTTCTTGTGCTCCAAGTAGAGCTCAGTGATTCTTGTAAGGCAGAGGTCAGAATCAACAATGGATTGACTTGGTCGATGATTGACTTGAGCCGTAAGGTGGGTAGAGTGGGATCCAATAGAAGGGCGGCGCCTCCCGCTTTAATAACACCAAGAAACGCTATGATGGCAAACTTTGACTTCTCAGAACAAATTGGAATGATCATATTCCGCTTAACACCGATTTCCACCAACTTGTAGGCAACTGCGTTAGCTAAGCGATCCAAGAGCTTGTAGCTCAAGTCTCCATCCCAAGCAGAAATTGCTAGAGCATCAGGTTGTATTTGGGCAACCTCGTCAATAAGATGATGGACACATCGTTCAATGCTCTCCGGTTGATCAGAGTTCCATTTCCAAATCTCGTTGAGGTCCTGATCACTTGCC
Organism: Trichoderma guizhouense; assembly: GCA_002022785.1. Lineage (NCBI taxonomy): Eukaryota > Fungi > Ascomycota > Sordariomycetes > Hypocreales > Hypocreaceae > Trichoderma > Trichoderma guizhouense. Next base: position 26,523 of record LVVK01000028.1, read on the forward strand.
ATAGTGATATTTTCAACAGATGAATCGTCTAGATCATGCGAGCAAAGATTTCTCAGCAATTGGTCAAAGGTTGTTGCCATTCTTTGGACCGCTTCATTCTCGATAACAGTCGAATCGAAGCAGAATTCCAATTTTAGTTCATTCTCAACTAAAGTAGAAATCAAGGAGAATGCATATGAGTTAAACCCATGGTAACGACGAGATTCAACCTCAGAGTCGACCTGTGTAGATGCGAAATTAAAAAGATCATTTTCCTTCGTATTTTGCTCCTGTGGTTGGATGACCAAAAACGCTTGGAATTGACACGCTTGTTGCGCTTCATCACTGATCAAGCGTATTGCCGATAGCCCCATTTGTTCGTATGGAATCATATCAGTCGCTTGATGCTGCATTGCATTGAGGAGTTTCGCGGCAGTTATTTCTTTGGTGATTCTGGTTCTGATTGGCACAGTAGCAATGGTAGGGCCTACTAGCCTCTCAATACCTTCAACTGGAGCTTTGCGCCCATCTACCACTGTTCCAAATACAACATCCGTTGAATTGGAATACTGCGAGCATAGTAGTGTGAATGCGGAGCGTATCACTGTCGACGGAGTGATATTATCCGTCCGCCAAGAGATATCTCTAATAGACCTCTCTAAAATGGAATTCGTCTGTGGTTGATATGTTGGGGATGGTAGGGCAGGAAATTGTATAGCCTCCAAATCCTTGAACTGAGCTTCCCAGAAGTCAATTTGGGCTTTCCGGTCTATGTTTCCCATATATTTGACAAATGACTGAAGATTAGAGTGTGTTGATGGTGTTTTGCCGTTGTAGAAATTTTCCAATGTTTCGAATATTAATGGCGTAGTTAGGCCATCGTAGATGGAATGGTGCATGGTCAATACAAAATAGAACGAAGAAGAAGAAACTTTCCCGCTGTCGCCTGAACGCGCTCGTTCTTGGCTAGGACTTTTTGAAACGAGCCCATATCGCATGAGAGGGGATCCAAGTCCCATATTTATCTGTCCCTCCCTTGTGAGATACTCACTGACATCATCTGCCTCAATCCAATAGCTGTGTTCGCGGATAACGACTTGCAATAAGCCTTGCTCTGGAAGATCCACAATCCGTGTTCGTAGGATAGGCAACGTAGAAACTACCTTCTCCCACGCTCTTCTAAATCGCGCGATATCGACCGATGGTTTGATCTTCAAAATTTTGCGACCGGTGTAATCGCCTTCACGTTTTATAGTCAGGGCTAACAGTCCTTCTTGCAATGGCGTGCAAGGAAATAAGTCTTCAACATCATCATAAGCAATGTCACACATGGATGCTGCCTGTTGACGTAAGAGCTTTATTGGCTGCGTTGGCTGAAGTAGCGTGTATGGGCCAATGGAAACCGCATCTTTCTCGTCGTCCATATGCCGAAGTTGTTTCGCCATATCCAGCAATATAGGATGCTGGAAGATCTCAGCCACTGATAAACGCAAATTCTGCTGTCGAGCTATTCCAACCAATCGCATCGCCTGTATAGAATCCCCAATTCTCAGAAAGCTATCGTTTGCCGAGATCTCAGAAGGATCTATCCCAAGGACAAGAGACCACAGTTCTCTCAGTTTGATCTCGGTAGTAGTCGATGGTTCTAGCTTCTTTCCTTCGGATTCTTGACGTGGGGGGTTGAAATCAGACCCAATTTCCAGTAATCGAGCTCGATCTCTCTTTCCTGTTTGCGTGGTCGGAATGGATGGAATCGGTATGTAGTAAGATGGAATGGCATATCGTGGTAGAACGGTTCCAAGCTTTTCGTTTAATCCTGCTGTTAGACTTTCCACTGCATCTTGAGTAGCCAAGTTGACAAATGCAACAAGAGTAAGGTTGCCACTATGTTTAGGCACGACAGCATCTACCACCACTTCAACTTGGTCTCCACCCACAAGACATTGCCGTATAGAATGCTCTACCTCTTGCGGCGCAACAAGCTGGCCTCGGATCTTGAGTTGAAAGTCTTTTCTACCCAAAAAAATTAAGTCGCCGTTGGTATCATATCTAGCCAGATCGCCAGTACGATAAATGCGGCCTGGTCTACCGGATTTGCCCATTCCTTGCCCTAATTCCAGGAACTTTGGATCTCTACAGAATACAAGGTCTGTTTTCGTCTGATTTCCAAGGTAGCCTTCAGCGCACATGGGCCCTTCGAGTGCAATTTCGCCAACGGCACCAAAAGGTACCAGCTTGTTGTGGTTTCTCGGATCAATGAGCCAGCAGAGGGTCGGATGCCTCGAATCAATCCGCGCAATAACACCGCTACGCCAGCTCTCGTTGTCAACAGCGCAGAAAGTCGCCACAGAACATTCAGCAGGTCCGTACCAATTGATGATTTTTTGACTTTTTCCCTTCCATCTATCGATGTCCTGCCGCGTGAGGTTCTCACCAGCGAATACGAGGGTCGATAGACTGGGTACATCTTCAGGGCGAAGAAGTTTGGCCGTCGAAGGGGTAACATTAATATGATTGACTCCCAAGTCGTTGATAGCGGCTGATAATCCATCCAGTCTCTGGGCTTCTGATGGTATACACACACAACCTAAACTGGCAAGCGCAGACATGACCTCGATAGTGCCAAGGTCGAAATCATATGAGGCAAACTGGAAGATCCGAGAAGATGCATCGATTGACAGGTATTCACTATGAGCTTTGGCATTCCCCGACAATGCTCTATGGGTCCAGAGGATTTGTTTTGGTTCTCCTGTGCTTCCGGATGAAACAAGAATAGCTGCCGGATCGCTCATTTCCAATATCGGTAATGCCATGCGTACATCTTGGTGGGGTGTCGTCAACAGTTGTTCGATCGTAAAACTGTTAGCATGTCGGGAAATCATCTCGATAAGAGACTCAGAGACCAATGCGATCTTTACATTAGCATTCTCAAAGACGGTGGCAATTCGACCCTCCGGAACGGCACTGGATTGCAGCAAACTAACAGCCCCGGCTTTAAAAACAGCGATTTGAGCGACAGGAGCCCATTTAGACTTTTCAAAACAAAGCGCAACAACTGAACCCTTTTCAGTTCCTAGTTGCATCAGTCTTCGACAAAGATTAGTTGAAAAGTCTTCAACTTCTTGGTAGGAAAACTGTCCGTCCCAAGCATCTATGGCAATCTTATTTGGATGCGCTGTTGCAGCTGCCGTGATAATATCGTGAATGCATGTATTTGTCTCGCCAGGAAGCTCTGCATTTCGACTCCAGAAAAATTTCAGGTCGTTGTTGCTGACTGTCTGAATTGCATCAAGTGTAGCTGCCGCCATATTTTCCGAGCATATTTGCCCAAGGATAGTCTCAAACTGATGTGCCATGCGACGCATTTGCTCTTTAGCAATGATATTGCTATCAAAACTCATTCGCAAACGCAGCCCATCGGATGCCAACTCGCAAATAATCATCAGAGCATATGTATTGAAAGGATCGGTGCCTTGTGTACTGAGATTTGCTGAAAAGCTTCGAGCTTTGAACAACAGGTTATCTTCATGCAGCCTCTTTCCTTCAGCTACGGGCTGCACCACAAGCAGAGTTTGTATCATGGAAGAATCCAAATGCTGGTATAGATTCTGGATATTCTGGAGTCCAAACTGCTCATAGGGTGTTGTTTCGATCATTTGGCGTTGCAATCGCTCAAGAAATTCTCCGACGGTCTCGCTCCAATTCAACGAAACCGCAACAGGTATTGTCGATATGGTTGGTCCAACACAATTTTCTACACCTTTAAGGTTTGCTTGACGTCCACTCACTGTCAGTCCAAACATGACATCACTTGATGACGTGTATTGAGCAGCCAGAATTGCCCAAGATGACCGTATTATTGTGGACGGCGTGGTTCCAGTATGTGGCCATTTCAGTGAAAATGAATGTTCAAGATCTTCATTTGCCTGTGGTTGATAGTCCGAACTTGGTAGAACCGGAAATTGTCGAGGTTCCAAATTTGCAAGCTGGTTTTGCCAAAAGTTAGATGCGTCCTGATGGCTTACTTGGCTTAGGTGCTTGATGAAGTTTTGGAACGGTGTAACAGCCAATCCAGGGTTTCCATAGTACTGTGACTCAATCTCATCCAGAATCATCTTCAGTGAGTCACCATCATAAGTACAGTGATGGATTGTGAATATGAAATTGCGACCAATGATGGCGGCGCGGCAGAGTTCTGTCCCCAAACCCATCGGCTCCAGTTCATCATCCCGGACATAGGCTTCCACATCTTGGCCAGATCGTAAAGGAGATGCCTCGAGAACCACCTGTACCAAACCTTGGCGAGGAATATCTATGATTCGTGTTCTCAAGATTGGTAGTTTTTCCACTGTAGCCAGCCACGCCTGTTGAAGTCGCTCAGTATCAACTTCGGCTTGCAGCTCTAAAACACTGCGTGAAACGTATTGGCCATGTTTCCTAGCTCCTAGAGCCAGTAAACCTTGCTGTAAGGATGTGCAAGGGTAAATGTCAATCACTTGAGATTCCGAAACCGAGCACAGTCTGGCCGCAAATGAACGACCCTCGGCCTCACTCATCCCGCTTCCGAGAAGTGAAAACGGATGCACCACCTCGAGAGCACTAACATCGTGCTGAATCTTCAATGCCATTTTCTCAAGTTGAGGCGCTTCGAAAATATCTGCAACCGTTAATAAATATCCTTGTTTACGTGCAGATGCTACCAGGCGCATGGCTGTAATGGAATCGCCTCCTAGGCGGAAAAAACTGTCGTTAGCATATATCGCATCAGCGTCAATGCCGATAACTTCGGACCAAATCTGTTGTAGTATTGTCTCCATAGCACCAGAGGGCGTCCGTGTTTCTTTACGTAAAGGCTGCATAGATGCCAATTGTTCGTGGGTTAATGAGCTGCCGATAAGGCGCAGGCGCTTCCTATCGGTCTTTCCAGAGTGATTCATGGGGATTTTTTCGATAGAAACATAGACTCTTGGTATCATATATGATGGCAGATGGTTTGAGAGGTCGAGTTCCAATTCTTCAGCCGGCAGGGCTCGCTTGACGAAACTTGCAATGCCTTCCTCATAAGCCTCGGTGCCCACGGGACTAATAAAGAGAGCCAAAGTATCGCTGCCGCTACCCGATGGAGAAATGATTTCGGCTACAATTGCTACATCAAGCTTTCCAAGCAGAAACGTTTGAGCATAGATTTCCACTTCGTTCAGGTCTATTCTCTGGCCTCTTATCTTTCTTTGTGAGTCCTGCTTTCGGCTGATGAAGAGAATGGTTCCGTCAACGTCGTACTTGACCAGATCGCCAGTTCGATAGAGGTGTCTACTCTGTGAAGTTGGCTCATAAGTACCGCGACGAAGCCAAGATGGAGAAAAGAAAGCTTTCTCGTTTAACGTCTGGCTATCTTTACCCGTGTAGCTCGCAAGAAGAGGCCCTTCGATGCACAGTTCCGCAATTGTACCAATTGCCGCTAGGACACTTGGATTTTTCGGGTCGATAAGCCAAGTCGCGCCAAATTTACTTGTACCAATGAGTCCATTCTTCCATGTCTTTTTGTCAATTGAACATGAAGTCGCGACTGAAGCTTCAGCCGGTCCATACCAGTTATATACTGCATCGATCTGCTCTGTCCACCTAAACGCAGTCTTGCGTTGCAGTTTTTCACCTGCGAACACGAGAGTTTTCAACGAGGGCAGTCCTGTGGGAACAAGAGTTTCGGATACAGAAGGGGTCAAACATAACCAATTAGCCTTGGCATCATTGATAGCTCCAGCTAGTCGATTCGTCCTATCTGACTCAGATGGTATGCACAAACAACCTCCAACAGATAATGTTGCAAGTGTTTCCACAGTGCTAACGTCGAAGTCATATCCAGCAAACTGGAATACCTTGCTACTAGTTGTGATGTTGAAAGAATCTCTGGCCGCCTGAATGTTGCTCGATAGGGTTTTGTGGCTCCATAGAATAGCCTTGGGTATTTCTGTTGAGCCAGAGGTGAATAATACGAGAGCCGGGTCTGAGCAGTGTGTCTCATGGGGTGGAAGTACTCGAAGCCATTCTTCGTCGCTGAATTGCACCAACGAAGAGATAGAAAAAGTTGGAATTAGATCTCGGAACGGATATGCATCAGAAGAATTTGATACAATCGCAATTGTTGGTTGTAGGCTTTCGACTATAGCTTGCGCTCGTTTGCTCGATGTCGGTGAAGACATCGGTAGCACGACTGCACCAATTTTCAGAGCAGATATCATGCTGACAGCCATCCAAGAAGATTTCTCAAAGCTTAATATGACAATTGATCTGGGACCAACTCCTTCTTGTTGAAGGCGGCACGCTAAGCGATTTGAAGCATTTTCCAGCTCCCCGTAGCTAAATTCTCTGTCCCATGACGAAATAGCAATAGCATCTGGAGAATTTACAGCTTGCTGGTCGATTAAATCAGTTATGAATCCCTCGGTCAGCTCTGGCAAGGTTGTGTTCCAGTGGAATATTTGCTTGAGATCTCCTTCGCTGCTTGAGGCAATATTGCGCAATGGTGACTTTGTCATTTGTCCACCGCAGAGCTGTCTTATCAAGTGCTCCAGCTGATGTGCAAAAAGTTGGGCTTGCTCCTGCCTAATCGCGCCTGAATCGAAGTTTATCTTCAAGTTTAATCCAGAATCCTCTAGCTGACAGATTATCAGCATTCCATACGAGTTGTATATGCCCATGCTGTCGTCCTGTCCATCTTTAGTAACAAGGCTGAACGTAGATGTATGCTGAGAGTCACTCCTAGTATCGAACTGAAGTAACTGGGATGTCTCACGCCCACTTCCATTGGTTTTAAGAAGTATCCTGCTGTGCTCTGCATCATTATCATTTGTCCTCTGCTTGAATATGTCTTTTGGGGGATTGAGTTTGAGGGTTTTTGCATGAGAAAAGAGCCCACCATCTTTCTGACTTGTCCCTTGTGTAGCTGGCTGGATAACCAGGAGAGTTTGGAATTGGCTTGCTTCTTCGTTATCTTCTTGAGCGCGCTGGATGCGCTGGAGGCCAAACTGTTCATGGGCAGAGAGCTCAATGGCATGCTGCTGGACCTGTTGTAAGAGAGTTTCCACCGTAGAATCCCAATCAAATTTCGTTCGTATCGGAATTGTAGCAATTGTAGGGCCAGCGATGCGATATATTCCGGAAACAGGGGCCTGTCTGCCACTTACAGTGGCTCCATACTTGACATCGTTCGAATTTGTATATGAGGCAAGTAACAATGCAAGTGCTGAGTGTATTACTGACGATGGTGTAATACCACTACGTGGCCACTCCAAATTGGTGATTTCATGACTTATGTCGAGTTTTTCATCTGATACGTAGCCAAGAGATGGGAAAATGGTGGCCTCGGAGTCAGCAAACTGAGACTTCCAGAACGCTGCTGCTTCTGGGCCGTCAGCTAACAAGGTATACTTGATGAATGGCTGGAAGGGTTCAAGAGGTTGCAATGTTCTTCCGTTCTGTCGGTAGGATGCCTCGAGGAAGTCCAAAACAAGTGTTGTAGACCATCCATCAAATATGGCGTGGTGCCTTTCCAGAACGAAATATAGGGAGTCACCTCGTATCACACCTGCGCGACATAAAGGAGTTCCCAAACCCATGGGCTGTGCTAACTCCATAAAGCTGTTGATATGTTGAAACTGTTGCAGCTGCCGCACACGGCTGTCCGCAACAACAATCTGCACAAGGCCTTCCCCAGATAGATCAGCGATTCTTGTTCGAAGAATCGATGCGCTTGTGACAGTGGTTGCCCATGCAGCCTGTAGCCGCTCAATATCAATATCCTTAGGCAGTTCAAAAACAGCTCTTGAAACGTAGTCCATCCCCCACTTCGGGGATTCGCCTCCAAGACGTGACGCGCCCTCGTCTCTGCTCGTCATTGCGAGCATTCCTTGCTGTAGTGGCGTGCAAGGATAAACATCTTCTATTTCGGCCACTTCAACACCACATAGGACTGCAGCATCTTTGCAAATATCTGTCTTATTCTTTGCCCCTGTCAGCATGGAAAACGGCGTGATCTCATCAGCTTCGTGGCTGAGTGATTGCTTCTCAGTCATCCGAGCCAGGTCTCTCAGCGTTGAGCTCCTAAAAAGGTCTGCAACAGTCAATCCCAATCCGTACTCTCGAGCTTTCGCAACCGCACGCATGGCGGCCACAGAGTCACCTCCAAGTCGAAGGAAGTTGTCTGTTGTGCTAATAAGGCCAGCGTCCAAGTCCAAGACCTCTGCCCATACCGTACTGAGTTGCTTCTCTTTGTCCGTAGCAGGCTCGCAATATTCTTTAATGGAAAAAATGGTTGATTGCAGCGCAATAATCTTCTTCCAGGACATGGTGCTTCCCATTTGTCGCAATGACCGGCGATCAACTTTTCCGGTAGAGGCGACAGGGATATCATCGATTGGGAGGTAGATGCTGGGGATCATGAAAGCTGGTAACACATCCCGTAACCTGTCTCCAAGACCATCCAGTAATGTTTTGACGCGTTCAGTATCCATTTTTTTTGTTGAGACAAACATAGCTAAAGAGAAGCTATCGCTCCCAAAGGGCTGAATAATGTCGACAATAATTGGAAGAGAGTCGTCAAGGCAAGCACGTACGTGATGCTCAACATCACCAATTTCGACCCTTTGGCCTCGTATTTTCAACTGAGAGTTATCCTTCCGGCCAATAAATAGCAGCTTGCCATCAGGCTTGTATTTTACAAGATCTCCAGTCTTGTAAAGTCTACCCCGCCGGCCGGGTCGGTTACTACTTCCTGCGAGTAGCCATGGTGGATCGTTGACAAATGCCACCGCTGTCTTTTCAGGATCTGATAAGTAGCCCTGACCAACTAATGGACCCTCGAGATACAGCTCCCCAACTGATCCTATAGCAGCAAGCTGGTCGTGGTTGTTAGGGTCGACAAGCCAGGTAGAGAAACCAACTCCGGTACCGATATCTGGGCGACCCTCCTGGGATGGATTGATGACAGAGAAGGCACATTTAAAAGTGCATTCGGTAGGTCCATAGGTATTAAGCAGCCTTACGCGTCCAGCCCATTCGGTCACGTTTTCCCGATATGGCATTTCGCCACTTAGAAGCACCGTCTCAATAGTTGGCGGTATCGGATGTATTGTTCGCAGAACAGTCGGGGTTATGTTGATCAAGGTCGCCTTGAATGCAGTTATGGCGGACGAGAGATCGTTCACCATGTCCGGCTCTGAAGCAATGCAGAGACAGCCACCTGCGCATAGCGTATGCAAAAAATTGCTCCACGCTACATCAAAGGAATAGGGAGCAAAGTCAAACACACGCGCTCCTCGGTGAAATCCAAGCTTCTTGCCTTGGTAGTGGACTGCACTTCTGACATTCGAGTGGCTAATACAGGCACCTTTGGGCTGCCCAGTCGTACCTCTATATAATCCCCATGTGTCAATAATACAATGCGGCAAGCTAGAGACACACTTAAAGTGAGGGCCATTGTAGCCTGCTTCACACAAGCACCAGGTCCAGGTTTTCCAAGGGAAATTAAAAGGGGAAGAAACGCCGAGAACCACTTACGACGTGAACGATATGTACACAATATCGGTTGGTGAGATGGAGGGTAGTGAAGATGAATGAACCCTTGAGAGTTCCTGAACTTCCAGTAAGGTGTCGTCAAGCTGAAGGACTGGCACATCCATCAACAGAGCCGCCCTCGGAGCATATGTAGCTGATGAAATGATCAATCTAGATTTCGTTTGGTGGACGATTGATCGCAATCTTGTATCAGGTTGAGTCCCATCAAGGGCTATCGCGCTGCATCCTGCTTTGATCACACCAAGCATTGCGATACAAGTCCATCGTGACTTTGGACATAAGATCGGTATGTTCGACCTTGGTTCGATGCCAAACCCGAGAATACGATGAGCGACCTCGTTAGCCAGGTCGTTCAACTGAGAATAGGTGAAATCACCATCCCAGGCGCAAACTGCCAGGGCATCTGGCTGGCTCCGGGCTATTTCCTGGATGAGATCGTGAACACAACCTTCCACTGGAGGCGGTATCGAAGCATTCCAAGTCCATATCTGATCAAGGTCTTGCTCTGACACAGAATCACTCTTAGAGTTGGGTGGGACGACTTGTTCATCTGCCATGACTTTGGCTGAGCCATCGAAGCCTTGTGTCTCGGACATTTTCAAAGGTACAACTATGATCAAATCTTGTAACTTGGCTTACGCTTTCCGTTGCTGTATACTGGAAGTATTATTGACTGAGGGGGACGTATGATGAAACGCCTCTATTATGATGCCATGCTGTCTACGGAGCTGTTCCCAGGCGAAAATAACCGTTTGTGTAGAAACAATCACGGTATATGGTGCGTTTTTCCTGCAAGCTTCTCCGAATATTAGTAAAAGCAAGCTAAAGACTGTGGAGGACAAGATAACGTACGTAAATGTCATTGTTCAGACCGAGACAGGTCCGTACCCTGGAGCTTAGTGACTTTAATATATATAGGATCCTAGGCCAAATCCCGCGTGTATTCATTACCCGTTGGCTCCACCCTTAAGTTAACTAGAAGGAAAACTTTCTAGCTGGTCCCAAAAACCCTGAAATACCCTATAATTAAATAAACAGTATATATACAAGTCATTTTTAAAGTTTTCTTAATATACTTTTTTTCCACCTTTTTCTTTTTACTTTAGTGTTAGTTTGTTATTTTTAAGTTATGTATAAAAGCTGTAGATTTCTTAGTAAAACCCTATACTGATTTTCAGGGTGTTTTGGGGAATTCAGGATTAACTAGAAGGAAAACCTTCCAGTTGGATTACGAAGGGTGGATCTAACGGGTAGATTTCATCTTGACTGAACTTTCATATACTCGTATTCCACAAATTACAGGGTGATACCTATCTCACTTACGCAAAAACAAGACATTGTGGGCCTCACAAAACGCAACTACTGAGGACGCCTTTGGCTTATATCCCGCATCCGCAACAGTACCAATGTTATCTCCCAGGGGTGAATTTTAACCTGTTTACGGTGGCTAGTTCCTCGCCACGGCGTGTTACCTCTTGGGGTAGTTCAAATCGTTTCCCCGTACCCTGGCATGTGTGGAGTTCCCAAAAGATCGTGGACTTCCGAAGAATATGTAGCCTTAGTTTCGAGCCGTCCCGACACCCTGGCACGACTTGGGTCATTGTAACATTGCCTCCCTTGGAAGCCACAGCATGTTAAATACGACATCTCACAACGAATAATTTGATTACAGTGGTCCGCAGTTTTTGAACAACCAGGAAGAGCAAGGTATCTGATAGTCCTGCATTGTCGAACATCAAACCATGTTCGAGCGGCTTGATTTCTCCAATTTTTATAGCACCGATACTGCTGAGCGGGAGGGCTTTTGCTGTCAATTGGTGTCAAGTTTGAAGCAGTTTGGCTTTGCTAGGTTGGCCAATGTTGGAATTCCGCAGTCAGATATCGACGGAGCCTTTGAGACAGTTGAGTAATTTTGTGTGTATTGAAATGCAAAGCGTATGCTAACCGCTCGCTATCTAGAGTCGAGAGTTCTTCCAGCTGCCTTTGGACCAGAAACTGAAATCTCCGCACCCTCCCACAGCAACCCCCCACCGAGGTTACAGTGCATTCGGCATTGAGAATGTCTCTGCCGTCTCAAACCACGGCACGTCTGTACCAAGGCCCCTGCTGAAGGATATGAAGGTTTGCCGACCAGCACCAGACTTTCACAGATTCCACATTCTCATGACCAATTCGCTCAACTAGGAATCATATGATATTGGATCACCACAAGATGCACTCTATGGCAACATATGGCCGCCACCCGGGGTGCACGACGCATTCCAGCCCACTTTCACATCATTCTTTTCGAGTTGCTATCGCGCTGAACTAGCCATCCTTGAAGCCGTTTCCGTTGGCCTAGGGCTCCCTAGGCAGACTCTGAGCCAACTTCATTCCGAGCAGTCAAACGAATTGCGCTTGACGCATTATCCTGCCGTACCACGTGGCGAATTCTCCCACTCGACTCGCATTGCAGCTCACACTGATTTCGGCACCATCACATTATTGTTCCAAGACGACGTTGGTGGATTGCGTAAGTATTATGTTTCCATTTTGCTTCTCGGTTGGCGCAAATCTCCCCCACTATCCATGTGCTTTCTTTGCCCCAACTAGCCTTTATGAGGAAGCTGCTAACGTTTTCCCTAGAAATGGAACTGCCGTCCGGAAGTGGTGAATTTGTTGATATCCAGAGTGGAGGCCGTTACGAGTGTATACTCAATGTGGGAGACTGTCTCCAGATGTGGACCGGATTATGCAGCGCTCGGCATCGCGTACACTTGCCTAGCTTATTAGCGCAGGAAGATCAGACGGGACCAATGCAAGATACGGTAGCCGAACGCTTTTCCATTGCGTATTTTGCGAAGCCCAATCGCGCGGCGAGTTTACGCCCACTGCTACACGACACAGCGAAAGCAAAAGACGTGTCATTTATGACAGCGGGCGAGTTTCAGCATATGAGGATCTCAGGAACATACTAGCATTCTTCATAGGATAGGATAAGATATAATGACTAGAATGAACCCATGTTGAAAGAATTGATCAAAAATGGCCCCGGAATTTGGGTAGAGCAGTTCCCAAGCCGCCCATTCCGGTTTCATAGAAGCGCATCGCCCCCAACGAGCATGGACCCCGCGAAGCCAAGAATATAGCACGCCATGCCGATAACGAATGGTAGCCCGAGATACAACTTATTATCCCACCCAATGGCAACTGCAAAGGATCGGTTGAGTATAAACGCACCAGCGGCTGATCCTATACCATCACAAACCGCAATCATAGCATAAAGAACAGAGATATGCTCACGTTTAACTAGATCGGTTAGTATCGACTGTAGAGCTGGCCGTGTGCTGCAACCAAGTGTGAATACGAGAAGCCCTGCGAGATTACAGTTAGCTGGAGGCGAGTAAGTTGAGCGAGTAAAAGATCCCGACCTGAAATAAAGGCCCCCAATGATTGAGATAACGCCATAAGGATGCAGCCTGCGCTCATGAACAAAAAACCATACTGAGCAATGAATAGATCCGCTTTTGCAGATACAATATGGAGCCTGACTTCGAAGACTTTCTTCAGGATTGGTAGAATGACGACGAGAAGGATCAAGCTTTCGATTGCTTGAATGGACAAGGCTCGACTAGCCTGGGCACCAGTGAGAAAATAGGACAACGGAAGAGGCAGGATGTGGATCTGTAACCAACCGATGCAAGCGATAGGCCAAATCTTTTAGGAATATACTGAAGCATTAGTTCGGTAACAGGGTTCACGAGCTTGGCCACAGGGACTGTAGCAAGTAGTGCAACAACATTACGGTCTTTCAAAAGTTCCGAAAGAACGTGGCTGCTGCCTCGAATAGACCCAAGAACCTTTGCTGCTGATCCTCTCGCTGACTCGTACCCATCTCTTGGTAGTGGACCGGCAGGATGAGTCGCGCAGGGGCGGATGATAAAAAGCGTGGCAATGCATAAAAGGCCGACCGGAAAATTAATAATCATGGGCGTAAACAGAAGATTGTGGTCAAGTAATTGCGCCGCTACCATGATTGATAAGATTTCGGTCAGGAGTTGTGCAGCCATGAAAAGAAAGAAACACTGAGCTCTGGGGGGTGCACTTAGTGTCCATAGCCCCGAATTGAATGCGAACGTGGGGGGACTTACCTGCTGGAATCCGGAGTACTTTTCGCTGCAATTGAGTATATGACTGATGAGAGAATCGGTGATCCGCCACCAATTATCCTGAATAGTGGCGCCAGCACGGCGCTCCATATGGGGAAAAACTGCCAGTAGTAGCAAACCACGATAATCCATGCGCAGGAGAGCAAATATCCTATAACGTTGATCCCAGCAACCAGACGCTCTCCAAGGCGGTCAACAAGTAGGCCGTATGGGAGTGTAAAGACTAGACCAACAATGGCTTCTAAAGCTGCCAAGTAGCCACGTAGGTGAGCGAGCCGCTGCTGAATGCTTGGCAGCTTGCAGAGATGCTCTGGAATGTTGCGATAATGTTCTTCAGATTGGGGATCGCTTTGGAGAAAATGCTCACGGCAAATGCCAAGTTCGACAAGACGGACTGTTGATATATATCTCAAGATATCGGCGAATGCATATAGGACGAGAAAAGTTGCTGCCAAAAGGGCATTTTGAATAGCAACTTTGCTCCATTTGAGAATATCTGCTTTCGGTTGCTCTCTTCTCTCTGCATCTTCATCAGACGCCTGTAGGAGAGGTGAAGATTCTAGGCCATCATCTGGTTCGGGCATTGTCAAGCGTTCTCTGGAAGTTCCATGACCACCTAGAATATCACTTGTTCTTCCCTTTTCTTTCTTGTGTTGGTGATCCGAGCTTGGTTTATTACGGAACCCTGCCGTGCTTCTTCCCCATGTGGAAATCCGTCTTTATAGTTGGCCGATAAGTACGGACTACAAAATAAGATAACTCACGCCACCCCAAGATTTCGTATACGAGCACTACGGGGCTATTACTCGGAACAAAACCACAGATAGATTAGGGAGGTGGATATCGAAAGGTCTTTTCTCTCGAGCAATGGAGGAAGGAACCTTTGTTAAATCCCGGGAGCTGCGGAGACGATGTGTGCAAGCGTTGCTTTAGATCATCGATTCCATACCCTTCCCTTTACCCCTGTAATACAACACTTACATGGTTAGCATTTAGAACGACCCCCATGAACAGTAGGATTCTGGCCAAATCAAGGCTATTACGCAATTAAATAAGCAAGTTATTAGCTGGTACATAATCGAATATGGAAATCAGCACCTTCTTAGTGCGTCTCTCTTTTGTTGAAGTAAAGATCAGAAAACTGCAATACGCAACACGCAACATTAGTGGCATTGAGTATATCACGCCTAGCTATAAGCACCAAAAAAGTGGGTATTCAATTACTAAATTATTTGTCTTGATATCAAGCCAGCACACATTACTGAAGATTTACCACAGGGGTTATCTTGAAGATTCTTGATATCTTTTTGTTCAAGTATTCTGCGCCCAATACACTCAAATAGTCTCCGAATGAGACTTCAACACGACCTAATTTGAAAGCTATGGAACCTGGAAAGTCAACGCCTAATCAACTCACATTCATAGGGGGCGGATGTCTTGCACAGGCCCTCATAAGTGGCATTTATTCGACAAATAGTAGCTGGAGAGATGTGTGTAAAATCTCGGTTACAGCTCGTCGACAGGAGCAGATCGATGAATTGAAAGCGAAGTTTCCCCTTGCTACTGTTACGAATAATAATCTGGACCCGGCCATTTGGAGTACGGTCATCTCACAACAATCCGACTCTCATGTTGTTCTTATTTGTACTCTTCCCATAGATGTGCCAAAGGTCTGCCTAGAGTTGGCTGGCATCATTAAAACTCTAGATGTAACATCACGGCCAACTGTGGTTACAATGTGTCCTGGAATTTCAGTAGCCCAGCTCCAGAGCTGGCTTCCTGAAGAAACTCCAATTGTAAGATCAATGCCTAATACTCCCGTTATGTGTCGTCAAGGAGCTACGGCTTTATTCCCAAGCGACAGAGCACTCTCACGGATAGAGCTTGTCGCCGCCGTTTTCCGCGAGGTATCGCCAGCAATTAGCGTCCTTCCTCAGGAATCCCTACTCGATGTAGTTGCAGCAATATCCGGGTATGTTCCATAATTTTTCTTTTCTATTGCTTTATGGATTGATGCAAAACATGCCAGATATACAGAGGTCATGAAGTGCATAATTGGAATAGGAACGAGCCTACACGTTTTGCAAATATATATGCTATATATATTCTGTGCTAACTCTTGTCAGTTCCGCCCCGGCACATTTTTATTATCTTATCGAATCAATGATTGCTGCAGCTGAATCCCATGGTTTGCCGACAGATATTGCCCGCAGTTTGATCGTCCAGTCTTGCGTGGGCTCCGGGTTGCTATCGCAGGAGACAGATAGGTCTATACATACATTAAGAAAAGATGTTTGCGTTCCAGGCGGAAGCACGGAGAAAGCCATTAACCATCTGGCGGAGAGCAGCTTTCCGAAAATCGTACAGGATGCTGTTGGAAAAAGTCTGCGAGCAAATAGGGAAATGGGGCGTGTTGATTAAAAATGTAGCCAATACCGCGGGTTGTCTGTCGTCGTTCTAAAAGTACATAAAGGTGCATATGCACACACCTGCTGCTCATTAGGTACCTGGTATATATCTCATCGCCTTAAAACTTTCCGAAGCAGAAGCGCAGGCGTCAGAGTAAAAGAATGTGCTTGAGTATTGTCCGTCTTGACTCGGGCTGCAAGATGTAAACATAATGGATTTAAACAATGTGTTAATCGACATACTTGTTAGGCAATTGACATATGGTATTGTATTTGAGCCATGAAGATATTACAGCAAACGCCAAATAAGACACCCCTATGCCGAGTCTTCGATGCTTTGCAGATACACCAGCTCATGGTAACGACCCTTCTGCTTCATTAGCTGATGATGAGTTCCACTCTCTACAACACGGCCTTTATCGAATACGTAAATGACGTCGGCCTTTTGAATCGTACTGAGACGATGAGCCACTGCGATGGTTGTGCGGCCTCGCATCGCAGCATCTAAAGCTGCTTGGACCACTCGCTCTGACTCCGAGTCAAGAGCCGAGGTTGCTTCATCAAGTAAAAGGATTTTTGGATCTCGAAGAAGCGCCCGGGCAATGGCAACACGTTGTTTCTGTCCACCGGATAGCATGCCACCCTTGTTACCAACCAGTGTGTCCAAGCCCTCACTGTAATGCTAGTCAACAAAAGCAAAATTACGATTTGGAAAGAAGAGTGGTTGGGCCGCGGGGAATACGTACGGGAGCGAAAGAATAAAGTCATATATGTTGGCCATTTTACAAACTTTAATCACCTGCTCTTCCGTCACGCTCAAATCGTTGCTGCCGAGGAGAATATTGCTGCGAATGGTTCCTTGATAAAGCGTTGGCTCTTGACTCACGAGAGCAAGATGACTTCGATAAGAATTGACATTTAGCTGTGAAATATCCTTGCCGTCGACATATATACAACCCGAAAATGCATCGTAGAAACGCTCAAGCAGCGCAATCGTTGTACTCTTCCCACATCCACTGGCGCCGACCAAGGCCACGAACTGCCCAGGTTTGACCGTGAAGCTAAGACCAGAAAGCACGGGCTGTGTGGGACGTGTAGGATATCTGAAGTGCACGTTGCGGAATTCAATAGATCCTGCAACGTTATCGATGTTATTACCTTCCTTTGACCACACGTCGATCGAGGGTTTGCGGTTGAAGAGATTTTTCAACTCAGCAGCTGCATTCTTGGCTTTTCCGATATCTGGAGCGTTGGAGAAGACTGAGCCTGCGGCTTGAGCACCATATATAACTTCGCTGAAGCAGACGAAAAACTGGAAAATTGTATACTCGTGCTTGCCGAGCAGTGTGCCACCATACCAGAATCCCAAGGCCATGCAAAAAAAGGTAAGTGCTTGCGATAACGCGTAAAAAATCGAGGACTTCAGCACGGAGAAAAAATGAGTTCGTGCTTGATCATCTAGTTGGGCTTTGTAGGTGGCGAAAACATCGTCTTCACGAGAGAGCGAAGCCACGGTGCGGATAGCCGAGGTTGCCTCACAAGCGTAGCTGGCGGACCTTTCGTAGGCCTTCTTGGACTGGGCTTGGAATCGAGCAAGTATCGAGACCCTATAAAACCCACAAAACAAGAGTACAGGCACGATGGAGATACATACTAAAGCCAGTTTCCATCCAATGGCTAGGGCAACAACCATTGAAGCCGTCAGCGTCGTCGACACCATCAGAATAGTGCCTAGTACTACTCCACTGATACCTGACAGGTATTTGGTCTCGGTGGAGAGAAAGGATGTCAGAGCACCAGTAGTATGTTCGTCAAAAAAAGCAGTGTCTTGTCGTAATATAACCCTGAACGTTTTGCTCCTAGCGCGGCGAAGTAACCTTTCTGAACTGACTCCAAAACAGACGCCTTGTATGGAAAAGAGGACAAATTGGGCAATACCCAAAATAAATAACATGAGAGACCAAAAATTGGCATCGTGCCTGAGCTTCTCGTAAAGGGGCGGTGGTAGTGCCAGTGTATTGATCGCTTTGGAATAGATGACTGCCTGAGAGGGCTGGCCACAGCCAGCCAAGATTGCAAAAGCAAGGCCAATGATCATCAATAGGAGCTCACGCCGATTAAAAGACGCGGTGAACTTAATCAAGCTCCATGGTAATAGATCATTTTTAGCCTCGGTCATCTTTTCAGTCTGAGAGACGATTGATTGATCGGCCAAATTTTGTTGCCTAGGTGTTGCCATTGACTTTTCGTTGTATGTCGTCATCTCGGATACTTCACTTTGAGATGTTGGGATCCTGTAAATATTGTCCATAGGAATTTCGGATTCTGCGGCTTCTTCTTTTTCCACAAACGCTTTTTTCTTCTGTTGGGTATCGTTAAGTTTACCAGATTTCTGGGCTTCCACGAGCTTGAAATATTCGCCTTTTGCGCGGAGTAATTCTTCGTGAGTCCCTTGTTCTGCAATCTTACCATCAACTACGACGACAATATTATCAGCCATTTTAATGGTGGACAGTCGATGTGCAATTGTGATAGTAGTGCGCCCCTCGGCAGCTTTGTCAAGAGCAGCTTGTACGATTTCTTCAGATTTGGTGTCTAGCGCCGACGTGGCTTCATCCAGTAACAGAATCTTTGGGTCACCAACGATTGCACGAGCAATAGCAATTCGCTGCTTTTGGCCACCCGACAGCAAAAAGCCTCGTTCCCCGACATTCGTGCCATACCCATCCGGCAGAGAAGTAATAAATGTATGTGCGTTGGCCATTTTCGCCGCTTCTTCAATCCGATTTTGTTTCGCCTCTTCAGGCTCATTCTCAAATGGAGTGCCGGTTAGACCAAACTTTATATTTTCAAAAATCGTAGCCGAAAAAAGGACAGGCTCTTGTCCAACGAGCGAGATCTGGTTACGAAGCCACCGAAGGTTTAAGGACTGTATATTATGCCCATCCAGGAGGATCTCGCCGCCTACGGGATTGTAAAATCGTTCAACGAGCCCGATGATCGTGCTCTTCCCAGAGCCAGAAGGTCCCACAAGTGCAGTTGTACGACCAGCTGGAATGAGTATACTAATGTCATCCATCACTAAGATATCAGGTCGAGAAGGATATCTGTGTTTTACGTTTCGTAGTTCAACGGTACCCTCAACATGTTGGAGCGTTTCTCCATCTTCAGCCGTCGGATCAAGAGGCGATTGGCGATCAATAGTGCTGTATATTTTGGCTGCGGCAGCCACAGCGCTATTGAAAGCTTGACTATTCGGGGCGACGTTTCCTAGCGAGTACGAACCGGTGAGAATAGCCATCAGGATAGTCAAGATCTGACCAACGTCGGCCTCCCCAGTGACTAGAAAGCGTGATCCTTGCCAAAATCCAAGACCATAGTTCCAGAACATGATAGCATAAAGAGAGCCAATCATGATCGCTTGGATAATCTGCATCTTGATACCGGATCTTTCAGCTGCCATTAAATGCGAATCATATTGCCGAGCGAGCCTATCGTGGGTTCCAAACGCGGTGGCCGTTCGGATAGAGCTTATGACTTCTTCGGCAACAGTGCTGCCGTTGGCAAGGCTTTGAAACGACAGCTTACTGAAATGAATAATGAAATGCGAACCTCCACTCATGATCAGTAGCAAGCATACAATTGTTGATGTACAGATGAGGGCCAGTTTCCAATATTTAACGTAGGCGATGATGAATGCAGTAATAAATGTGGCAATTGCTGTGAGAGTAAGGCCAATCTTTTGAGATATGCCATCTTGGATGAGATTGGTGTCGGCTGTTATGCGTGTGGTAATCTCACCAGCTCCAAGATTATCGAAATAGGCGATATTCTGACGAAGAATAGCTTTGAGATATTCTTGCCGAATCTTTTGAGTGATATGCTCTCCGGTGTATATAAAACCTACAGTCGAGACGTAGACTGTTGCGAATTCGGCAATGCCGATGTAGACAAAGTACAGAACATTCTTATTTAATTGCGCCTCAAAATCATGATATGCTATATCATTAAGAGATATCCTCTGAAATGCTGATGTTAATTGCCCAAACAGAATCTGCGCAATTAATTTCAGGTCAGTAAACACACACAAAGAGAGAGAGAGAGAGATGAAGGTGGAGATCACTTTAGTATTCTACATACAGATAATAGAGGGAGTATAGCACCAGCAGCAATAGCGCAAACAGCACTGATGGCGATAATGAGGCAATCCCAAACGTCTGCATAACGATAAAGCATTAAATACTGTACGCCGACATTGGGTGAGTCAAGCTGAGCCTTGATGATCTGCGCCTCATCTAATTTCAGGCCGGCAAGAGTTGATTCGTGATGAGGTGATTTCGACAGCGAGAGAGCGCCGTTATTGGTTTCTTCATTGCGATCGCGGCGCGATTTCAGAACCTCGCGTCCAGCCACCGGCGGATAGGTTGCATCAGCATCTGCGGCTTTTCCTGAAGACTCGCCATCCCGCTTGCCAGGTGGCCTATCCATGCTTAGTTTCAACTTAGCATCAGAATATATGCAGTTCTCACGCCCTGATCACTCTGCTGAACTTTAGTATGTCGTAGGGTATGGCAACTACATTCACATAGGCTTCATATAAAAAAAAGATGGATCTACAATAAAGATAACAATAAGGGGACTGAATCGCATATATACATGTAGGCAACCAACTTGTATACTGCAGAAATGGGGGCTTCTAAATTCTAGCGGGAACCTTGGAACCCTGTTGGAACTTTTGGTATAGCTTAATGTCCCGCCACACCCTACTGAGGTGTCTCTATACCAAGTGATACGGGGCGGACCCAAATACCGCCTCACCTCGCAAAATTCGTCGATGGATCTGCCCAGAATGAAACCCTGTTTTCGCCAGGGTGAGTAATTGGCTAACTTCCACATGTTAGCATGCCACCATAAAAAGAATGATCCACCGACGAATTTTGCGAGGTGAGGCGGTATGTGACTGATACTAAATGAAAATAAGTAGGTACATTGGCCAGACATATAAAACTTGTACTCGTATATCTGTTAACACAACCAAAGGTAGAAAAAAAACTTGGACAATAACTCGGTATAATTAATTACTGAATAATAGATTATAATTAATGTACAAAATTACATAAAAGACAAGCATACCAACAAATCCAATCACTATATATGACACCGCTAAAAGCTACGAAAACTTAGAGTATTCTTACACGAGGAGGAAGAGGGAGAGGAAGGGGGGCATTAGCAGCTGCAACCCGAAGTTACCGAGTGCCTTATTAGAGCGGATATTAGTGGCTAGCGATTTCCTCCGCCAACATTCGTTAAAAAGGCACAGTACTTGACCCCTGTTGATCGTAGATATTTGTCCGAAAGAGAAGGGCGAATATAGGGAAAAACTTAAAATTTATCTGAAGCTGCCTTGGCGTTGTTACTGATATGAGGTGGCGAAGTAGTTCGAGATTCGATCTCGCGCACATTTCACAGGGTAGCAGCTATCGTTACTGGATCAAGCTCTTTGTAGTGGAAACCTATTGAGGTCTGGTACCGTGCCACCCAAAGGCATGGTGCACTGTCTTTCCCGTGCGATCTATATCTCTGAACCTCGCTGCTAGTACTTACGCCGCCCTCCCCCTCTGCAACAATGAGAAGTCGCTTCTTACTCCCTATCAGGTATACTGCTGCCATATTCAGTTACTCAATTAAGTAAAGCGATATTTTGTGGTAAGGTGGCGCCCCATTTTTGGAAGCTAACTGTTCATCCCTTGGAGTGCGATAAGGTGCCACCTAAGTACCGTACCCACGTTTCTTCTATACTAAGGCGAGAATACTTTAACTTTGGACTTTTTGGTTGGCTGTAACTTTGAAGAGTACTTAGGTGGCACCTTATCGCACTTGAAAGGATGCGTCTTCGAGGTTGAAGCTTCAGGCTAACAAGAAGCTGTCGAGTATCGCCACTGTTAAGAATCCCAGACGGGTGAAGCTGACTGACAGATATCATGGTAAATGGCATTGATACTATGTAGCGATAGCTTACAAACTTCAGGACGAAGCCGACCTAATGATAGCGGGCGACACGCACAAGTGCAAGCGGTGCAGAGGACAATTTTTTTAGGATTATATAATGATGATGATAAGATCGCACGTCAATGGTCGTATGTCTCAGTAATGGGACACGCATGTATATTAAATGGTCTCAGCATGTTCAATTTATGAACTCCCTATCCTCTCTATTTCACTCTTCACCAGTAATGAAGATATTGGCACCCAAATTATACACTTCATCAATTATCCGCCGCGACTTCCTTCATCTTCTCGACGGCTTCGTCCGTAGTCCAGATGCCGTTAGTAATGAAGCGGTAGTTGACCATAGCAGCAGAATAGCCATCACCTTCGTCATTGATACCGCCAGCGATGGCATCTCGAACCACGACTACTTCGAAGCCAGCCTCTACCAAATCACGGACGTGATTCTCCAGGCATAAGTTTCCGACAGGCCCAGCAACGATGAGCTTCTCAACTCGTCGCAGACGCAGTTGCTTAACTAGATCGTTTGACTGGCATGATAAGCCCTTGTGAGGAGATGTATTGATCATCTTGCCGTCCATGAGGTATTTCTTCAGTCGCTCCGGGTAGTCAGCGCCCGAGCCAACAAACCCATCTAGGCTGACGGGATCCTTGCGGACGACGAAGCCATTGGGAACTTGAACAAGATAGTCAGAAATGGCCTGGAGCGGAGCGACCCACTGCAGGTCAGTAGGATAGTAGTAGTGTGGTGAGTGTGCCACAAAGATATCGTTCTCTTGTGCGGTCTTAAGCAGTCTCTCAATATTGTCGTATACGTTGAGTTCTTTCAACTTGTCCGCGATAAGAGGGTAATAGCTGCCAAATGGTTCAAGGAATTCGTTCTGAAGGTCTGCAAACACGAGAGCTGTGCGCTTCTTCTCCAGTTGCATGTCCGGATTACGATGAGTAAATACAAACGACATCTTGCCGGCGATGTGTACGGGGTTGTATCGGGGTGCAGTTTGAGTTTAGAATGGATTTAGAATGGATTCAGACAGGAATGTGTGAGCGAGGTTAGAGATTTGTGAACTTTTCATCAGTCTCAGGGCATGGCAGTTTTTATAGATGTCAGTTAGTGGGAGAATATTACATATCACTTACACATATTTTGCTTAGGCGGCGCTGCGGTGGCAGTTGAGGGCCGTGAGGTCATCTGGCGAGAAGAATAAGTGAACGCCCACGCGGACCAGGGTCTATGGAGTTAGTCGTCAGACTTTTACATTTTAAGTGACATCATAAGCTCTATTAGTAATAGACAAATCATGTCCTTTGTTTGAAGTAAATACATTCTAGCATTCGCGAAGCGCTGGAGAGCCGTAATTTGGGTTCCCTCTGGTGCAGTACTTCCGTCTGGATGCCCAGGACTAGCGTGCGGACCAGGATCACTTAGTGCGGACCAGGATCAACTGATTACATAGGTAGGTAGAGCTAAAGTCAAGCCCACTCCTCCAGCCGCCCGACATTCGAGACTTTTGCAGCTTCGCCAACGCCGAAGAACTCGGCTCTAAACAAACTGATGTCATTTCATGTCGCTGATAAAGCGCAAAAGTTGACTTAGAGCTTACTGGCGCAGCATGAAGTTGATTGCAAAGCAGTACCTGCTCGTCCTCAATCGATAGTTCTGCTCAGCCAAAGCTAATCAGTAAGTATATAAACTAACGAGGCAGACCACTATTTGCATCAGTCAATTCCAACTCCAGCTTTCACTATTTAATCACATCCATATTTTTAATTACGTGCTTAGACTGTCTCGACAACATCTATCACCAACAACCTACTTCATCACCAATATGGCAGCGGGACGCAAGATTGCAATTGTCGGCGCCGGTGGCAACTTGGGCAAGCCGACTCTCAAAGCTTTACTGTCAAAGAGTGTTCACACCATCACTGCACTTCAACGAACAGAGTCTACGACTGAATTCCCACCTGAAGTGATCGTCAAGAAGGGATCCTTTACAGACGAGTCGTTCCTCGTGGAGACCCTCAGGGGCCAAGATGTTCTCATCGTCATTGTCCCCATTCCTAACATGGATCTTGGCGACCTCTTTATCAAGGCCGCTATAGAGGCTGGTGTTCCCTATATCCTGCCGACCGAGTTTGGCGTTGATTCGCCCAAAATTGTTGGCGAGCACTCCATGATGGGACCAAAGGTCACAAGGCGCAACTTGATTGAGAAATCAGGGACGAGCAGCTGGATTGCTGTCATTTCGAACTTTTGGCTTGATTTGAACATCCAGATCGGGTTATGGGGATTTGATGTGAAGGGTCGAAAGGCAGACCTATTTCGTGGAGCGGATGCCAAGATCTCGACGACAACGCTTGCACGGACTGGCGAGGGCGTTGCTGCTCTTCTCAGCCTGCCAGAGACTGAGTTGGAACAGTACAAGAACAAATCTTTTTACATTTCCTCTTTCGAGCTGTCACAGAGGGAGATCTTTGGCGCTATTAAGAATGCCACGAGGACAACGGATGCAGACTGGAACATCACGGAGAGAGATGCGACAGAGATTATTCGAGAATGTGATCCCAAGATCAAGGCTGGTGATGGTTTTGCGGAGTGGACTAGACTGTTTGTTATGTTCTTCCAGGGCATGGATGGCTCAAACTATGAAGACAAAGCTGTAGATCTAAGTAAATACGGGGTGCCGGCTGAGAACCTGAGCGAAGTGGTGTACCGAGCTGTTGCTGGCTTATAGACATCTTTTTTATATTTATTTTTCTCTTCGTCTTTTCCCGATAATTTATTGTTAAGCATGAAAACTGTTGCATCTTGCTGAAGTATATTCGCGACGTTTTTCCGCTAACATGGCTGTGTGCATGTATCGGGCTTTCACTCTATTCTCAATCAAAGTATGCGGAAAGTCATATCCATTATCCAAACCAAGTAGGTTGCCGAGCTGGAAAAGTTAGTAGATAGATTGGTGAATTGGCCTGGGCCAATCTTAGTCGCAAGGTGAATGATGTTGACCTTTTCTGATACGCTTTGGGCTCGTAGATCAAGAGTTAATGGAGGAAGTGCATTATCGTTGGAGTTTCCATGTGAAAGTTAGTGGAGGATTTTGCAACAAAGCGCCGCACCTCAAAATGGACTCCAAGGTGTTCGGTGAGCAGGCCTGCTGTGCCGTATTGGTGTCAGCTATAAGCGATGACGGTGGATATCTCCGAAGCACCGCTATACCTCAGTATGTCAAACCATTTATGTTCTTGATTCTGCATAACTCGAAATTAATCTTGAGCGCCATATCAATCCATCGATGGTGGTATTCATCGACGACTCATGACGCGAGATTTCTGGCTGCTTTCCTCCGCGATAAAGTCCCTTGGGTTACGATACTTGACGTGATGAGGAAAGCTGCTAAAACGTTATATCTCGGATCATATTACATATGAAAGATTCCCAAACCCAATACCTACCATTTTGAAAGCACTTTCAGAGTCCTCGATGGATACTAGTCTCGATTCGAAAATTGCCTTCAGTATCTTCATTATGTAATTCGATAGGCGACAGGTGTGTATAGAAAAGCTTTACATGACAAATCCCAAATCTGTGTATTGAGCGATGCTTACCTTTTCTCAAAGTCCCAAGGCAGAGAAACCCATTGGGTAGGCAATCTGATGAATAGACAAGGCGGACTAGTATTTCTAGCATGCACGAGAATAATGAACACGGAGCTATACGACGAATATCAATCTACATATGTTACATCCGCTTTGCTGGATAGGCAGGGGCCTTGTTGTACAAACATCTCTAAGGCAAAAGCTCACAGCGTTTAGATGTGCAGACACGCATATTGTGCGCTATCACAAGAGTCTTCGGTCATATGCATGTTGAAACAGTTTCGTAACTAGAGCAACTTAGATCACAAATATAGCCTTTTATCGTAAATTCCTAAACGGGAAGGTTAATGAGTCTGGCAATAAGCTACAGTGAATGATTACGGCCAAATATGGAAGGAGGCTATCAAGAACCTTTACTTTTGGTGCCCCGTTTCACAGCGCAATCAACGAGTAGTAGAATATATCTTGGCTCAAAGTATATTACTATTTACCATTATTCATTGGGAGAAAATCTTTAACCTGATGTTTTAATAAGGAGCTTTAAGTTGCAAATACAGATCTTACTTAATAGTAAAATTATATGGTTTGGGATATTCACATATTACGCAGATTCTACCCGGAGATTCAGTACTCGGCATAAGACGGGGATTAAAGTGGTACGCTATATATTCCACGACAAATACCACGAATGCAAAATGAAAATTGCAGGCATATCGATCCTGAGCTATTATACTAAACAGTAGATGTTATTTTACGAAGGAATTCTTATCATCTATTAAATAACCGCACCATCCTAGTAACTTCTGAAAATGGCAGGACGAGCAGTTTTAATTCATCTACCCATTTCATAGTATATCCTTTGTTTTTGATAGTGGTATGAGCCTACGCATATCATTAGTTTGATCACTATTTATCGCTTTCACTAATGGAAAATAGATGGAAGACTGGAGCTCTACAATACTATAAATGTCATGCCACCCGCCCTCTGAAAAAGTCAATCTCAAAAACACAGCAAAAGTTTACTTCCTCATTACATATTCTCTCGACAATGCATCTTGTTTCTCTTCTCTCCTACACCACCATTCTTGGTGGTGTTGTGGCCGCTCCAGCAGGTAGCATAGGTCTTACCGCGACCACTCCTGTAAAGCGAGCCGACTCGATTCATATCGTGTATTGCACCCCACTGCCGGGTGAAGGGTCAAACTCAATCCCACCTTTTTCGGCAGCTGTGGTATATATTGCTTTTCTCTGTGTCTTGAATCCGCCAAGTTTTTGTTGGAGTGCTGACTACCTTTGCTCTTTCTGTAGTATTGTCCGAATGATAACGCCTGTCAGCTGCCTACTAGTAATAACGTATGCAAAATCGACCCTTCGCAATTAGGTGTGGGCGGTCCATTTAGTTGCAAATTCCCAAGTGGGGTCACCTTTACATGGGAAATCAGCTACGAGGCTTATACGGCACCGTTATATTCTCAAGTCGCGTAAGTTTTTGATCCATTGATGCTCTGTGCTCAGATCGGAATTCTCCTCCTTCTCCTCCCTTAAAGCAAAAGAGATACTAGACTACTATCCAGAAGGAATCAGCGAACTAATACTTATGCAGAGGCGGATCTAACGGCTTTCAATCATTCACTGGATATAAGGACGACGGGCATGCATTTTGCAGCATCGGCTCCTATAGCTGCGCGACGGATTACTATTTTAACTGAAAGACTACAGCAGAATGTATTTTATACATAAATGCTTGACATGCTTACTACAAGTATATATGTATATATCTAAAATTTCTCTTTCTCTATCTCTTTCTTCGCCCCTTTCTCTCAAAAAGCCCTACGTCGTAATGACTACTTAATAAGAGCTGAGAATAAGCTGATAGATTATAATGCTGGAGAATTTTGTGACGAGTCGATAAATTGATCACTGTTACTTTAAATTAAACACAAGTCTTTAAGACTGCCAAGATGCAGCTTGGAAGTTGCCTCGCACTTTTGTTTGCAGAGTCGGAACTCCTTTGTATAGGCAGGAGGGAAGAAATGGGGAGATTGCTCTCAGATAATAACTACCCCGGTCGGTGATCCCTGTTTCCACAAAGAAGAGGGCGCGCTCTGATATATCTCGCATATACTTGAGTGTCTGGAGCGTCCTTAAGCTATACTTAGAATATCTACCGAGCTTGGATTCTCATGGCATGATAAGAGCATTGGATTCGTTACGGTCAGCTTGAGGTTCGGAAAGGCAACGAGCAATGTACAGACCTGTTACATATGCCCAGCACACCGCAATATCCCTCCCCATGGGAAAATCTTCGTCCACCAGCAACAGGAATAGAGATGCAGAGTACGCTCGAGCTGCACCACTTTATTTGCCTTGAACTCCAGATCCGCCCTAGGGTTGAATACAATCCGTCGCATTCGTTCAGCCAAGTGAGATAATTGGCCAACAGTCAGAATTTGACAAAGTTACATTTGCATTTTGGAAGCAACTCGGAGGCATGAACGTAATTGTTGTCTTCTGCATAACTTTATTCAAAATATAGCATACATCAATACCCATGGAAAATGACCCTTAATACTACTTAGGTGCCTGGTAGCCTGTTAGAAGCCCACTTTTTGTCTCTAACGGCTTCCTAGGTATCAGTTGACATCATGGCCTCGCTTACGGCTTCGGAAGTAATTTGTATCCGTAACTTACGCAACAAAATTGCTGCAGGTAAGCTTTCCCACAGATCCAACCTAGCCATGAACTGACGCCAACTGCTGATTAATCACCCAATCCGTTCTCCTACAGAAAAGGGATATTGGTTCACGCCAGTAATTTTACCTTCATCTTGAAGGATTTGGATAGTTTGGTTAATACCAAATTCATGAGTCGTAGCAAAGTCTCGAGACATAATCAGCCGAGGTACACGTTATATCAGCTTATCAATAGTACTTACCGAATACCTGCTTAGAGGAACAAATCACACTACCCCAGCTGATAGATGTCTCATGGTCGCTTATGGGCAATGACTCTAGCCCTATCCAATAGCCATAGAACTCTCCAGGAGCATATTCTGATGCAAATGGAAGTGGAGCTTAGTTGAGGTCTGTGTTAGTAAATATTTGTAATAGAGTCAAGTGCGTGCTGAGCATACCGTTTGCTAGCTTGAAAAGCCACTTAAGTACTCCTGTAGGAAGCTTGGTATAACTGAGTAACTGACTGTAACATGAGCATACGATATCATTGTGATTTATAAAAGTTATACCTTTTCTTCGGCAGTAAGAGTTCCAGCTCCCGGAAAGTCAAAAGTGGCGGTTCGCGTAGCACCAGGACTATTATCAACACCAGTAGTGGTCGTAAATGTAGCGCCCAGAAAAGTTCCGTTGAAAACTTCAAGCATTAGTTAAGGCAAGAAAGCATACAGAATCACGATTATTACTCACAATCTCCAATGACCGAGCTAACGTCATTTGCATTTGCTCCAATTATACCATAGGTAGTGCCATTGGATTTAATAAACCCATCTGGGCAGCTGTATGCATTGGGATCCGGCAGTTGGGCAGAAGCAAATCTACTCGCCAAGAGCAGAGAGATAAGCTTTAATACATTCAACTTCATACCGAATGAGTTGTCGAAGATAAAATCATAGAGCGGCCTTAGAGTTTACAATGAGGATTCCCTATTGCTTTAGAGCAAAACATATGCTAATTGGTATGAGGCTACAGCTTTTATGTTCAATCCCGCTGAACTCCTGAGACCTGACTTGTAGCCGATTGCTGTCAGGATACCGCACTGTGATTAGTAAAGTCATTTCTCTTTCCACTTTGATCCGTATCCCGCATCATCCCACATCTCTCCAATGACTAACCCACAGTATTTTAAATTAGTGGACTCGTTTTCTTTCTGGTATAGGTCCAAGTCCCCTCTCACAATCCTTTTGGAGTAAATGACGGACTCTAATGGTACTACGATGAAAAGGTTTCAATGCCAATATCCCAGCTGCAATCGCTCGTATCTCAGAAAAGAGCATCTCTCACGCCATCAGAAGGACCATACCAATCTCCGGCAGTTCATGTGCCATTTCTGTCACTCAAAGTTCAACCGCAGGTAATATTCTTAGCCCAGCCATTTCCGACTATTTTTGAAAGGTTATAAACACCTTACATCTAGGGACCTTCTAAAGCGTCATATTGTATTGAGTCACAGCAACAGCTCAAGACTGACACCACGTCCTGAGTACTTCCAAGGATCAAGTCTTACAAACGCGGTTGGTGATTGTCTGAAAGCAACAGCTCCCAATAATGAGCAGTGTGGCCTTTGGGCAAGCAATCAGGATGTGCCAACGGGCCCAACTCTACTACTTCTGGAGATACCACACCAAAAACAGCTCACGGAACTGTACTTTCGCAACTTCCATGGACACTGGCCCATTTTACATCAGCAGACGTTTCGAAACACGACACAGCCGCCAAAGGTTATGCAAGCCGTCTTGACAGTAGGCCTGTGGACAATGGATGAGCCTGAAACCAGATCCCAGGCCGGGATATTTCACGACGCAATACTTCGATGCCTTGACAAGGATCTTGTGAGCGAACCTCTTCTTAAAACTCCCTATGATTGGTTCATTTAGTTAATACTACCGATAGTTCAACGTCAAAGACGGCTACGGTTTACCTAGACCCCCTCGACAAGAATACTTGCCGGATCTTCAAGCCTTCACAATCTCGCTCGGTCTAGCAGTATATAGAGGGATACATACGTTTCCATCATCTATGATCAATGGAAAGCATCTTGGTCAGCTGTTTCATGGAACTGGCGTTTTCGACCAGGAAAGAATTGATGCCGAGAACTTGAACCCGGTAACTCGAGAACAATATCAACGGTGCGCTGTGTGAAATTCTATGTATAACATTAAGCTAAGACACTTAGGCTTGCTCTCGTTCTATTCAAGATCCAAGTGCACTTGAATTCACTCTTGATAAACAATTTTCCTCAATTTAAGCCTTTTGAATACCTCGCGCCGCGGATGCTCAATGTCCGAGTCCCGTCCCCAGAAAGATTATGGGAAGGGGATATAAGTGACTTGTTTGAAGGAAATGAGTGCAACGTCTTAATTAGTAGCATGTTCATAGATAGTGCGAGACCGAGCGACTATACAAAGCTGTCGTTAGTGATTGCATGGGACTTTACACTAGGAATGGTCCTCGGTTGTTTCTTAACAAGGCATCCTGGGGAAACCTATATTGCTTTAATGCAAAGGATAACGCCATTCTTAGTCTTTCACATAAATAAATAAAAGATTCATAGCAAACGATATGAAGAAGCTAGAGCTTATTTATAAATGAAGCGATAGATACTTCAAACTGCATTGCTCAATAGAAGATAGATGCTAAATATAAACACTCTAAGACATTGGTTCTTTACATAACGTATCCTATGTACAGATCCATTCTTCTAAAACAATGGCACTGTGTCTTGTCCTCTTGGTCCAATATTAGGCATTTTCAAGATGCTTTCCTCAGTTTCCCCATCAGCTAAACGCTTCACTAAGTTCTCAGGGTCATAATCTACACCAACTGGGTTTTGCAGGAACTCTGGGGAATTCATGAATGCAGTTTGTTTTTCAAGGTCGCTGAAAGAATCGACCAATGTCTCAATCACATTACCATCCGGGTCACGATAATACATGCTCATAGTGATTCCGTGATTCACACACCAAAGTGGGATAATGCCGTGCGCCTTGCGCTGCGTATACGCTTGTGCTAGATCATGGGTATTTTGAAACGTAAACGCAATATGCTGAATCAGCTATTAAC
This sequence comes from Trichoderma guizhouense, assembly GCA_002022785.1. Lineage (NCBI taxonomy): Eukaryota > Fungi > Ascomycota > Sordariomycetes > Hypocreales > Hypocreaceae > Trichoderma > Trichoderma guizhouense. The sequence continues at coordinate 58,032 of LVVK01000028.1, forward strand.
AGGTATGGATCTGTGAAAACGGATGGGAGTCACTTACATCAAGGCCACAAGACTTTGGGAGCTTTTGGGCTAGGTCTGGTAGTTGAACGATAGCAACACGATGATGTTCTTCATCATACGTAACAAAGCAAGCATAATCGTTCTTGAAAGTAGCTTGACCGCCCAAAAAAACCTCGTAGAAAGGCGCCATGGCCTTTAGGTTATTTGTGCGTAGGACCACGTGAGCAAGTTTCTTAGGCGACACAATGTCAGACGCGTCAGGCAATTTCGTCTTGTTTGACATGGTGGATTGAATAGGAGTAAGTAATTAGAGCGTGGTAAATATAGTTGAGTTTATTTCGAGGAGTAGTTAGCAAGGTGTTATGTGTTGTCTTTATATATATTACATGAGACCCCGGGCAGACGGAGGCTACTACATCTCCGTTGAACATTAAGCATGTGCATGGTAGTATATAAGAGAATGTAACCATGGTTGAATAACAAGAGAACTCTGTGAAATCTACATTATCACACCTTCCCAGTTGTCTTATGACATAGGATAAATAACATTATACATGCTCTATCTCGGGCGTAAATAGCCATAGTTGGGAGCTGTATCGCGCTCGGATTTTGGTGGGGTTCTGCCATCAGGGCATTTATACAGTAACTTAGACATTCTGAGAGTTCTTCTTCTTATATTATTAAATTACTTGTATATGATTGAAGCTGATGTGATTCTTCTTCCTAAAGAAAGAGCCCCGCAGAACCCAACGTGGTTTGCAATCAGTGCCGCAATATTCAGATAATGTATCGATTTCGCCATACACAAATTTCACTGGCCTGCAGCTTGGACTTCGTAGGGTAATTACGAAACCTTCTACTTATTTTGATCAACGGGCATTGTGCTCAGCTGTGCTGGGACGGGAATCGCGGTGGTTTTTGAGACCCCCCTAGTACAGTGTACGTCGCGTACGGTCGCGTACGGATGTAAATAACATCCGCATTGTCCCCCACATTTGTAATCCGCTTCCATGGCTTCTGGTCCAATTATGGTGGAGCAGCGAATGCGTCACCTAAGCCTTAAGAGTCGCACACCCTGTACTGTAGTTCATTACTGCGTACCTTTGTCATGAGACTCGAAAATGACCTCAGATGAAGGCAAATCGAAAAAACGAATTACAAATGCAAGTCTTTAGTATCAGTCCAGGACGTGAATAATGAACCAGACTAATAGTCATAGGCGTGTCTCCCATGCCGAAAGGCAAAGATGCGATGCGACGGCACGGACCCAATATGTTCCACATGTCTGAGGCGAGATGTGATATGCCAGTATACCACTCGGAAAACTCGTGGTCAGGGGAAAAGGTGCGCGTGTTATTCAGATATTTTGTTTTATTGACAACATATCAACCCATAGACTTGTCTGTTCCAGTAAAGAATATATCCAGCAGCTAGAAGACAGGATTCGAATCTTGGAGGCTTCTCTCAAAAACGCCCCTGGATCTCCCAGAGAGAATGAGACATACTCTGCGAGCCTGGGTAAGATTCGCCAGGTTATGAAGCCAAGTCCCAAGTTTAACTCATAATAGAAGATTGCCAAACCAATCCTGTCCCGACGAGAGAGGGCTCTGCATGTCAAGAACAGATTCCACGATCACAAACTGAAGCTACTCCATCAGCTCTGATAGACACCCCCACACATGACCTCCCATCCCTGATCCGCGCCGTTTTCCGATCAAGAGAGTCATCACTCCTTCAAAACATAAACCGACTGAAGAAAGATATAAATCCGGGGCCATTCAACAAGACCATCTTTACCAAGGTTCTTCAGGCGACTCCACAGATCGGAGTTGTTATCGAAGACATTAATCGCCTGTATCCACTACTAGCACCGACAACAATTCTTGAGCTGCTCAGCCGCCAAAACTCTATGGGGCCGACAAATTCAACCGAAAGTCCAGGCCGATGGGCTATAGTGAATTCATTTTTGGCAATACTTATGCAATGGAAGGTGGAAAACTCATCTTTCGCAGAGTTTTCACCTCTAGCTTGGGCCTTTTTCAAGAATGCATATACTGTCTTTCCTGAGCTGCTAATACGAGGGAAAGAGCTTCTGGATTGTCAGGGAATTTTATTCATGGCAATGTTTATGCACGGAACTGCCGACGCGTGGACAGGTATTCACCTGGTGTCAGTAGCTGGACGACTAGCAGAAATGATGGGCTTGAATCGCAACATTTCATATCTTACTACTCAGCCCCAGCAAAGAGACGAATATTTGCGGACGCTCTGGGTAATCTTTATTTTTGATATCACCGAGTCGATGAAATCTGGCTTACCGCCTTCTCTTGACTCCAGCAGTTTCTCTTTGCCACTCCCAAGTTGTGACTCATCAGACAGAGTTGGTATCTTACAAGTATCTGGAGGCGTTGAGATCAGCCTCATAAGATGCAGAGCCGAACTTGCACTTATTCAATCAAAGATATTTAAGTATTTACTATCCGAAGATGCCCTTCAGAAAAGTCTCAAGGGTCTACATACTACACTAGCGTGGTTAAGCCGCGAACTGGAAGAATGGAGGAAAAGTCTGCCGTCAGAAATCCGGCCATCGCTTAGCGGGACATTGACATTTTCACTAGAGATCCCAGTTATTCACTTACATTTTGTTTACTACAGCTGCATCTGGAAGCTAAGGGCAGCATATACCCGCCTCTATAACGGGGTCTTCGGTGTTGTGCAGCCAAACGACCTCGAACTTACTGAGAGTGAATTCGATTTTGCATCTTTGTCGATAACATGTCTGGCCGTAGCGCGTGCCACCCTCCGTCTCATGCGAACAATATGTTTGCAGCCATTTACCTATATTTGGTAAGCTGTATAACACCCCGTTTTGTTTAGTTGTGCTCACTATTCCAGGCGAACAATATGTTATCCAATAACTGCCTGTATTACGCTACTGGCTAGTATTCTTGATGATCCAGCCAGTCCCGATGCCGAATTGGACGCTGATCTCATCGAAGGATTTGTCTTTTGTTTGAAAGAACTGGGAGGCATTAATGGATGTGATATACATGAAACGCTCGCAGGTTGCTCAAAATTCCTTGATGTAGTGGCTGTTGCGATTCCCAAAAGAAGTGCCGTGAATCGCAGGACGGATGATGGCGGGGGTTCAAGAGTGCAAGCAGAGGTAATATACATCACATCTCTTGGAGACCGAGCTAATGGACTGCTACAGCGCGTACGGTTTCAACTGTCGGTACACAGTGATTACATGCTTCTTGCCCAAGGACTCATTGGCAACATGCCATCCCTATGCAGAGAGGCGTCCCTTGTATTTTCGGATCTAGCCGTACCTCCAAATCCAGGTGATGAGTTTGGACTTTTCGTCCCGAAGATTCTAAAACCAGGGACATTTAACTTTGAATATGCCTAATAAATCGGCAGTCGTACGTGGCAACAACAACCTGGATTTCTTATCATGTGTCACCATTCTCAACGGCACGTCACTCTGCCAGCATTCCTTCGACTACGGTATTGTCGAAATACGGGGCAATTGGTAATCTCAATAAATAGATCGTGGCCAATATTGGCTCGCCCTCCATCTGGATTGCTGTTGCCGGATACAGAATCTTTCGCATCTGTGTAAGCCTAGTCTGTCTGCTGCATTGAAATCTCACTTGTGGACATATCTTACACCAATCGCGCGTTACTTCTGGATGTTACCGGATAAGGGCAACCCTACCATGGCTGTATAGAGTCAATGTAGGGGCCACATTGGCGTTGAGTCTTTCGTCGGCTTCGGTTCTACTTGTATTGTAGTACCAAACTTCTTGACATATATAAGCCTTACATCGAACCGTTTTTGATAATTAGCTTTAGTGCTTGCGCAAATTCATCAGTATCGAGAACACGAGGGAAAAAAGTATTCTGCTACTATAATTTTTCCCTGTTGTGGAATGCGTCACTTAATAGAGAGCAAGGCTTAAAGTCGCGCTGAGATGGGGCATGATTATTGTATTCTGTCATGGCGCGTTCTATAGACCATCGCCGCCAGGGTACAGTGGCTGTATATTGTAATATGCGGTGGGACGTACTTGTGACGACGGTGGATTCACCAAGAGTGGCAGACTTAGGAGGCGATTGAGGCTGTGTTTTGGTCGACCTCGCCCAGATTACAACGTTGCTGGTGCTCCATAACTCTTCTTTAGGTGCAAACATGCCGAGTGCTTCCCAAACAGCGGCATGCGCATCCACGCAGATTTTTGAGTCCCTAACTAGGTTGGCACCAACCGATTGGCGTTCCTTGTGATAACTTTCGCAAGGGCCGGGCCGGCGCGACCCTCAGAAACTTATGTGACCTTTTAGGCTAGATGGTATAAGTCCTGGATACCAGCATTACTGACAAGCTCATCTCCTAGCGAGTGTCGATGCGGCGCATCGCCCAGTAGATACACGTTTCGACCACCTAAACAGTTTTTGACCACTGTCTCACGCACTAACCTTTAAAATCCACCGAATCACACTGATTATCTCCTTGATGGCCCTCATAAGATCAGGGCTCTAAAGTGTTGAGTCATGAAGAGGATCTTCATTTGACTCGGGGTTAAAGCACAAGAAGCCACTGCCTCCAGGGCTTAACTGTGCACAGCAGGGGAGCGATACTAAAGCATGACTGCTTTTCTGCCTTCATAATCCACTGTATCTGCGCGTACCACTCGTGCATTAGATGACGCAAGTTCGCGTTGATCAAGATATTGCACAGCACGCCGAATGATGGGACGAAGTTGAACTTAAAGTCCAGCGCACATTACGGCGCCGCGCCCGCCGTCCGTGCAGAAGGCATATTTGGCCTTGAGTAGGTGTTACTGGGTATCATATCACGGATAATACAGACAATCTCCTCGTCCGATTCGTGCTCCTGCTGGAAAAGCTGATTAGAGAACTTGATACCAAACCCGTATTGTGTCGCGTACTGTACAAAGAGTTGTCCAGGGTGAGTTTGAAGTAGGTCAGGAAACTCGCATCGCGAGGATATGTCTAAATTTCTCTTGGCGGAGGAGAACCCAACCAGTTGATCTTATAGTTCTGCGTTAATATTGTACACCTGAGTATCGGCGTGGCCGCTTCAGCACTCAACTCTGCCAAAGCTGACATCAACCATGCTGTAACACCAGCGCTAAGTTATGAACTGTGATTGTGTTATTAAGCCCATAGCGCAACAACTCAAGTTTCCCATAAGGGGGGGGAAGGGTTCATATGTCAAGGTAAATTTATTCAGACTTGAGGATTCAATGACCTAACTCACCCTGTTCTAGTCGCAAAGACGGAGCACCTGTTCACAGGAGGAGCAAGATCACTGAGTTAGGGCTTCGGAATCGAACCTGAAGCAACCCTTGAGATTTTGACAAATTACGCCAAATTCGACCATAGCACCCTAACTTTTAATGCAGGGACCAAAGAATGCATATGTGTATCCGGCAATTCCCAAACGTTGGGTGAGCTTGTATGAGAACGTTGTGGATATCATCGACCGCATGGCTGAGATTATGTTTAAAAGCCTGACAATCCCGCCAGTGATCAGAATGATTAAATTGGCAAAGAATCCCAAAAGAAGGGAGTAACCATCTCTTGGTAATAGAATTGTATTCACGCTCCTAGATGCTTCGTGATCACTTTTACCATTAAGCCGTAATTGATCATGCCCAAGTACAGTTGTGTTATCATAGGTGCTTTTGTGAGAGCTAAGAATACATAAATGCCCTAAATTACGGTGTCCCCGGTTCGCAGCTTGGTATACTATTATGTAGCTGCGTTAGGCTGAAAAATATTGTAACTTTAACTTGTCTTGTATAGAGTAGATTGGTCAGTATATAGCTAGGCGAAGCAATAGCCGCGACGTAAACAATCCCTCTTGCGGCCGCAAGAGCAATTTACACAGTAAGACGCACAGACTGTAAAGAAATAAAGTGTAATTAAGCTGATGTTCTAGGTATTCTTAGCTTGACGAGGCTTGCAGGGCTGGGCTATATAAATGGGAAAGACGTTGCTGACATGTATCCGCTTTTCTTTCCAAAGACTTTGGAGGCGAGTGATATATGATGTACTCGTATAATGATGCTATTGTGCATGCACCCAAAAATGTGAAAGTAAGCTTAAGAGCTTTGAATCAATGGATGGTCCGATCGCTATGTTTGCGAGACTTGATCCTTGCAGCAATTCATGAGTATTGATAAGAAGAAGATATGACAGGCTCACTAAAAAAAAATTTAAAGCTAGTACTAATGACATTGCGAATCTGCTGCCAAGAAAGCTTGGCATAAGATCGATCTATGAGCAACTATTCAATGCATTGACAATTGAAGTTAACCTTTTCGAGATACTACAGGTCAGTACAAAAGTCTTAGGCTGCCATAATGAGCGCCCAATCCAGCCAAGTATTTTTAATTTTCGGTCCTTCAAAGGGCCTCCTATTCTAGTTTCTGGATCAGACACCGCGGCTAAAAGCTGATAGCAACCTGCACCTTGAAATATGCTAGCAGGGGGCGGAGAGTTACGGTGATACGCTATCTTTTTTTTTGAGCAATTTTGAAGATAAGGTAGACATTTCAGAAACCCCCTTTCAGCGCCATTACGAAGACAGAGTACTAGTATGTACATTCCGTTAGTATATTGAGTCACGGCATTCTAGCATCTGCCTAGCACGTTTGTTGATGGACGGATTTTAACGAAACATTACTGCATAGTACCTGGGAGATAATATACAAATTGGCTATATGAGCTACTCCGTCTACGAAAATTTATAATTACACCATTGCTTTACAAGTTTGTACATACGTTCTTCCTTAATTGATCGGTCAACCTCGCTTTCTTTGCTTTGCTAAGCCCGTGATTTAACTATCTACAACGAAGGGGAAAGAAGAGGGTGTTTTACGCCTTTGGTCCTCTTTCTGAAGGAACCAAAGCAGTGGATAAGTATGTTCGTAAACTGCTGATCCCTTGGGAAAAGGGAAACTTACCGTATTCCCGCTACCACTATCATCTCCCCTCGGCTTCATAGCCGATTTTGGGAACGGTACTGATCATTTATCCACTTTCACGTCAGCGCTATCTATCTGCAGTAGAGATGTCAAGCTTCTTCAGCTCATAGTATAGACTATATGCTGAGGCTAACGCAAGGGTACTTTGAAGCATACCTGACATAGCCACGACTCAGTGGGTAAAGAGTATTTGTTTTACTTAATACTTACATATGCTATGTGAAAAAAAACTTTTATTTTATTTTAATCTAGTCGTTATATTACTTTTTTTCACCAAATTCTCCAGCCAATCAGGTAATTTAGTAGCTGGCTCAGTTATGCTATGCTGGAGGTTCCAAAACAAATGGACAATAAAGAAGTGTATCTTCTCCGTATGTTGTGATTTGCTTGTTATTTTACATGTGACAGTCGTATATTCTGGATCGAGGAAAACAATAGTCAAACGTGGCTTAGACGTCTGACTCAGCGCTTAATATAACGAGCAATCTACCACGATCTGGGATTGACCTTATATGCAACTAAAAAGAAAAGACAAATTATACGACCCCAACGAGCCAAGGCTTTGTAAATATCATGGTCCGAGCACGAGCGTCATTATAGAAATCCTCACCATCGACATTTTGGTACGTCTAAGATGTTGGTCATGGAATAGATCCACCTACGGTGAAGGTACTTCTGTTTTTATTTCGGCCAAATCCGCTTACAAGCCCCTATACCGATTAGTCCATTAGTTGCCACAAAGCCAAGGGCATGGAGATATATCCTCTGAATGTAATTGACCGAGACTATGCTGAACTAGTGTAAAGATTGAGCAATATCATTGGATCCCTGTCTCACATCAAATACCACAGCTTTGCGAAGAATATAAATATGTCTCAGAGTCCTCAGTTCTTTTGCAGAAGCCTACTCTACAGATCAACAGTCTATCACTCCATATCAACTCGCCCCTAACAACATCTCACTCCATATTGACTTGGTCAAAATGGCTGCCAAATTCCTTTCAATTTCTCTTCTTGCCTTTGCAAAGCTGGGTTTCGCAGCCCACGAGTATAGCGACAATGACTGGGCACACAGTAAGTTGACTTGATAAAATGCACTACGAGGCAAAAATATAGCTAATATACCTGGTGCAGATCATGACTTTGTCATCAAAGACCTTGCTCCGTATGCTATGGAAATAATCAACTATATCAACAGAACACTGTTGCTAACTACATCCTAGGATCTGGTTTTTTTCAGACGGCGCTTGCTATCCTCAAGCTGCTGAGATTAACGGCCAGCAGACAAACGGAAATGGCGCAAGCGGTTGTGGTGTTCCTGCCGGCAGCCATCTGGATTCCGGCTGCCAATCTCCTGGCCAATGGAGGGGTGCAGGTACCCAAGGCACCTCGTTCCCGACCTACTGGACTACCACCGACTGTAATGACGGCACAAGACGTGTGTGCTACGATATTTACTTCCGCCACGATTCAGGACATGAATCAGACTGGGAGTACGCCTGCGTAGTCCTGTCTAGAGCCAGCAATGGCTTATGGTTCCGTAACGGTATTATCTTGGAAGAGGATCCCAATCAGGCTTATATCTCTTGGGGTGACTTGGAGACCTGGGATGACGGGTAAGTTTACATCCACTCCCGATATGGACTTTAATGCTGAGTCAAATTGTTGTTATAGCCAATCATTCACGGACGGAGGCAAGAGAAACGGCAACCACGCTATGATTTACTCAGCTAAGTTTCATCATACAATGTTCGCTCACCAGTATACTGGACTGGGCAAGAACAACTGCGCTACGACTGTATCCGAGATGTTCCGCAACAACGATTTCTACTGGCCTGCTGCCAATAATCTTCAGCCAGGTACAAACATCCCCCGCAACTGGAACTGGGGAAAGGCTGCTTCAAACCCCCAGGCTTTGGCTAGCTCGGTCTGCGGCTATCATCCATTCTAAGACTACAGCTGCTATATGACCATGGGCGCTCTAAAAGTCTTATGATCAGTCTATGGATATTTTACATTCTCTAAGACTACAACTGTCTTGTGGGTATTGAGATTATATATTTCCAATACAATTTTTTATTTCTGCATTTGCAACTTTGCGGCACTATCAAGGATACTATAATCACTCAAGTCAATGGGAGTGATGACCTTGTGTAGTGCCCCCTATCAGCTTACGGAGCCACTTGGGATCCATAGCACAACTGCGAACAGGTGTGAATAATTTGCCTGTCAATAACTGGAGTATTATGGCTCTAAGGAAATATGGTGTGATCTATCTGAATCGAAATTAAGTCCATAATAACAACAAAGCATCAATCTCTGAATCACTGGTAGTTAGACCATTGCGATTAAGCAGGAGGAAACGTTCCCCCTTGTTGGAATGTTCATAGCCTACGAAGCACATTTATTTTATACGCTAAGACATGCCAAAAGCGGATCAGCGAGATTTGCTCTTAACTACCTACCTATTCAGGCAAGCGTCACAATAAGCTAAGTCGTAAGCTTGTGAAACTTAGCTGCCCCTGTTTCAATACTACAAAATAATTTACCCAATAAGAGCTTTTCGCCGGCTGGAGAATTGCCTTCCCATTGTTCGCTTACTATTGATTCGTTTTCAAGGCTTAATCACTGAAGCGCATATTAGGCTTATGAGGCAGCATCGTTAAGCAAGGGGTACCTCATCATTTAGGACCGCATTAGCCAGCTCAGTAAGTGGAATACAAAAGGTTGATGGCACAAGCGATAAATTCAGTGGTCAGCAGCTTTGATAACGCAACAACAGACCCAAAGACCATCAAGAAGACTTAGACTCCATGAGTAGACAAATACACCTTTTGTCTTCCCGTATATAGCAACTTAATCATAATCTCCTCTACTTATACCTTGAGAGTTGAACAGTACAGCTTCTTACAGCTTCTTACTTTAGTTTGATGGCTACCTGATATGTGATCGCTGGTTGTGTGAGTCCAAGCCGTTGAACCAGTGCGGACTAACATATTCACCCTCACGTCACTGCAAATATTTTCTCGGCCTTTACATAGCTCAGGAACCGTTTGACGTTATTTTTATTTTTATTTGTAATTTTCCTACGTCTCATTTGACAACCCATCTGGAAGAGAAATAGGCGACATTGAGCCGCGTATAGGGTAATCCATTGGCCATGGCCTCATCTTTCAATTAAGCGCGCCACGATTTCTACACAAGCTAAGCATTGCGCTGACAGGGTTGTGCTAATCCCAAGTGAGGGTTGCGCAGCGAGCCAACCAATAAAAGAAGAAGTCCGTCAGCTGATGTTGGGTAATCTTCCTGAACCTACACTTGATGTTGACAAAAACAACGACGACGCATATTGAAGTTGGGTCCCCAAGTTGAGTCGCTTCATATATCCCTGGCCCAAGACGTTTTCTATTGAGCCGTAAACATGATTGACTTAGTAATTCGTAAAGAAGAATGTGTATAAGTAGCGGTGATGCGCCGCCTGCTCTTTGGTAGATACCACAAACTTTACAACGTAACATATGCTCCAAGAGAACTATTCATTATTCCATCATGAGTTCAACAAATAGTTCCACTTACTCACCGGCTCCGGTCTACTTACCGCCTCCACGACGTGTGATAACTACTCATAACGCCGATGGGAAAGCCGTTATCAGCGAAGATCTGTCCGAGAACCCGCCGCGGGTTGACATTCCTGGCATGAACTTTTATTTATGTTACACTTTGAACCAAGCTCCAGGCATCTTACAAGATGACCAAGACCTGAAAGCATACCAAGATCGACTCCCGCATAATGTGGGTCTCAGTATTCCTGGCGGGACTCTGCTCCGAGTTGTCGATTTTTTACCGGGAGAGTCGGAGGGACCAATACACAGAACGAAGACTATCGATTTTGGAGTTATTATCGAAGGGGAATTACAACTAAATCTTGATAGTGGAGAAAGTACTGTATTGAAACGAGGAGATATCCTTATTCAACGAGGGACAATTCATTCATGGAAGAACAACAGCACCACCGATGTTGCACGGGGATTTTTTGTGTTAGTAGACGCGGATTTGCCGACAGTGAACGGCACCAAGTTAGCGGAGGAAGTGCCCATCGAGGAACTGAAAAGCGTATAGTAAGAGAAGCCAAACAATTAAATTGGATCTGGTGAGCCTGGGTATGGGTTGCTAGTCAATTTTGGCAAAGCTTTTGACATTGAACAGACATTCCTACATCAAGAGTTGAATATATGGTACCTTGGTATCTAAGTAATTTTGGGTAACAATTTAAATGAAAGCAGCATTCAATAGGATTGATGTGATCTTTGCTGAGGAGAGGTTTGCAATCTGAATCTCTCAGTGATGGTCCTGGTTTGAAGGCATTTGTTTTTATCAGTAAATACAAGGTTACAATTCAATTTGGCTCTTATCTTGACGCTTTATTTAGAAGGCTCATAGCAATTGGCGTCGCCTCCCCACTTGCGTAACGTCTCGCAGGTGCACTGCCGTTCCGCATCCCATTTTAGCATTGTCAAAATCTGTTTGGCATCCCAAGGCCCTTCTCTTTGCTTTGTTTCTTGTAAAATTTTCATCGCCCTTTTCTTGTCCCGAGGATGGGCGCTATACACATATACCCAATACATTGGACCAACTATCGAAGTTTCAAGGCTGACATCCGGCGGCGGCCAGCCTAACGAGTTGTGCACAGCGTGCATCTCCTCACCGTATGCAATCATCTTACCGAGAATATCGTTTTGAAAACTCGATGAATGCACCAAAATAGCATGTTCTTCGGGGGGTACTGGCATGAGCTCAATTACAGCCAAGATGGACACAGTATGAAGCATATCCATGCAAAGACTATAATACTCCCAAGTTCCTCTCCTAGGAGCAGCTGCACTGGACATGTATGCTTGTAGGCTTGACTCAATCAAACGACCTCGTTGCCGAAGCGAAGATAGTTCCTGGTGAACATGGCTTTCTACCCAGAATGTGGGTTGGTGCTTGAATCCTTGCCACTGCCAGTCGCGAGACATGACCTCACTGGCTAATTGAATCCTTGCTTCATGGCCTTCCGCAATGCTTCTGATGGACTTCGGTTGAGCGGCGGCTGTATTGACTGAGTGCTTCTCATATAGCTTGCTCCCCAATATCATGGGGACCTCCGATGAGAAGCAGTGCATGCATAACTCACAGTTCCGAAATTGTAAGACGATGCCCCATAAATCTTGGCTAGATAGAATCGCGCTCTTTCCCTTATGGTGATGGGTAGCTGAAGTGTGGTTACGTAGACTTTTGAGGTCAACCGACGACTCGATGATATGTATTCCATTTTTGAGATGCTTTATGGCCGCTGCATGGTTCAAGCGAAGGCTTTCCAGATAAATATACGCGAGACAACATATTAGAACGACTCCGGTATCGTGAATGTAGCGCTTCTGTGAAATACCCTGTCGCAAGACAGAGATAGATTTGTTGTATTGTTGAAGTATGAATACCTCAATCTTCTCTTTCGTGCCGCGTGGTATTGAGGTTATATCGGCCACCTTGTGTAAGTGATAAGCGGCGCCAACTGCTATAACCGCGTGGCGTACTGCCTCGTATTCATGGCTAAGCTGCGGTGCGAGTCGGGTCCAGAATGATGTAACGCAGCATATATGTAAAGCTACACCTGATTCAGTTGCACGTCTGCAGGTGTAAAAGAAGTTTTTCTCCGTTTCAGTTCCCAATATGCTGTTCAGTAGTGTTGGCGGCATAGTCAAATCACCAGAAGCTTTTGCTACACCTTTTTGCCGAGCCCTGCCCAATGGATTGACGACTCGAACGGTTAGATCATATCCATCGCAAACCCTACCCGTGGACAGACACCTGTTGCAACTTTGCTTTCCTTCATCGCATTTGACACGTCGGATTCTGTCATCTCGTTAGTATGGCGAGAACTACAGTACTTTCTTGATCGAAACTTACCGGCTATCAACTGAATTAGCAACCAACACGACAACAGGGAATGGCTCACAAACTTACCACGTAATACATCCGGTTCTTACTTTGGTCCTCACAGCTCTTCTTGTTGCCGTCTTTCCCGGTAGATCCTCTAACCGCACCATTCTATCTGCAAACTATCATGGGACCTGTCAATGTTTGAATGACAGGTAACGGCCTACAGGTCTGCCCCCTGTTTACAGCTAACGCGACTTGCGTAGTACGACAGTTGATGATTTGGTCGTTTTAGTATGTACGCAGAGCCTACGACACTCTCAAGGCCGCAAGCTGGATGGAGAAGGTGAATGCACCTACTTGGGCAGAGTGTAGCTTGATTGCTCCAAGTTTATTCTGGGTGAAGGCAAACTGAGATCTAGCTATGGCGTACTCCGCGGCTTCCACGGTCTTACTCGGGCTGTGTTATGACTCAGGAAGGATAAGCAATAGAACTTGTGGCGCTAGTATCTAGCTGGCATCAGCTGAAGTGGGCAAATTCTTATTGGTCCGCTCGCTCTTATAACCACTTTTGGAGCCTTACCACAATTAGTGATGGCATCTTCGAGATTGTTGATCAGTATTGTCAAAATTTTTTGCTTTTATGGCGCCACAGTAATATTGCTACCGCACCAATTACAGTCGACACATTGTCTTATGAAATGCATTGCCGTGATTACTATGACATGCTTCCCAATTAGGAGTATATAATTCCACTGTCTACTACATAGTTATGACTGGTGAGATTCGCCTTGGTATCTACCTTGTGTACATCCCCAGGCAAGTATTGTAGGTAGATAACATCCACTCTGATGTAGACAAAATTCAGAATAAGGGCAAAATTCAAGTCCCATTTAATTCAATACTTGATTCTTCAGTCTTGGGAACAATGCTAGAGCATTTTCGCGATTCACTTGGGCGGCCAGGGCTGGCTCTTGGAATCGGTACGCGTCCTGCCGAGATGTGTGGAAGTCGATAATGTCATTATTTGCGTACGGAGTATCGCTGCCGTATAGTATGTGACCAGGCTTGGCAAACTTCTCCAGGATACACAGTACGTTTTCTGTCCCAGCGACGGCGGTGTCATAGTAGAAGTTGCGAGCATCATCCCAGAATGCGTCGGCGTCTTCCTTTGTCTTGTTTAAGACACTGGTTGGGCGGCCGATGAGGTAAGGTAGTGTACCACCAGCGTGCGATAGGATGATCTTGCAGTTTGGGTTATTACGGACCGTCTTGTTGTGCAGCATGTCGATCGCGGTCTGGGTCGTCTCGTAAGGATACCTAATGACTGGCTGTGGCATACTGCTGACCTGGGCGGTATCAACCGGGTGGGTAGGGTGAACAAGAATCACAGCAGAGCGCCGGTTTAGTTCAGCCCAAATTCCCTTGAAGTCCGGATGGCCGAGGTAGTGGTTGTCCGTTCCATAGCGTGTGAAGAGGATCACACCATCCGCCTTGAGGACGTCGTAGGCATAAGCGATCTCATTGAGTGTGAGCTCCTCGTCTTGGAGATTCGGCAGTGCGGCAAAGAAGCCATATTTATAAGGCTGTTCATCTCGCAACTTGGCACAAAACTCATTGGCCTGCCGAGCTAGGTTGGCAGAGGCCTGGGGATCCTTTAGGATGCAGGCTCCTGGGGCCGTGAGGGAAAGGATGGAAGTAGTGATGCCGAATTTTTCATTGACCTTTTGGTCCAGCTCAGGTGTCCATTCGGGGATAAACCAACCAGATGGGTCACCACCAGAAACCTCTAGGGCTGTAAAGTACGCGAGGTTAGTGGGTATGACATATAAATGCTAGGATGCGAAAAAGTACCTTGGCGGTAGAAGTCTGGAACAAAGTGGTGATGAACATCAATTCTATTGGGCGTCATTTTGATACGAAAAGGTCAAAGTGCAAACAATTACTCGTAGTGGGTTAAGTTTCTTGCTGGATGAATCCAACTTGGCAAGATACTATTGCCGAAGAGTGTTTCCTTTATAGCCATACAAACCTCAGCTTGCTAGCATCCGCCTCAGAATCTCTTCCTATGGAGATCTTCCCCGCAATTCGGAGGTAGAATCCGGGGAAGAATTGCAAGGTCGTAGTATGGAGAACTTGCGTTGCGTAGAAATCGAGGCTCCCCAATCACAACATACGTAATCGCGCTTTGAACCCAACCAACAGCTCAGTTTCCATCCTGAGAGGCACATTTCAGATTACAATTTGGGTAACCATACAGTTCTCCGCAGTGTGTACCATGAAATCGTGCCCGGGTGTCTATCCGGGTTGAACCCAAGACTCAAGGCGCACCCCCGGATTCAGATCCGGACCCCACTTCGGCTCGGGGATTCATGATAATGGATGAGAGGACTCCGGATGTCTCCCGCCCAGCGACATACATGTACGTGAGTTTTCATGGCAGTAATTTTGATGAACAATTAGCAGCGATCTTCTCAGAAACTTAGAATCACGACAATAGACATCATGAAGGAAGGTACTCCTAATCACGTCCACGATGTCATCATCGTAGGTGCTGGCATTTCTGGCATCAGCGCGGCACATCATATTCAGAGAACACTGCCTAGTTCTGAGTTTCTAGTTCTTGAGGGCCGTGAGAACATTGGTGGCACGTGGGACCTGTTCCGCTATCCTGGCATCCGATCTGACACGGATTTGCATACGTTTGGATTCGGCTGGCAACCATGGCAAGAAAATCGAGCCATCGCAGATGGTGATGCTATCGCCCGCTATTTACGCACCACGGCAGAAGTGGATGGGATATACAGCCACATTCGGTTTCAGCACCGCATAATCGCGGCCAATTGGTCATCGGTGTCGGAGCTCTGGACCTTGGAGGTTGAAGCCAAAGGCGGCCGCGTTGAGCTGCATACCAAGTTTTTGATTCTGGGAACAGGCTATTACGACTACAAAGAACCCCTACATGCTGAGATCCCGGGTCTATCTAACTTCCGTGGCGATCTCATACACCCACAGTTCTGGCCTAAAGATCTCGACTACGCCGGCAAGCGGGTGGTCGTCATCGGCAGCGGTGCCACAGCCATCACACTGCTGCCCAATCTGGCTAAGAAGGCAAGCCATGTAACGATGCTGCAACGGAGTCCAACTTACATCATGTCCATCGATAACGCAACGGGTGGTTCATGGATACACAAACTTCTTCCTCGGACGTGGGCATTCCAACTGGATCGCTGGATGTTTATGTGGATGATTATTATCCTGTACAACTTCTGCCGGCTCTTTCCCGAGCGTTCTCGAGCTTCTTTGGAAGGCGCTGTCGCGAAACAACTTCCTAAGGGAGTCTCCATGGACCACTTCCGGCCACTCTACAAGCCTTGGGACCAGCGTGTTTGCTTCTCTCCCAACGGCGACTTCTTTGAGAGTCTCCGAGAGGGCAGGGCGCACGTAGAGACTGCTCACATCAAGACGGTGACCTCAGACTCTTTAATCCTCCATAATGGAAAAACACTGGAAGCGGATATAATTGTCACCGCCACGGGCCTAAAGTTTTGCATTGGTGGTCATATCCGCGTCACTATGGATGACGAAGAGATCAACCTCGCTGATCGCTATGCTTGGAACTCAACGATGTTACAGGATGTACCGAATTTGGCTTTTATGATGGGCTATGTCAATGCCTCTTGGACTTTGGGAGTTGAAACAAGCTCCCAGCTCGTTTGCCGCCTACTACAGCACATGCGGAGGAAGCGTTATTCCAGCGTTGTTCCACGTTTGCCCAAGGGAGTTCCCATGGAGCCTCGGCCGATTTGGGATCTTAATGCTACATATGTGAAAAAAGCACAAGGCTCTATTCCCCGCTGCGGTAATATTGGACCTTGGAGAGGACGCACCAACTACTTTGTGGACCTGTGGAAGGCCCGGTATGGTAGTATTACCAAGGATTTAGTGTTCCGAGCAGTGAAGCCGTAGATCGTATGAGGCATATGATCAATGCTTCGGGAATCGGTGCTGTTCAGAATTAAGGACTTCATTATAGACGCTGAGGAAGATACCGTATTTGGGCACAGTGAATTTCTCAAAGCACGAAAAGAGCACAATATGGAACTTTTTCAATAAATGCGAAGAAATAATTACACCAGTCTCATTAGGTATTCTAGTTTATATTTGGATGAGGATCGATATGTACTTGTATCCGAGATTGTCTGCCATTGCTGTTGAATATGTGTGCTGGATACCAAATGGCTCTCGCTTTTGTTGAACGAGATTATTATCCATATACGCAATTCGCTGTTTTATCATAATCTGCTATTCTTGAAGAAAAAAAAGTAAGTATATGGCTGCTTACTCGTTTCTTATTTCGCTATCCGTTATCGTAAATGGAAGACAATGAACGAATTATATTCACACTTATAGTAACATTCATGGACGAAAGGAAATCCTCTCACGAATTACAGCTGTATTCATTTGTTATAGAAGTAATAGAGCAACTCTCAGAATAACCCTCCAGACTGTAATTGCAGGGGATCTCTTTCAGGTCCCTACGGCCTCGCCGTGCCTTTTGCAACATCCACCCTCGCATAACTCACTGTACATTTGGTCCGCTTGGCTACCATGGCTGAGAAGATGGTCTCTTCATCATCTGGGAACCAATTTGTGACCAGAAAGAGTGTTTTCCCATCGTCTCCGCCAAGAGTACATGCCGTCGCATGACCCTTTACATGGATTTCGTGCGTGATGTTTCCTTGCTGATCGAGGCGGATGAACTTCTCTAGGCCTAGGCAGCTTAGCCATATACCTCCCTCGCCATCCATACATCCACCGTCGATACCGATAAGGCCGTGGGCGGTATTGCCGACCTCGCCGGTTGGTGAGATTGTGGCAGGAGACCACACCTTTTGGCGGTTGGAGATCTCGCCGCCGGCACCAATGTCCCACTTGAGCAGGCCAAACCCAAAGGTCTCAGCGCAATATAGCGCCTTACCATCGGGGCTGATGAACAAGGCGTTGGGAAATATGATGTTTTCCTCAGCGACTTTGACAGAGCCGTCTGTCTCGATGACGAGAAGGCGACCCGGCCGCGGCTGTTCGCCGTGTAAGACCCGTGCTCCTGTGTCATCAAGATAGACACGGCCAGTGCTGTCGATCGCCATGTCGCCGCAGTAGCCAGTCATAACGCCAGACATGTCGGCGTACAGCGTATCTTTACCGGAGGCATCTCGACGGTATAGCTTAGCATCAAACATGGACGAATAGATGAGTGAACCGTCGGAGGAGAAGCACATGCCGTTAGGCTGGTTCTCAACTTCACGGAGCACTTTCTTTTCGCCCGAAGAAGGGTCTATGGTGTATATGATGCGTCCAGTCATATCACTGATATAGAGGAGGCCGTTGTAATAGCGAGGTGACTCGCCAAACAGGAGCCCATCGGCGAGGTGTGTGTGTGTAAGCTCCTTGGGCTCCATCTCTGTAGAGGTATAATGAATAAGATGCGTTTGAGTGAATAAGATGCGTTTGAGTGTAGTGCTCGAAGCTCGTTGGCTACTTTGTCACAGCAGGGAAGACAACATGTCGTATTTTATGTATGTCCAGATGGCCTCACTCTGGATCTCCCCGCAACCCCAGCTTCCTCAATCTGGGGCCCCGGATGAGATGCCTAGATGCTAATCGAGATCCTCTGCTTCACCGCTAGCGGATCACACCCGCCTCGTACTAAGAATCGGGGAGGTAGGTATAAACCCCTAAGTTCTCACCAAAAACAGGACAGTTGCCGAAGTAATTGAACCAATATCTATACTTTCTTTTTATCTGTAATGGATAGAATAAATGTGCTGGTATCATAAGAAGGAATGGGTACGTTGTCTCTAGTCCGTTACCAATCCTTGGTGATTGGCTTTCTCGAGAGATCTTCGGAGGGGTGTTCGGTTGGTATGGAAAGGAGTTTTTCGCTCGGTCGCGCTAGCCACCGCCTAGTGAAATTCTTGGAGTCATTCTCCATGGAAGCTTGCGGAGTTGCTTCCGTGGCCTTTCTCTCTTCGAGGAGCCCACTCCGGGCATCCGTTCTCTTCTGTCAGCAATTATTTAACGTAGCCCTCCATGAGGACAGTTCATATCCCGTATCTACACATATCCGTCCGTTGGACATCACTATCTTTTGTTGATCGGTGAGAAGTTTCCGGAGATAAAAACATGGAACTAACGTGGAGACATGCAATTCTAACTAAATGTTAAATATGGAGCTTTGCAAAATGGTGGAAAACAAACGTAAACCCATATAGAGCTACCCCGTAGACATCTGAGTTTAATTTGCCTAAACCTTTAGGCCCTCCTCACTGATTTTCTTCTCCCATTGTCTCGCCACTCCAGCCTCATACTCCGATATCCCTCCATCTTCAATATCTGGTGGAGGGGCGTTAAACGCGGGGACTACCCGTGTGCCTCTAGCTGTTGCCTCAAATATCGTCCCATCACCGTACTGTGGATTCTCCAGCAACTCTAACATAGCGTCAGCAACATCTTCCGCGCTGGCTGTAATTTCATCTGCACTAATCATGCTGCTTTTGTCAGGATCATCGCTCCATAACGGTGTCTAGACAAAAGAAATTCTGTTAGCAGAAGCTCATGTCTGTTTAGTGGGGATGAATATACATTAACAGCACCAGGTGCAATAGCAGCCGTGCGAATTCCGACCGTGTCTCGCAGACGACCGAGGCTGCGCACAAAGCCATGTACGCCGTGTTTGCTGGCAAAGTATAATGGTGATCCGATACCATGCACGTATCCAGCCATGCTACCGACAATAAGCAGTGAGCCCGGAATGCGACGTGAGGTCCAGTGGGCAATAGCGAGCTGGCTGAGCCGGATTGGGTGCGTCAGGTTAACATCTAGCACGGCGTAGTGACCTGGGTCACCGTCTGCGTCATCTCGTGAAGGACTATTGAGATTTGTCGGTGACTTTGGAGGATTCCAGAAAGAACTCCACCTGGGCTCAAAAATGCCAGCACCAGGAACGACGATATCAATTTGTGGAAAGGCTGTCTCAGCCGCTCGAGTCAATGCCGACAGCTGCGGCCACGATGTAACATCGGTCTTTTTGAATAGCGCGACAGGTCTGTTAGCTGATGGAGGTGTTGAAGGATCGTGCGGATACTGCTTTAGAAGCTCCTGGGCCTCTGGTCGCAGGCTTATATCACCAACCAGAACGGAGCATCCGCGCGAGAGAAGCTTCTTCGCAAATGCGAGATTGATGCCTAGTAATGGTAGTCAGTCTGGGGCTGTCTGACACAACGACGGGTAATTGTACCTGAGCCGCCGCCGGTGATAATAGCATATCTGCCTGCTACAGAGAGCGCCATGATATTATTTTCAGGTGCGTGCAAAATGTCCGATAGGTCAGTCTGTCAGCTTGACTACCTATTCCGGCGCTCTATGTAAACCTAGGAGAAACATTTATGTGCCAGACTTCCTGATTACACTAAATAAGGAGCACAGGGGTTTTGAACTTGGATGATTTATTGAGTGAAAGCCTCTAAGCTGTTTGAATGGGACATTGTGATAGTAGATCAATATTGAACGCATTCCCAAGAGTCAACAGCGCACGCCGGATGTGCTTCCGGAGGTGAGCCCGGATGCGCTTCCGCTAGCGTCGAGCTAGGTCCAATAATATGAGACGGGTTGATCTGCATCATACTAGAATCCTCTCTCTTTTCACGAAACATATTTGAGAGCCCCTAACTGATCATTGTCACCATGAAAGACGACTCATGCTCGGTTGACCGGATGTGGCCATAATTGTATGTGCCCCGCATCTTGTTTGTGTTTGCCCAACGTCTTGAACACGTAAAGTCCGAAAGTCGCTAAGCGTCCTGCCCATGTTGCCGTGCGAGGTGTTTGCAACAAAAGGGGAAATCGAGACATGGTCAGCGTACAGAAACAAACAATCCGCATATATCCATCACACTGGACTCATTTAGAACGGTGGTCGTAATCTCTTCATGTATAGGTACACATACGAGCTGATACTTATTTTGCGGGCCTGTTTTCTTTTCTTTTCTTTTCTTTTGCAAACCTCTTGCCAAGCCTTTGGTTAGATACTTCAGCAGACCTTTTCATCATGTCAATGTCAGCTTGCTGTGAGATTCTGATGGAAAAAAAGAGCTACAAATGTCTGTCACTTGATGATCTCCCATTGAAAGCCAGGATGGGGCATTTTGCAAACCCGATTTGAGATAAATCCTGCAGTACTTGCGCGTTTGAAGAGTAAACTATAAGCGGGTGTATGACGGCTCCCCTTAACTTAGGGCCTTTGGAATCCCCCAAGATCCCCTTACATGTACAGAGTAGGAGTAGTGTAGCAGTGGCTGCCCCATGGGGTATTCTCAGCTGCACATGTTTAGTCTTAGGGAATATGCGGAGAAAGCGGAGTGCAGTCTAGCGCCACCGTCGGTTCCGGCGTGTCTTTTCAGCCATCTGTCATACCTCAAATCATTTAAGCAGGGTGCTAGAGACCACACACAATCAGATCGTTGTATCTGAATTACTTGCGCGGCAAAATTACTTGCCCAGAGTTCAGTTTGTTTACGCTCCGTCCAACAGATGCCATAAGAGTATGCCAATGGTGTCACAAATGTCGCCGAGGTCTACGGCCGGGTCTCCCGAGCCTGGGGGCACTCGTAAACGGCGCCGCACTCCATTGGCCTGTGATGAGTGCCGCGATAGGAAGCGCAAGTGTGACGGCGTGAAGCCTGTATGCGGCGCATGCCGTCGACGAAGTATCACGACGTGCGTCTGGAACGAGGAGAGGGTCAGCAAGATGTGGACCAATAGGTAATGTCTTCGAACCTTCAATCCGATCTCCGAACCCTTCCTGACAGTTTCACAGTTATGTTGAGAGTCTCAGGGCTCGAATACGGGAGCTTGAGTCGTCACAGAATCATCCATCAAGCCAATCTGCTCATAGCGTTCTGTTTCCAGGGTTGTCGCCGCCGGAACCCGCCAATGCCAGTCCGGAGATGGAGATGCCTCAACCAATGGCGCAGCCAACGAGCCCACCACCTGATCAGACTACAAAGAACCTGCCACCTTACTACACCGACGTGCAGGTCGAATATAGACCTGCCGTAAATAATAACCTTCCTGATTCGCCCAAGGACTTGTCGCATTCATTGCGCAGCAAGCCCTCTCCAATCTACCAGGACCCAGATCCAGATCTTGACGCCGGCTCGGATAGCGACGACACTGATGTTAACGCAATGGGCGTCATAGCTCCCTTGAATAGCATCAGTGGTAGGCGAAACCGACGGCCTTCTGAGTATTTTGGTCCCTCCAGTACTGCGAGTCTGGTCGACAGGGCAAGGAATGCCATGGGCCAACAGTGCCGTAAACACTGGTCTGTGTTGAATAATAGGCCATGCTCCCAATGCCAACATGAGCTGGTCTCTGCCTTGAGCCCGTCGTGTGCTTCATCAGGGCGTTCTCACTCACTCAAGACGGACAGTGCGGTATTTGGCATGACAGTTCCTCCACGCGACGAAGCCGACGATCTCGTGGAAAACTACTGGCGTTGGACACACTCACTCTATCCATCTATCCATAGGCCGTCGTTCGAAGAACGCTACCGTATGATCTGGTACCCTCAGACGGGGCCACGCTGTCTTAGCACAGAGGCCCAACCCTTCGCGCCGGCTGGCCTGTATGCCTCCATGGGCGACCGTCTATTCTACTGCATGCTCAACAGCGTGTTTGCTTTAGGTGCCCTCTTCAGCCCCAGGCTGGGCCACAAGGACCGAGATCAGTTGAGCCGCGGATTCTTTGAGCGCGCTAAGAAGCTCATGGATCTGGACATGCTCGCTGCAGGCAGTTTGGCTCTCGTGCAAACGCTGTTACTCATGAGCCAGTACCTACAGAGCACAGAGATGTCGAGCACTTGTTGGAACATCGTCGGGCTTGCGGTGCGTGTTGCCCAGAATATTGGGCTGCACCACGACCCCAAAAACTGCAACCAGGGTTGCTGCCCAACACAGGCCCTTGACCAAGCGGAGACAGAGATGCGAAGACGGGCATGGGCGGGCTGTGTGTTGTTGGATCGGTCAGTGTCTATTTGCTACCTTCATGTTCTCTCCGCACTCGATTGGTGACTGACCATGTGTTAGAGTCCTCTGCTTGACGTACGGGCGGCCCTTGATCGTCCATGCAGCCATGTCACAGAGCCAGCTCGTCCTTCCACTAGCAGTGGATGATGAATATTTAACGCGACTTCCAGACGCTCCAGGGTCACAGCCAGATGAGACACCGAGCCTAACAGAATGTTATATACAGACGGTTCAACTGCAGGATATCCTCGGCGAGGTCCTAACCACGCTGTACCACCCGGATCCCAACCCAAGCCCGGGCCCATCGTTCAGCACTGGAGCAAAAAGTGTCGACTTCCACAAGCTCTTCGCCGTTGATAGTCTGCTTACAGCATGGCATAAAAGGCTACCACCACATCTTCAAGCCAGTCAGTATAAGAATAGCGGAGAGCCCCCCACGCTCAACCTTTCAGACAGAAAGGTAGTGCACCGTAGGCAGGCGATAGTCCTGGAGGTTAGGTATGTTAGCCTGTCCCTCAAACGTGTGACACGCAATGCCAGTACTCACAAAAGTGGAAAGATATCTGCACGTTCGTTTAATGATGCTCCGGCCGGTTTTGTCGGGCCTTTGTGACCCAGCATCGCAATCAAATGAAATAGGCACGGGTTCCATGCAAGATGAGATGGTGCTCAAGGCAGCCAACCTATGCGTGTCTGGAGCACAGGAATTATTGCAGCTCATTGAGGATAACATGTATTTCAAGACGGACCTCCTTTCTCCACCGTGGTACACGGTCTTCTGTAAGTCACTTCTGGCACTCTGCGGGTCGAAAATCGTGCTGATGTCCCTTCATAGATATACATAGCTGCGCCATGGTTTTTCTCATCAGTCTTTTATGCTCTCCGAAGCATATCCACTGCATGGACGAGGCCTCACTTCTCGAAGGACTGAGTCGATGTTTCGCAGCTCTCAAACGGTACCAGAGTCGAAGCCGTGCGGCGGGACGCTGCCGCAAGTTTCTCATTTCGGTGCAGCAAGAAGTCTTCCACTATCGGAGTCAGAATGGTTTGTCGTCTCTTTCTAATGCAGATATTAGGGTCGTCAGGGTAACGAATATGAATGCAGGAATGATGAACGATTTAGGTGTCCTAGAGACCCCGGGCACCGCAGCCATGCTGGGAGGTGAAAATAGCTATGTGCGACCAGACACTTCCATTTGGAACAAAGATCTACTCTCTCGGTCGGACATTATGCAGGAAGATCTGCGCCTTGATCAGCACGTTTGGATGTATAATACTCCTGATATTGCGTGGCTTACACAAGGATTATATTACGAGGAGCACCTAGACAGCGGTTCATAATCCCCATATAGAACATATATCACCAATACTATCTCGTTTTCATGAACGTCTTAGAGTATGCTCTGTACGTATCGGCTTATTCCTACGGTCGCTTTTGGACGAGCATGTCTCCCCGCTTGCCGCGAGTCAGCGCGGTGTAGTAACCGTACCGGATCATAGCCCACGCATGCCGGATAGCGATCCGCTCTATGGCAACATCATCCGGGAGATAGCGTGAAAAGGAGCCCTACGCCCATGGTATGTGCGAGCTTCCTCATGGTCTGAAAGCTCGCTTCAGTACAAGGAAGCATTAACAGTAGAATAAACCATGTCATTGCTCGAGAGTCAAACCGTTCCTCTGTGGATCGGCAATGAGGCTGTCTTGTCGGGTATTACGTTCCCTGTAACCAACAGTGCTACCGGTGAGTCCATAACAGCACACGGCGCTACACCAGAGATTGTTCAGAATGCAGTGAACAGTAGCTATCAAGCCTTTAAGACCTGGAAGCGGAGTAGTCCATGGCAGCGGCGGGAGCTGCTCACCAGGGCGGCGAGTCTGCTACGAGAACGTCGAGAAGAAGCGGCAGCTATCTTACGGGCAAGTACAATCACCACTACAAACGCTGCACATGTTCATATAGGACTCTAATTGCTAATTGCTTTTATTACGTGCTTACTATAGGTCGAGACTCCAATTGACGATTTTATGGTCCATCAGATTAATATTCAGACCAGTATCGACCTCTTGGAAGAATTAGCGGGTCAAATTATGCACACCACGGATGCTGTCGTCCAGCCCAGTAAGCAATCAGACGACATGCTGGCTATGGTCTTCCGGGAACCTCTCGGCGTGCAAGTCGGCATTGCACCCTGGAACGCCTCATTATTTCTTGGTATGCGGGCAGTGGCTACGCCCATCGCTTGCGGCAACACGGCGATTCTCAAGGCCTCAGAGAAGACCCCAATGGCTCATCACTTCATCGGCCGGCTTTTTCACGATGCAGGCTTCCCAGCGGGTGTCCTCAACGTCATACAGCATTCCCAGGAAGAAGCTGTACCGATTGTGAATGCCCTCGTCTCGGACAGCCGTGTACGGAAGATTAATTTCACAGGCAGCACGGCGGTGGGCAAGATTATCGCAGCCAACGCTGCAAAGCACTGCAAACCAGTTTTACTAGAACTAGGCGGCAAGTCCGCACAGCTCGTGCTCAAAGATGCTGACCTCGATAAGGCAGCGCAGGCAGCCGTTATTGGGGCTTTCACACACGTGCGTCGGCTCCTATCCCGTCCCTACGCCAGACAAGACTAACATAGGTACGCAGCATGGCCAAGTATGTATGTCGACGGAGCGGATCCTTGTAAGTGAAAGCGTCCTCGACAAGTTCTCGGAGAAGCTCGCCGCAAGTTCGAAGCGGTTCAGTGAGAACGTTTGTCCCGGGGCTTCGGTCGAACATACGTCGAACGTCACAGCACTTCTAGAGGATGCCAGGGCAAAGGGAGCAAGAATTCTAGGCGGGGGAGAGGGTGCGCATCAGGATGGCTCTTTCTTGACCCCTCGGATACTTGTAAATGTGACCAGGGAGATGAAGATCTGGCATACTGAAACATTCGCCCCAATCGCCCTGCTCATCCCTTTCAGCACAGTCGACGAAGCTGTAGCACTGGCCAATGATACGGCATACGGCTTATCGGCAAGTGTCTACACGGCCAACATCCCACTAGCTATTGAGATTGGGCGGCGTCTTGAGAGCGGTTCAGTTCACATCAACTCCATGACAATCCATGACGAGGCGCATATGCCTCACGGAGGCGTCAAGGAGAGCGGTTGGGGCCGATTTGGGGTGCCTTGGGGTAAACAAGATCTGATTGTTGCAGACCGTACTTGAGGCCATGCTAACTGAAGCCAGGATTTGCCGAGTTTACACAATTAAAAACGATCACCATCACAGATACGCATCTGGCAGGCTAAGAGGGAATTTTACGAACAGTAGCTAGCTCAAATTGAGACTCAGTGTAAGCTTTACATTAAACATACATTATAATACTCGTTGCATTTGGAAACCTTTCTACCCAAAGAATCCTACATTCACCTTGCTATTAGTTAAATACTGAAATATACCGTTTACATTCGTTTCAATGTTGCCCAATGAGTCCCCAATGGGTGGAGCGACGGGAGTGTTTCCGGCCCACCAAGTCAACATTAGCACCACAACTCGCCGAGTATATAGCATGCTTCTGCTCCCTGAGCCAATATTTTTCTAGTTTACTAATCCCTGTTTCCTTTTGCTTCAAGTTGTAATAATTTCTATCTTCAAATGGCAGCTCCGACAAATATCCGTACGAAAGCCTACGTTGTACAGGGTGAAGGCGATCCGTTCACTCTCTGTGACGTTGTCTTGGACGAGATACAACCGAACGAGGTGCTAGTGGAGATCTGGTACACTGGTATATGTCATACCGTAAGTATTCCTGCTTATTTCATTGTCTTCTCGTTCTATTAACCTCATGTAGGATGTTGTTGTCCAGCATGGCGGCATGCCACTAGGGGGCTACCCAGCTGTGCTCGGGCACGAGGGAGCTGGCGTTGTGAGGTGGACAGGATCCGCAATCAAGGATAAATCCCTGAAGCCAGGAGACAGTGTACTTCTTTCCTTCCACTCCTGTCGCCAGTGCAGGTTTTGTCTCGAGGGTCGGTGTGGCACATGTCCACACATGACAGAGACCAACTTTGTCCGCCCTGCACGTCGAGACGCCGGAGCAAAATCACCGATATCCCTCCTAGACGGCACAAAAGTTCACGGACAGTTTTTTGGGCAGTCATCTATGAGCAAGCTGGCTGTCGTCACAGAGGCGAGCGTAATCAAGGTTGATGCGAGGCCAGAAGAGCTCCGCACATTACCTCCCTTGGGATGTGGCTACCTAGCAGGTGCTGGAACTATATTTAACGTGGTAAAACCACAGATTCAGGACTCTGTAGCCGTCGTGGGCATGGGAGCCGTTGGCATTGCGGCGATGCTGGCTGCAAAATCTCTCGGGGTACGACAAGTCATTGCTATCGATGTTGTTGAAGCCAAGTTGAAGGTGGCATCCTCTCTAGGGGCAACACATATTATCAACTCGGCAACAGAGCCAGATTTGCAGACCGCGCTGCACGCCATTATCCCGGGCGGCCCAAACAGCATTATAGACACAACCGGTTTGGTCGGAGTGCTCGAGGCCTCAGTGAAAGCTCTCGCTCATGGCGGAGCGCTGGCTCTAGTGGGAGTTCCCGCTCCAGCCGCAACCATGCGAATCAATGCGCTAGATTTGCTGCTGTCGTGTAAACGAGTAATCGGTGTCATTGAGGGAGCCGCTGATCCGCATATTGTATTGAGCTCCCCACCTTTACTCTCATATTTGTAGGTTTGCTAACCTTTCGACCTACAGCTAATTCCTAAGCTTTTCGAGCTCTACCGCGATGGAAAATTCCCCGTCGACTGCTTGGCAAAGGTTTATCCAGCGGAGCAACTTGACAAGGCAATCAAGGACCTTGAATCAGGACTAGTAAGTGCTACGACTTAGAAAAACATTCAGGTTATTAATGAATCTTAGATTGTCAAGCCGATCCTGTCGTGGGAGAATTTGAACTGATGATGATGATCTGGTTACCGCTGAATCATTTTTTTATTTTACATACAAGCCAGTTTAAAGAAGAACGAATTGTACACAACTTTTTCATAAAATCTAAAAAAGCACAATACACTTAGTACATATTGAAACCCTTTTAGAATAGTTCCATTTATTGTAAACATAATTGTCCGTAACGGGTCAGAACTACACCGGAAGCCATGCGGATATGCAGCCGTAGATTGACCCACATGCGGCATGACTTCCGTCTATGTATACATGACATCTAGGCGATATAAGGTGCCTTTTTATAGATTCATGTGAACAGTATTTGCGCTTATTGTAATTTTACCCATGGCTTCCGCTATAGCTCGTGCCGGATTATTGGCAGGCAAGGTGTCTGTAATTACAGGAGCCTCGTCTGGCTTGGGGCAAGCCATGGCACTGGAGTTTGCCAAGCAGGGCGCTACTATCGTCTGTGCCGACCAAACACCTGGTCCCAACGCAAACAAGAACCGACTCACGCATGAAATAATATGTGATCGAGGGGGCAAGGCGGTCTTTATCTCGACGAATGTCGCAGACGAGAGTGACATGCTGAAGCTTATCCGGGATTCAGCGAATCAGTTTGGCCGGATTGACATGTGAGTTCTACAACATGTAGTCAAGTCATTATGTTTAGAAGCTGATAGTATGTAGAATGGTTAACAATGCTGGCATTGCCCCAGAGGCCTCTGAGCCGCGACCCATCTGGGAGACATCATTGCAAACGTTCGAACGAACTTGGGGAGTCAACATGCGCGGTGTCTTTCTCGGGTGCAAATATGCTGGTACTCAGATGATGCGCCAAGAGAGAAATCGCGAAGACGGTAGGGCTGGCACTATTATCAACATCGGATCAATACTCGGCGTGTTGGGTAAACCAGGTACGCCTGCTTATTCGGCCACCAAGGGGGCCGTAATCGCCTTTACACGAGCAGTAGCTATGGACTATGCACCTCACGGCATCCACTGCAATTCGATTCTCCCTGGATGTACGTATAGTTATCACAAGGGCATACTTATAATGTCAACTAACCCAACCCAATCCCCTAGTCACACGAACTCCAATGATCTCAGCTATGACAGAAAACGTCGAAATCGAGCGAGAAATGGCACAGCGGCATCCTCTCAAGCGACTTGGAGAGCCACAAGATATCGCAAGCGCTGCTGTCTTTCTGGCCAGCACCATGTCGGATGGGATTACCGGCCTGAATTTGTCTGTGGATGGTGGATTACATAGTCAACTAGGCTTGTGACCCTTATTATTAGGTGACTGTATTGGGGTGGATGGCAACTATAACACTTGGAGTGCTATCTATATAGTTGAGAATACGATCAATTCATGTCGTTCTAGTAATTTTCAAGTTCGTCCATATTCATACGACTAAATACTGTCTACTTGTCTGATGATTCTGCTTTCATACCTTCGTAGACTTTGGATTCTATCCCCATCCACAGCTCGACCACCTTGAGGTCAGCAAACGGCAGGATTTGTGATGCGACGAGGCCGGCAATGCCCTGTTGCCGATCACACCACCAAAACGCATTGGATAGGCCGGACCATTGGCCCGTCTTCTCAGAGCGGCCAGTCGGGCCGGGAGTAATCATGAAGCCCAGTCCCCAGCCTTGCGGCGTTGGCGGCGGGCAAGGTGGATAGAAAGCCTCGGCCACATAGACTAGCTCCGGCTTTACAGCAGGTAAGTGACGGCGGGCAAAGTTTGGCAGCCATGCTAGCTGGTTGGTAAACATGGCTTCAACGGTAGCAGGTGCAAGTATCACCTTGCCTGAATGAGACCTGCCGTCTCGCAGCAACATGGCCAGGATTTCTGAGACCAGCGTTAACACAGTGATGGCCAACAGTAATTTGCGTAGAACATACTTCCAAATTCTCGGGTGCTCCCAAAAAGTCCTGCACCGCCGCTATGGAAGCTGTCGGCTGCGTCTGCTCCCAATGGGCGGCTGAGGAGAGGTGTGCGAGGAGAGAGGTTGCCCTCTTGGTCGCGTTGCCACATGCCAACGAGTCTTTCTCTCATCTCTAAGGAGGGAGTCATAGTCAAGTCGTGGATGCCTAAGGGAATAAATATGTGGCGCTGCATGTAATCACCTAATTTCATGCCCGTAACACGCTCAACCGCTACGCCAGCCCAGTCCATGGAGATCTTACATACGGCTTAGCATGAGAGTATTAAAGAATATACAATGAACATACCTACACCATACTCGAATGTTTCTCCTGGTTGGTTGACAAGAGGTTGTAGAATGTCATCCATGTGCCCGGAAAATTCGTTAAAATTGACTCCGTCAGCGCGATATGCCTTAGAGTAGGCCTGGAGCTTGGTGTTTAAAAATGAGTATCCGAATCCAGCTATTTTTCATTGTCAGAATTGTCAGGGCTCTCTATACACTAGCTTGTAACAAAATACCTGTATGGGTCAACAACATCCGCAGCGTGATGCGAGACCGCGCCGGCTCTAGAGTGCCATTCTCCTGCACAACCTTGAGATCTACAAGCTCTGGGCAGAGACCTTCCAACTGGTCTGCATCATCGAGACGGAGAATTGAGGCCTCGACGAGCTGCATGCAAGCAATACTAGTGACGAGCTTTGTACACGACGCCAACCAATAAATATCCTTACTATCCTCCCAATCCTTTCCTCCAAATGAAGCCGTCGTGGAGTGCACAAAGAGTTCTGGTTGAGAACCGGTACCAACAACAACGGTACTGGCACAGGGCACGCCGGTTGGTTGCCCCGTAGAAGCTGTGTCCAGAAGGCTGCGTATATCAGCCGCAGCCTGCTCAGAGAGAGAAAAGCTCGCCATTCTGATACTTTAGTGTCCCTGTATATGCATTACATATCTATTACAGCTCACACCACTATATAGTGACCTTTTTAAATCTTTACAGTATTTTCTGTAGATAGATGATACCTTTGTCGGGAGAGGGCCATAATGGGCGGGTAGGGGTCCCGGAAGCCGGGTTCTGGATGCTCCACCCCCGGATGCAGATCCGGTGCCGGCTTACAATATGGTGCAATGCAAATGTCCCTCAGTATTGAGGAGCAGCAATCTCTACTCCGTACAATCTGTCTGAAAAAGACGCCATACGATACCTCAATCATCTTTGTGCACTTTACGAAGCGGTCAAAACAGCGAGACGGCGTCATGGCTGAACAAGTCGATGTACTCATTTGTGGCAGCGGATCTGCGGGGCTTTGCGCGGCTGTCTGGCTGGCACGATGCGGCATCAACTACAAGATCGTGGAGCGCCGAGCTGGCCCGCTTGAGAATGGCCAAGCAGATGGTGTGCAGTGTCGAACCGTGGAGATATTTGAAAGTTTTGGCATATCCGAGGACCTCCTCAAAGAGGCCTATCATGTGCTTGAGGTTGCTTTTTGGGCAGCAGAGGGTGAGGGCATCAAACGTACTCACTACGCAGCCGACACGGAGCCCGGCTTGAGTCACCAGCCTCATGTCATCCTGAATCAGGCGAGAATAAATGGCATGCTAATCGAAGAGATACAGCGGGTGTCCGGAAGCGTGGAGATTGAGTACGGATGCGACGTACAGAGCGTGGAAATTGATGATATCGTTCCCGAAGACTCCGCTGCTTGCTGCGTTACCACCAGAGCAATTTCTAACGGGCAACAGAAGGTCTTTCGATCAAAATATGTGCTCGTCAGTTGGCTAGACAATCAATTTCTCGGATTTCCACTTCACTGCTAACAATAGGTCAGGCTTGTGATGGAGCTCATAGCGCGGTAAGGAAATCTCTGGGTATTGCCATGGTCGGGGACTCCACGAATGCCATCTGGGGTGTCATGGACCTCCACGCCAGAACAGACTTCCCCGACATCCGGAAGAAGGCAATAATCCACTCACGCGCCGGCAATCTCATGATCATCCCCCGCGAGGGCGACTCCATGATCCGTTTCTACATCGAGCTTGGTGATGCAGCTGTCAGTGACATCACATTAGATGACTTGCAGGAACGGGCGCGTCGAATTTTCCAGCCCTATTCCGTGGAGTTCATGGAGACGGTCTGGTGGTCGGCATACTCGATTGGCCAGCGCCTGGCTGACAACTTTGCCAGGGCTGGGCGTGTGTTTTTGACAGGGGATGCTTGCCATACGCATTCGCCAAAGGCCGGACAGGGTATGAACGTGAGCCTGCAAGATGGCTACAACATTGGCTGGAAGCTGGCATCAGTTCTGCGGGGTCAATCCTCTCCCCGAATTCTCGAAACATATATTTCAGAACGCCAGAAAACGGCCGCGCAGCTGATCGATTTTGACCGATTCTTTACGAAACTCTTCTCCTCCTCTTACCGACAAGAGCATGGAATTTCTTCACAGAATTTCAAAGACCAGTTTGTCAAGGCAGGTCGATACACAGCCGGCCAAGGCGTGAGATACGAAGAATCTGTCTTTGTATCTCCAGGCCCAGCTGATGAGAGCCTAGCTCAGAACGTCATCGTTGGAATGCGCCTCCCCAGTGCTCAGGTTGTTCGGTTCTGCGATGCCCGCCCTATGCAATTGGTGGCAGCGCTCCCCGCCGATTCCCGGTGGCATGTCGTTGTCTTTGCTGGGGACATTTTGCAGCACACAGTAGCCGCCAGGCTTATCCAGGTCCGTCAGGTCCCCAAACTTATGGTAGCGCCGCTTCGCTAACAGAAGCTATGTACATGCAGGCTGCAGCAAAACTACAGGACATCATAGATACCTTTACGCCAGATGGCCAGGATGCCAATTCTATCATCCAAGGGGTGCTGGTGTTTGCATCTGAGCGTGTCAAGGTTGAGCGAAACATGATACCTGATGTCTTCACGCCGATAACAGGCAAATGGAAGATCAAACGTGAGTTGCCAGGCTAGCTCTAATACTTCGCAGACTGACATGACCAGATCTCCAAAAGGTGTTTGTGGATGACGAGAGTTACAATTCAGGGCATGGGAGAGCATACGAAGCCTACGGCATTCATCCTCAGGGTTGTTTGATCATCGTTCGCCCAGACCAATGTAAGTTGACAAATTGTGTATGATAGGGTAGCATACTTGAAATGCGCTAACGAAAGTAGACGTCGCAAAGATTTGCTCTTTAGATGACACAAAGGATGTCCTGAACTTCTTTAGCCAGTTTTTAATCTCTAAAAAAACAATTCAAGCAAAAGCACTAGAGAATTAGAAGCATTGGAAAATTTGGGCAATGGAAGAATGTCGATCCATTTGATAAAATACGTGCTCTATATGTCATAAGCTAAAATATTCACATTACAGATATTTTATACCCCTGCCAATTGGGCATCGGGTTGGGTACATATTCAATTTTTTAGAGGTATATTTATGACTGATTCACTATCTTTCCGTTGCAACCTTTCGTACCTTAGCTTCAATTAGCAATTCTCACATTCCTTTTCACAAGTCACATGTGTCTTCTGGGACTCCTAAGTATCCACTTGTCTATGCTGCTTACCTCGTCTAACATACCTGACTGATGCTTGCTTTCAATTGATCACACCGCTGGGAAAAGCCCGCCATTAAAGTGACAAATTGCAAAAAGAATAACCACCTTTTTTCTAAAGATAAGCATTATGCTACATACATATCTTTCCGCCCCAAATTTTCACATACCGCCCCCGCCGGATTGCCCCTTGGTCTTAGGACAGATCTTGACTGATCCGAAAGACCCTCTCTATAGCCTCAACGCCGGCGAAGTGGTTCTTCCTCTTGACTCTCCTGAGATTAGCTCCCTACCAGCACAAGGCTTCTCTGCTACCCGATCACAACTGAAGGAGGGCAACTTCAAGGTCTGGACTAAGCTGTCGGATTTGTTCCCTATTGGTGTCAGCGCTGAGGGCAGTAAACGTGGTAGCTCGGAGGATGTCTTCACCATCGAATGCGTTGAGACGACTTTCTTCCTCCCGACGCCCACGTATTTGGCTAAGAGTCTCCAGTGTGAGGCGGTACGAAGCTATCTGGATGGTGCCCGCTGGAAGAAATCGCTATACATAGTTACAGGGATCAAGGTCGCCCGCGGTGCCAAGGTAAAGAGCTCTACAGTCAACAGCAAGAGTTCTCACTGCGAGCTATCGGCTGGTTTGGCGCAGTCGGGCCTTCCTTTGAGCGTTGGTATCGGCGCCGGTTCCAAGAAGGAGGCAAACGAGAGCACGAGCTTCGAGAGCGACGGCTTTCTCCTGGCCTTCGAAGTTCGCGAGATCAAATGCACCAAGAAAAAACCACCGTCCACTAAGCTCTACCACAAAGGTGCCATGTTCGAAGCTGGAGTTCCAAAGCGCCAAGAGGACGATAGTGAATTTTATTTCACGATGGAAGAGACCGACCCAATTCCAGCTAGCCATACTGCACAGGCGTTTGGTCCGCTTGGACTCTCGAGTCAGAATTCAGGTGATGGTGACGAAGATAGGTTTTGCATTGAGCCTTGATACCTGATGCGTCTATGAAGCTACTTAGGCGGTTGCTGTGTCGCATTGGAATTGCATCTCCATAACTCTAGTATCACGTGTTGCAGTTTTAACACGTAGGGTAGTAAAATTTGACTCTATCTCCCAAACTCTCAGGAATTGAGCTGGATCAAAATCTTGGATCTGATAATGTCTGCATACCGCTCTCTCGTCTTGGCTGACTTGTCTTCCCATAACATCCAAGGACATATGTAGTTGTGTCCACCTCTCTTCTTGGGTGCCAGGAGCTTCAATACTGATATCATTCCCGAGAAGCTATGAAGCCGCCTAAGATTCTCTTCCCCAATGTTTTTCTTGGCTTTGGCATAATCGAGCAGGTTTGCCACAATGCCGGCTGCGATAGGAGTAGCAAATGAAGTGCCGGACTTACGAATCTTAGCACACGCAGCCCTGCCCAGCTCGGGAAGCTGGTGCACTTCGACCGCTTCTCCGAGAGTACTAAAATACGAACCATCATCCATCTCAGGGGTAAAAGTAGGGTTAAAGGGAGACGGATTGCCTTTCCCATCCGTAGCAAACACGCAGATGACCTCCCTCTGGTTAGCCGGAAAAGCAATGCCGTCGTTCCCGCCACCATTGGATGCCGCAGCGAGCAGAATCTTTTTCTCCTTGTAGGCCGTTAGTATGGCATCCAACACTACATCACTCCGATCTTCTAAGCCAAACGACATGGAAACGATATCAGCCTGGCAATCCCGAACTGCCCAGGTAATAGCCTGGTTTAATATTAGCGCCGCCATCCTAGCTGTCAGCTATAGCTCCCAGAATTGACTAACCTCGGCTATATAGTTCTCATTATCAAGTAATCCGTCTTCTGAAACGCGAGCGATGCATACTTCGACACCTGGGGCCACTGCCAGCAACAGCTCCGTGGTTTGAGTGCCATGTCCCACCTTGTCTTCGACGTCGAAGCTGTCTACTAACCCCGAGTTATCAGGTATCCAGTTGCGCGTCTCTTTGATGCGATGCCGTGCTCCGTTGATAAAAGGGTTATTCCAGCAGATGCCTGTGTCTATCACGGCAACCTTGGTACGCTTAATGCGCTCCTCCTCTGGCAGTCCATCTGCCTCAGAGGCCTCGATAGTGTCAACTAGAGAATCCATGATCTGGTCATGGTAGACTCCTAGCCTTTTCATCCAATCGTTCGCGTAACTCGCCCTAGAAGCACGGTTAGAGCCTAATTTCTCTGCAAGGCAATAAAAGAAGCATACTTACGACGTATTTCGAACCTCGTCATCCGGTTCGTCCAACACCTGAAGTCTCTCGTTTAACACAGCCCCCAGCTGTCTCCATCGATTTTGAGGTTCCCTGCCTCGGGGCGCGACTTCTTGACCAAAAATTCTCTCTTCAGTGGGGGCAGTTTCGGAATCGCTTTCGCCTAGCTCTTCAATAGGTTTCTCGATGATATCGAGGTACTCCTGAAGCTTCAATGGTTGCAGAATGTAGTCATGGACCAGGTATCCAAACTCCTCATCGTAAGGGTGAGTATCGACCGGGAGGAAATCGCACCGGAGGCATGCCGCAATGGCAGATTGGTGGCTCTTGGCTACCTTTCGTTTAAAGACTGGGCTCTCTATCATTTCCCATGCGGTTGCGTAGTCATCATATATGTTTCCTGACCGGCCGCCGCTGCTCATGGTGTCTATTACGACATTATACTCAAGTTCCAGGAGTAGCACACCGAGATCCAAGATGAAAGGGTGGGTGTGGAAAAAGTCCTTCCAACCGTTGTCATCTAGGTATGCGGATGATTCAGTGGGAGAGATCGCAAAGAATGGTCGGCTTATGTCTACCTCAGTATGGCTCTCCTCGCTGCCAACAATTGGGAGAAAGAAGCAGTCAATGAACCTCAGGCGACGAGATTCAAGCCAGAAGTTGCCCGATTGCAAAATGAACTCCGCTAATGGTGCTGCTAGTAAGATCCTCTCCCTTGAGGATAGCTTTTGGTCTTCTAAAAGCGAACGTAATGACACATAAGATTCGACTTTGCGTGAGGGTCGTTTAGCCAGAGTAAATTGGTCTGATCCGGATTTAAAAGACAGAGAATCTAACGTTGTATAGCTCCATATATTTTCCTCCATCTCTATAATCTGGCTTATTGTGTCGAAAACTGGTAAAACTGCTGGGGCTGAGAACTTGACAGACTTAGGAGTCTGTTCCGATAGAGAAATATCGTAAAGCAGCCAGTGCACCTTCCCTTCGCTGCACGGGCGCCGAAAGGCTAGCGTATTAGTGCTCGACGAGTTGGGCTCTTGACAGACACAGATCATGGCTTGAGGCGGGTGTATCTCAACTGAAACTTGTGCAGAAGAGCGGCTGACAAGCCGTGAATATGTCTTTAATTCGATGAAACGAATTTGTGTTTCGCGTTCCCAAAAGCGCTCGTAACTCCCACTACCAGTATGATCGGCTGATCGGTCCTTCTCATTCGACTTTATCGACTTGTTGGTGCCTTGAAAGGAGTCACAAATGACGGATCTGCATCTCTGGAGGACTTCTAGTGATCGCTTGGCATCTCTCTGCTCGATGCTGAACTGAACAGACCCACCACAATACAGCCCGTCAATGTCAGCAAAGGTACGGCCAAGTCGATTCGCTGAGACCACTAGCTGGCGAAGCCTCTTGATCTTGTAGAAGCGCTCCGAAGACTTCTTTTGCAGATCCGCACTCAGGTCGGCAGAGGGCGCGAGGTCCGTTTTGAGCAAAGATTCAAGAAACTCCAACATTCGTTCGGCCGTGCTGCTTAGCTCGACTGAGGTACCCGACGGATTCGTGGCGTAATAGGACTTCAGGCCCAGTTCTATCAACCCTATCTCAACACAAAAGTCGTCAAAGAAGTTGCGTATACGCTCGATCTCTTCTCTCGAATCAGTCGCCCTCGGCCATCGCGCCTTCGCTTCTGACTCAGCCGCCTGCTTGGAGACAGGGAGGTCTGAGCTGAAAAATTCCAGGACACCAAGCAGCAAATATACCAGCTGTGCATCTTCTGGTTTCAGCGCCATCGCCAGATTCTGTGGCTATAAGCATATTAGATGCATTGCTAGGTTACCAATTCATGCCTGCCAGCTTTTACTGCTCAACTCATCACGTGTCGGATCGGCGTATCGGCGAATCGAGAGGCAATCCTTCGGACGGTAAGATGCGGGGCAGCCTATGCTCACAATTTCAGCATCATACATCGCAACACGGCTATACCATGCCGTAAGTATAAATTACAAGATATGGAACGTCTTATACCCTCTGTGTCGGACGAACAGCGTCTGCTCCATACTGCCTCTGCAATGGACAGCATTGCTAATGCCACGAGTGAATGCCGAGAGGCCTTTCAGAAGTACCTCAAAGAACCGTACCCTGGCACCGAAAGCGATGTTGCCCGTCTCTTTATCAACTTTGAGAGGTGGTCTACCTCGCTATCAGTTGACCGAAATTGGCCCTCCCCTACTCTTAGGAGAACCCTATCGCTGGACACCCTCCTGAGCACAGATGCTATGACGAAAAGGAAATTGACAGATTTGCTTCTCTTAATCGCTAAACACATTAGACAAGGTGCGGACCCTAAATATCTTGCGTTGAGATGGCTTAGTAACGATCAACTACTACGACGCAGCAAGCGAAGCCTCGGTCCAATCTCGGACGTCTCGAGCCTCAACAAAGTCCAAGGGGGGCAGCCATTCGGGATATAGCGATAGGTTCTCGGAGTCTACGTTCGAATCTTTTAATACTTTTGTGACACAGACGGGCTACATCAACCCCCTAAAGGCCATGAAGCTATACATGAAGAGGTTGTATGACTTCTCGACGCTGCTGCGTGCCACCGTTCCGGAAATTCGTTACCTTGCCCCCCACCACGAGAAAGACGAAAGCTTCTGGCAGGTGGCCAGCGCGATGGTAGATTATAAATTCCCTGATGCTGATCCAGAAATCGCTTCTAGGCTAGCGGCAGCTATGATTCTGCGCCGCGGACGCCTCATGCAGCTGCTGACCAGACGAGGCCCCGAAAAGCTAGCTCATGCTAACACTGGCTCAGAAACCAAGAAGGGAGAGGAGCCAGAGCAAGCAGGGCTATCCATGTCCAGGGCACCGACCAGTGCCGCTACTGTTATGTCTGCCGGATCCAACGCTCGCAATCTCTCGAAAGTCACAGCCTCCATTGTCTCTAACCATGTCAAAGCTCTGGAATATCGGGAGCTCATTCCGTCCAGGCCAAAGATTTCCGAGACCGGCGGCTTCACGTGCCGCTACTGTCATCGGACGCTACAACGCATGTCTGCTTCAAGATTGCGGTAATGTAGATCTTCGACTAGACATTTCTCGATCCGTGGCTGACTTGGCGTCTTTATTCCAGCCGTCATGTTCTCCAAGATATTGAGCCATTTGTCTGCCTACATGTGGCTTGTTCGCGGCCCCTGGAGACGTTTGGAGACTACTTAGCCTGGAAAAATCACATGCAGACGCATGATCTACGCTGGTATTGCCGTGCTCCTTGCCACGGCGAATCTACATTGGTATTTTATCATCCAGCCGACTTTGAGCAACACCTTTGCACTGTACACCGAGACACGATTGCCAAATCCCAAATTCCCCTCCTTATCCGAAACAGTTCGCGGCCAACCTCCTATATGCCCGATACATGCCCCTTATGCCTAAGAACAGTAGATTACCCAACCACGGAGTGGGAATCGCATATCTTGAACCATCTGATGACCTTGGCTCAAGTAAGCGCGGACTCTGTCATCAACATGGACCAGGAGGATGGAGATGTTGCTTCGGAGAGCATATCTTTCTTGGCCTGGGATAACTATCAGATATCGTTGCTTGATGATGAGGACAGTGACCCGCTATTTGATGACCCAGTAAATGCAGATAACAGAGATCAGGATGCGGTGATGGGACCGTGGCCCAACGTTGAAGATGAATGGGGCTTCATTAAAGCCAGTTATCGAATCGCTCCGTAGAGCACTAATACTAGAATCACTGAGCTTTGCATTACGCCAAACATTAGAGAAACTCATTTAAACACCATGTTTACTGTACCACACTATGTATTTTCCTTTCTGAGCGAGTGATGGCTTTCATCTTGGCTATATCTCCCTTTTATATCTAACACAATGCAAATGTTTTTATAAGAACAGAAGAACTTGCCCATGATCGATGTCTAGACTGGGTATGTTTTATAGGCTATCATAAGTAGTTTTGAATGGCGAAACTTCTTTAGAACTATTTTGTTGGCATTGAGGCGCACTATACTCGGGAGTCATTATTCGGTTAGTAATCGCCGGGACAGGTCCTGAGTATGTGATGGAACAATGCCCTATTACTGGGTACTATGTTCTTTTGAGGCTGCCTCTACATAGGCCAATTGCTGCCGCCGTAATGGGCCCATCTCGTATTTCTCTGTGGACGCATGGAGAGGCGGATACGCGGGATTAGCAACCAGGATTATTGGACCGAGCGCGAAGTTGATCGGCTTTACCCGGGAACCACAACCCTGTGGCTAACCTGATCGCTGATCGATACCGCTGATCGATACTGCTGATCAATATCGCTGATCACCACCGCTGATCACTCCACTACCGCTGATCAATACCGCCGATCGATACCGTTTCTATGCTCGAAAGCAGGACTAGACGATATGATTGATGTAGCAGCTTGTATCAGTTATCAATAAAGTTAATCTCGTTGTCTAATGCCTTTCTGGGGAAATGGCTGTGTCCCGCAACTCCCGCGATGACTATTAGTATAAGAAACTCAGCATTAAGTGAGGAACAAGTAGAGTGATGACTCCTCGTTAGAATTAGCAGACGTGCTATCCTAGATATTATGATTTGAAACATTCCATCTGCTGCTCCTTGGTTTGCGCATTTTGGATTCGCGTGGCGGAGTCAATTCGGAAATGCCCCTCTTGCCTGCATTTCTAAAAAAAATATTGTGAGTTCATTGACAGGGCCGTCGTTGGAGAGCCAGATATCGGATTTAGTGCGAGTATCTCAGAACAAGTTGAATAGATAGTGAATGGAGCCACCTATAGGTAAGGCCATCGTCTCTTTAAGCATGCCATGGCCAAACCCTTGTCTCCCGTCTCAATGTGAGCAATGCAAGATAATGCCGTAGCTTGACTCGCTTGCAGAACTATGTACAAGTTACTGGGGATCGAGGTTTATTGTCATCAGTTGAGATGAGCCAGCTTCTGACCGATGACGTACACAGAATTGCTTGCAGATCTTAAACTCGAATCAAATGGTCCAGTCATACCCAAGGTCTGAAAGCCACCAATGAAGTTATGTAACGAAATCACACTCCGCGAGAACTCACTTTGGTACCCTATAGGATAGATGTTATATCTATATACTCGATTGAACGAACCACTTTGCAATCTCTCATACTGATACCATATTTTTGAACCTTCTTGAAAACCAGCCCAGACCTAGCATGACCAAAGAAGAGCTGGAGTCAACAATCAAAGAGTCTTCATTCAACCCTGTGAACCTCTAGAACCAACTGCTCAGAGCTGGCAGGCAATGATCCCCTACTCTATGTGCAGTGACAGTGAGACAATTTAAATTTCCTGTCTCTTTCTGCGGGACAACATCTGATGTTTGCCATTCGCAAACAGTCGACTCGCAACTAAGATCTGAATAGGCCCTTCAAAAAGCCTTTGAAGTTTATCAGACCACACGTTCCATGTGATTCTGAAAAGAGATTGAGGAATATCAGCCGTGGCAAAACACTCGCCGCATCCACGTGTGGCAACGCCAAGGCTTCTATGGAGTCTCTGTTCTTCAACACTAGCATCATTGAAATGCAAAAGCCGCATTGCCAAGGTAATTGGCCATGTTTGACGAGCGGCCAATCCGCCTAATAGCGACACACACTGCTACCTTTGTTGCGCATTGTTAGCCGTTCCTTGGCTAGGCATCCACGAACAAGCCGCATGAGTCGATTCGCCGAAATCCTTGAGCTGCCCGAATCGGATGTTTTTCTCACTGCCATTGGATCCCTGTAGCGCCGTGGCTTCGGCAAGGCGGAGCGACCGTCTGACTATGGCCTCGAAATCGGCGGTTGACCCGAACCCGGTCGTGAGAATGCGGCCCACCTCGATCAGCATGGCGCCTGGCACGATGTCCTTGCATCCCTGGCCTCGACAATCATATCGGGAAATAGATACCATGCGGCTGATCCCACAAATGCTGCACCGCTGTGAGCACTCTGGGGAATGCCAGCCGGAAGATTGCTGCATATGCGCCTCATCTATCCCACTGGCCTTCGTAAAAAGAGCTCTTCTCCTTTCATCTCCCCTCTAACCCCTTGAACCTCTTTCAGCGTCAACCTGGTTGTTGCTAACGCCGTAATCGTCCTACCCCCGCCTACCGTACCACTGTCACTTCAGGAATATTTGATAAAGCTCTGAGCTCTATTGGAGCTTACGCAGGGCCACTCTCTCTGCCCCGCCCACTAGTTGACCATTCAGACTCCAGCCTTCCAGGATGGGACAAAACCCGTTAGATGTAAAACGGATTATCTCCTAGTCAGCGCTAAGAGTCTGTGCCTTACTTGATTAAGTGCTTGCATATGAGCAAGGCGAAATTTTTTTGAAACGCTCATTTAAAATAGGACTATACTCTTGCTCAATTAGGTAGGAGTTAGGCCAATATTTTGTCAGTTATGCAAGGGGTAAGCTTACACAGATGCCCATTCAAACTAATCAGTGTCAACTTCAACTAATCGATGTCAACCACCTACCCTTTTATCAAGACGTTGTAAGATACCAAAATAGGAAGATATAGAAGACATCTTATGGAGGAGTAACTGAGGAAACCATTCTTTAAAACAAATCCATATCTGACATATCTGACATTTCGTAACGTTACTTATTCTGCAAAATAAAGCAGAACGCCCTAAAGCAGTACGCCCTTACCAAATGCGCCGCACTCTACCAAAACTGATTGAAGCCAAAGGACCCTCTTCAAGTGTGCTGAATTATGATAGGTAGCTTGATCGAGTTGGTAACTACCAAGAGCCTTACCAAGAATGATACCGACTCAATTCTGCAGTCTCCGAAATTAACAGTCTGGGGCCATTCCCCCCTTGCTAGACTAGCTCCTTGCAACGAACCTATGATTTGATGCATAGCCGCCTTCAGACAGCTAGCTGAAGACTCAAGAGCATACTGGTGTTTCACCTTTTCAAGTGGAATATGTCTACGCGCATTCTGACTTCCTGGAACGTAGGATCACGCTACATCGGTAATCTTGACACGGATAGCATGGGGTTCACAGACCTTAATTCCAAGTTAATGAGACTTAACGACAGGGGTTAAATCCCAAAAATAACAAGTGAGACATGTAACAATTGCGAGCGCGGGCACCTCAACATCACACCTACTCAGACTGGTAATGGCATCTCAGAATCACACCTACTCAAAATGGCAATGGCATCTCATAATAACTTGGTAGGCTTGACTAGCTGGGTTCGAATGATCTATATAAGACTGAAGACATATCTACTGAAACAATGAAGATCTCTCCCATCAAGCTCATCAGCAGCCACAGACTTTCAAGGCTCTTCGCCAACTGACAATTATCCAAGTCAAACTTCAACAACTATATTTGACAATGCATCAATCACTCACCACAGTCCTGGCCCTTTGCCTGGCTTCCACCGCCATGGCTATGCCCCACAGCAACTTGTTCACTCGACAGACCTCCCCTGACGGATCTTGCGGTGGTTCCACTGGCTTTGTTTGCGCGACTGGTTTCTGCTGCTCACAGTTTGGTTTCTGCGGTACCGGCCCCGATTTCTGTGGCAGCAGCGGAGGTGGTGGCAGCAGCGGAGGTGGTGGCAGCACCGGCACCTGCTCATGGGAAGGCCACTGCGCTGGTGCTTCATGCAGCACTGAGAACGACTGCTCTGATGACTTGACTTGCAACAACGGTGTCTGCGGCACTGCTGGAAGCGGCGGTAGCACTCCTCCTCCTCCTCCTCCTCCTCCTCCCACCGGCGGCGGTGGCGGCATCACCTGTACCTCCAAGGTATCCTACAGCGGTGATGGCTCAACCGGTGCCGGCTGGCCTGCTCAGAGTGCCTGGGCCAGCTTCGACAACTTGTGGAATGCCAACCTCAACGCCATTAACGGCGCGTGCCAGAACAACGGCTGGGGCGTTCCAAACAACTCTCCCACTGAGACTTCGCAAATCCAGGCCGCTATCCTCAGCGTCTCAGCCTCAACCGGTGTCGATTCGCGCTATGTCTTGGCAACGGTCATGCAGGAGAGCAAGGGATGCGTGCGTGTTCCCACTACTCAAGGATTCTGGGCCAACCCTGGTTTGATGCAGGACGCCAACGGCACACACACCTGCTGGATCAGCCCTGGTAACGGCATCAACCCCTGCCCCCAAAGCCAGATCCAAGGCATGATCCAGGATGGCACTGGCGGCACTGCATCTGGCTCTGGTCTGCAGCAGCTTCTGGCCAGTCTGAGGACTACTGGAGCCCAGCAAGTCTACCAGGCTGCTCGTCTTTACAACTCTGGTAGCATCCCCTCCAACGGAGACTTGAGCGGACCTGGTGCTACTCCTTCCTACTCCTCGGACATTGCCAACCGTCTGCTTGGCTGTGTTTTCTAATCGAGCAGTATCATACTATCTTGAGGAGGTGGTAGTGGTAGGGCAAACAATTTGTATAGGCCCAATGTATACCATACATTAAGGAGA
Organism: Trichoderma guizhouense; assembly: GCA_002022785.1. Lineage (NCBI taxonomy): Eukaryota > Fungi > Ascomycota > Sordariomycetes > Hypocreales > Hypocreaceae > Trichoderma > Trichoderma guizhouense. The sequence goes on from LVVK01000028.1 coordinate 102,209, forward strand.
TGTTTCTTTTCAGGACATGTATATATTTTGGACATGTATATATTTTGGAGATGCATTTGTTTTGGAGGTGTATATATGATGAAGATGTATATATTTTGGAAACGTATATATGATGCAGATGTATATAGCAAAAGGACGCATTCTATATGACTTTCGTTAAAAAGCTCCGTAAAGTCTTCGTCAACTGTCAGTTGCACTACTGTATCAAAGTAGTTTTTTTAAATTCTATACCAGCTGCTTATGCTGGGCAACCTTTCGTTACGAGTTGCATTCAAATTGTAAAATTTTGTTAACAAAAGTTCTCAGTTATCTATCACTAAGTCAGTTGCAGGACCACTTATATTTATATACCTTACAATCTTTGAGATCCACAGACATAAGTCGTTCAGGGATACCCTGCAGTCAACAATTATAGCCGTTCATCCTGACGAACATTTGTGCTACGAATATACTTAAATGAGTACCTAGTACTAAAAACTACGGTTGTCAGTTTCACTATCCTAGAAACGGTGTTTCTCTCGTTTTGGATTGCTGGTTCATGATACTGCAGTATTTCCGCCTGCTATGGGGAAGATAGTCATTGAGCTTTAAACTTACGTAGCATTCAATTTAGTGGCCACAACGAGCTTTGTAGTCTCACGACTATGAAAGAAGAGGCTTAACATTATATATCACTTATGTTATATCTGTGAAAAAGATTTGCCTTTGCGAAGGTAGCTATAACATTACATCAATACTCTCATCATTAAAGATGTCCACTTTGTAGATACGGAGAGACGTCACGTGAAATTGATGCGGTGGCTCACGTCAGCCAATTCCTCCGTAGCTACGGAGTATCCGCATCGCATTCTCGTCGACTTGCGTTTTGTCGTATCCCTCATCTTTACGCGTCACACAGCGACAGAGCCTAGGTACTTGTAACCAGTCTTATTGACAAGGGGCATACCAATATTGAGACGCAGCTGATACGTCCATTTTACGCTATAGCGTCCTAATATCTCAAAAAAACACCCTTGCCATCCTTCGCACTAACACCATGCCGCCAGAGAGCCCAGAGGCACTGCAACAGGCTGTGAGCTCATTGAAGCGCAAAAAGAAGCCCGTTCGCCGTGATATGGAGAAGAGACGCCAACAGAATGTTCAAGCCCAAAAGAAGTATCGTGAGTGCCTCTCTTTCGTATTTAATGTGCAAACATTGTGAAATCATGAATGATAATCACAAGGGTAACTAACAAATGAAATGATGTGTAATAATTCAGGAGAAAAACAACGTCAGCGTTTGGAGAATCTCAAGGCAATCGCCGCATCTGCTGGGAAGAACTATGACAATGAGAGACCATGTTCGCAAACAAGTCCGTCCGAAGTGGCAATGCAAAGCGACAACAGCAGCTCAATAGATCATGGTATTTCGAGGTTACCTGCATCCCATCAAGGATCCTCGACAGAACGCCCAACACTCGATTCACAGCCTGAAAGCGCTTCAATATCCCCAAGTACGGGGGAATCTCACTCAGCATCTAGCTCTTTCGTCGTTCCAAAACAGTCTCAACCCACCATCTCACAGCCAAACGACAATCCCTCACCTTTTGGTAACGGAAAACCCCACTCCATCTCGAGTACACCCGCTTCGACGCCTGGAGAATGGCTACTCCAGACTTCACCATCCAATACTACGCATTCCAATCCTCCTTCACCAACATGGGACTCATGCACGCATGTCAGCTCTTCATTCCTCATACGTGACAAAACCAGGCAAACGTTTAGCCCATATTGGACTACAACAATTGAATGCGGCTGCTTAATACCACACGTACAACTACGCTCGAGAGACCCCTTTCCCCACAGCGACACGCATATTATCAGCTTCGGCGCTGATGGAATTGCCACAGATTCATGCACGAGCAGCAGTATCCACATTGAGCGAGTATGCATCGCTGCGGCGCTGTACACACTCGTGAAGTATATGGGCATTGGGGAGGAGACTTTCTGTTCGGATGACTCGCTCTCGCCTTTCTACCGGCCGAGCTTAGAATTTGCTGATGATGCCACACGGAATCGGATAATTGGTATGGTCCAACAAATGTACAAGACCTTGAAGCCAGACTTGAGACCAAGTGCGGAGCAGATCCTGGTAAAGCATCATCCCTATATTGACATTCTGCCCTTCCCGACATTGCGGAGGAATCTTATTATGCATCAGAAAGAAATAGACGAAGACGAATTTTTGAACGATACACTGACTGGTCTGATATGTTGGGGTGGCGTGGGCAAGGCAAGGAATGATACGGATAATGTGATGGGGCATACGGCTGCGGAAACGGCGTGGGATGCGCGCAGTTGGGAGGCCAAGGCGTGGTTCCTAAAGAAGTACTGGTGTCTGCTTGGCGGGGAAGATGGTGAGCTTGTCAGGCAGAGTGAGTGGTGGCGGAGTGTTAGGGGAGAGGAACTCAAGTTAGATCTAGTTGACTTGAAAAGTTGACTTGCAGAAGGACCTGGAATTGAGTGTCGATTTTGTAGAGAAAAGCAAATCTGAACGCAACACGATCTCACTCTGGTGCAGAGTTTTAGGAATCTCCCAATTGCACACCAAGAGCAAGACCTCCATTTTGCCCATGATATGAATCAAGACCAGCGCCTGTTTACATCAAATAACGCAACCATCACTTTTGACAAAGCCAATTCAAGAATGACATTCACCTCACTCTTTCCACTCGTCTCTACCCAGCCTTACAATATCCGCTTGTTCTAACACCCAAAACTTCGCAGGAGCTTTCCCCTCTTCCACCATTCTCACAGCAGCCACCGCGGCTCTCCCGATAATCGTTTGATCTTGCGCTACAGAAACTCATCAGTCTTGGTCCTCCCAGTTCAGAATGCCAAATGAACAAAGACAGGATAAAGTTGGTCATACCCCACTTGTCCTGGAATCCCTGTCCAAGCTTCTTCATCCCATGAAAGATATCCTCCAGCCACTTATTCTTTGGGGTTTCTCTTCCCAGAATCATTCCTGGTCTCAAGATTATGGCATTATCAAAGTCCAATTCCTTTATATGTTTCTCAACACCCCTCTTCATTTTGGCATAAGGTGTCAGGGCAAACGGGCTCAGCGCCCCGCTTGTCCCCGCGCTCGAACAGTAGACATACGTCTTAACACCTACTGCTTTCGCCGCTTTTGCATTTTCTACACATAAATCGTGGTCGATTGCCCATTGCGCAGCGACAGAGCCTGCGCTGCCGATCGTCGTGCCGACGGCGTTGAAGACCACCGAGGGGACCAAAGACAGCGTGGCGATTAAAGGGCCCCATTTGGTGGTGTCGGTTTCGACGATGGATTGAAGTTTGGTGTCTTCTGTTGGTGGAGCGCGACGGGAGATAGTTGTGATGGACGTGCAAGTCGTGGAGGAGAGGAGGGTAGCGAGAATTTGGGAGCCCACTGCGCCAGTGGAACCAAAGATCAGGGCCGTTGTCATAATGATGTGGATGTTAAGTGATATATAATGAGAGGCATTGGGGAGGAAGATTGAAACTTTTTAGGGTTATAAACAATCTTTAAATAGCCCACCGTAAAAGTGGCTGACGTTAAGTTATGTTGCTCCTGTATAAAATAAATTGCCTACGGAGTAGCTACGCGGTCTTTAATTATCCCGTCACGGTTGATAAGCCAACAGGGCGCAACATTTATAGCCGCAATTATTATTATAACTACCTATTAACAATATAGCCTGCTAATCTTAGGCAATCAGTGTTAGACACATTTTAACAAGTTACAAACAGTTGCTATTATACGTTACTGTTGGACAATAGCTGTTGATTCTCTCAAGCTGCACCTCCACTAGCAATAGCCGCTGTATTCAACTTGTTCCATCGCTGAAACAATACAATGGTAATAAAAGCAATCCCTGACGACGCAATGCCAATCGCAAACGCGGCTTTGAGACCCTGCATGTAGGCTACCAAAATACCAGGAATTTGGCCCTCCGAAAACACTTTTCGCAGATCCGTCGCGCCGGTGCTCACCACGAGGGCCGGGTTGACTCCTGGTGCTGCCTTGGGAAGCTTCTTGATCATGACGTTAACAAAACCAGCTTGGGCAGCAGAAACCATCCCTGCACCGCCAAGCGTCTGAAGAAACAGTAGCATGGCTGTCGCTTCTGCGAGATCCGTGGCCGGCGCTGTCGCTTGTACCGTGATAATGGGGATTTGGGACGCGACACCCCAGCCAACACCGCCGATGATCTGGTAGCCGATCCACTTGCCCTCAGAGGTACCAATATCTAAAGTGTAAAGTAAACCTGTACATATCGTCGACAAGGCAGTCCCAGCAACGATAATCGGCGCCGCGACACCAGTCGCAGAGATGTAAGCGCCGCTGCAAAGCATGGAGATGACAACAGCGACAATGAGGGGCAGGTTTCTAACTCCACTTGACTGGGCACTGGCGTTGTCGATGCTCTGGAAGTATAATGGTAGGTAATACAGAACCAAGTAGTACGCGCCAGAGTAGAAGAAAGAAAATACCGACTCGACGATGTAAACTCTCTGCTTGGCAAGGCGGAACGAAAACATAGCTGTGTCTTTCTGGAACCATTCCCATAGTATAAATGAGCCCACGATTACCGCACCGCCAACCAAGAGGCCTATCTCGTGTGCAGAGTCCCAGGGAAACTTGATACCACCGTCCTGTACGGCGAGGAGATAGCATACCACGAAGGCGATCACGAGAGCAGCGCCTACTGGGTCCATATGGAGGAGCTTCTCGCGCAGGGTTGCCGCCTGTGGCTTTGCAGTGCTGGGGGCCTTGAAGAAGACTAGAATGATGGAGGCGGATATAGCTCCAATGGGCAGGTTGATGTAGAAGCACCAGCGCCATGATACCTTATCTGAGAATGCGCCTCCGATCAGGGGCCCAACAGCTGCCGCAACGCCGTAGCTCGTTCCAACAATCCCAGTGAACATGGGCCGGCTCTTTGGCGACGCAGAGAATCCGATGATGGTATATGAACCGGAGCCAATGCCTGCAGCTCCCACGCCCGCAAACGCACGCCCGACGATGAGGGCAGTGCTGCTAGGCGCAACAGCACAGATCAAAGATCCCAGCTCAAAAATGAAGATGGCGATGAGGTAGCTGGCTTTCAGTGGAAAGTATTTATAGATCTTGCCCCAGGCGCTCTGAAAGCCACCCATGGTCATGAAGAAGGCAGAGCTGTACCAGGCAATATCCGAGAGCCCGTTGAACTGGTCAGTGATTTTGGGAATTGCGGTCGCGACAATTGTCAGGTCGAGGGAGACAAGAAAGATGGCGAGCGCAAGTGCAGTGATGATGGCGACGAGACGAGAACCGGTGGGATATTCAGAGTTATTGATCTCGGCGTCTTGCAAGGCCGGGGTTTCCACGCTCGAGCCCATCTCTTTATCGCTGATTCCTCGGTCACTAGAGTCTTTCTCGTCGATGGTACTTGCCCCTGCGAATGAAGCATGTCTTTGCTCTGAGGCGACGCCGTCCTTTGAATCAAGAGACGCCATGTAGATTAAGGATGTATTGTCTGTTAAGCTCGGGTAAACGCAGCTCAGCGAGGAGGGCTTCTCTTTATTTCGTAAAGAGAGAGAAGGAAAAAGTCCAAGTAGAGATAGCAGGAAACGCTGGTATTAATGAGACGAAAGCCAAGAGCAAAGACTGCCCAACTAAACGATGCTACTCGTATTCGTTGGCTGAGTGTGTATTGATGGCTGATGAGGGCCACATACGCCGCAGAAAGTGTATTTGTACTCGCAAATGGCTTTATCAGCCATTTTCCATCATGGCTCTCTCAGCCTGCATTATTTCGAACGTGTCGTTGATATCAGCCATTCGTCGTATGACTCCCTCAGTCGGCATTATGTCCAGTATGTGGCTGATATCAGCCAAAAACCCGTAAACTGTATGAAGTTCATGCGGACGGGCTAACGGGCCGACGGGCTAACATCGAGTGGCTGGCGCTCGGGAGGATCCGATAAGCAGTGCCGTAATTGCTCTCTTCTCCTGCGGAGGCCCTAGGTGCTGAGAGAATCAACATCAGCCGCTTTAGAAATAATGCCTGATCACAAATGCCAAGTCAGAGAGTGCTCGAAGGGGCTCAGCACCCACTTGAATTTTCAGTGCAGGAGCGGCAATTCGCCGAAAGAGATCATGTTTTCCTTGGACTGAATGCTTTCCATATGCGGCCTGCTGCCGTCACTCATAGCGTGCATGATGCGAAGTGGCTGACGAGCAATGACTATGAGCCAAAGTCTGAGAAACTGAGGCATAGATGGTTATCGCAGTCGTATTTAAGTGGGATTATGGGCAATTTTGATTCAGTCTCTCCAAGTAAGTAGATTTGATCGGGGTTTGCCGGGGTTCGACAATCGTGTTCAGGCTGAGCGTGTTGTAGGTGCGTCTAACGCCGCCATAATGCCCGCTGGTAAGCCGGCCGGCATCTGCCCGTTAGGCTGACGTTTCCGAAAACATTACGGAGTAGTAATTCATGACATTCGAGCCAGCGATTTGCACAAAGAAACTCCTTTGGTTTGTTACGGTTTATATCTTCTTTTACATATTATGATTCAAAGTCTTGTAAAAAAACAGTGAAAACGTCCATTCTATTCTATTTGCTTTTTTATCTATAAATCAACTTTTATGAGACCTAGTTTTTAGCTTCTGCGCCCGCTAAAAATTCATTGCTAAACGGGTAATCGAGATAACCGGTTGGATTCTTAGGGGTATAGAACGTGCTTCGTTCATATTGATTAAGCGGCAACTCATTCTTGATTCGGAAAACAAGGTCTGGATTTGCCACAAAGTGCCTGCCAAACATAACCATAATATCTCTCCTGGAGTATACCTCATCGATCGCTTTCAGAACGTTGTCTGGCCTATATCCTCCGGCTAGAAGAATTGGCTTATCCCAGAGGTCAAATGCGAAGTCAAGGTTGTCGTCAATAGGGTGTTCCTGGTCAAAGTTGTTGACAACTCGGGGCTCTATCAGGTGAATATAAGCCAGACCCAACTCCTTCGCTTTGCTGATCAAGTTGGAGAATTGAGGCACCGGGTCTTTCATGCGCATGCCCTGGAACGTGCTCCAGGGACTCAGGCGAATTCCGAGACGTTCGCTCCCGATGGCGTCGCCGACAGCTTTCATCACTTCGTGGGCAAAGCGGGATCGGTTCTCAATGCTGCCGCCGTACTTATCTGTACGGATATTGCTCACATCTTGAGTAAAGCTATCGAGAAGGTAGCCGTTGCCAGCGTGAAGCTCAACACCGTCGAAACCAGCACGAATGGCGTTCTTCGCTGCTGTCGCAAAGTTCCGCACAATCTCTTCGATCTCGTCGATAGCGAGAGCCCTTGGTACAGGAGCTCCCTCCTCATGAGGGATCGCGCTCGCAGATACAATCTCTATGCCTTCTTTTTTGGCAATCTCTGGAACGGCAGCTCGGCCGATGTGAAAGAGTTGACAGATGATGAAGCTCCCGTTGCGATGCACTTCGTCAGTGATAGCTCTCCAAGCTACCACCTGATCCTCACGCCAGATGCCTGGTGCGTTGGGATAGCCGCCACTACCGTGCGAAATAAGGCCAGCCTCCGTTATAATTAGAGTTCCCGGTACCCGAGACCGTTGACTATAGTATTCCTTCATCATTGGCGTCGCGGTATGGTCGTCAGTGCCTCGAAAGCGAGACAGGGCCGGCATGCCAATTCGATGTTTGACCTCGACTCCGGCAATTTTCAAAGGCTTCCATAGGCGTGATTGAGCCATTGTACGAAATGCGTTCGTTTGCTCACCCGTGCGAATGTGGATCGTTGTAATGAAAATGTTACAGAAAGTAAGATGAGCCTGCCTCACGATATAACTTTAATAGCGACAAGCAGCTTGTTGATGAGGATATTTGTGCCATATCTTGATCTACTTATATACTTGCCCTTTGGGTGGCAGAACATATTATTAAAGGTGGCTAAATTTTACAACTCCATGAAGGTTTTGCCCATTCAATAATCGAGATACTTCCGAAAACAGCGATGGCGTTAACCTCCGAGTGAAGTTTGGCTGCCATTGGCCAGTCCATTAGCCGGTTTACTTAAGCACCAGACTTATAAATCAACAAGCAGCCACTGATCATGGATCACATCACTCGTAATATCGTTCATTTAACCATCACTACAGCTATCGATTGATAATTGATCTTCCTAAATATTCTCGAACATGCCGTAGCCATCCGTCGCACCAACTCGCACGTACTCGCACGTTAGTGGACTACACAATCATTATAGTGCTTCCCGCCCTGGAATCTAAAACTGCATAGTTCGTCATTGCAGTGGGGTGTCATTGAGTAGCATCAATACTAGGGTGAATCTCTTCCCAAAACTCCTCCACCTGAGCACGATAGGCCTTTTCCGACCAAATAAACTGGCTCATGATTGCCACAAGTTCTTCCAAAGAGCTATACTTCCCTGTAAACCGAGAGTCATGGTTCTCTTGCAGAAGAGCTTTATAGTCATCATGAACTGATCCTTTGGGTGAAAAAGAACCGCCCATGTGTAACATCCAGATAAGCAGTTCAATCTGACCGTCCCAAAACGGGTCACCATTGGACTCCTGTAGCTTGCGAAGTAAATGCAACGAAACATGAGACTATGTTACTAATGTTAGTACGAATGGAGTGAGAGTAGGTAAATGTGAGCAAGAATTGAACATCAACGTTGTAGGTCAAAATCACCGTGTAGTTGTTATACATACAGGCATTACAGAGTGGCGCCAAACCTTGCAGCAAAGCATGCAGGCACTGAGATAGGCGGCTAAATAACACGCCTCCATATATGGCGAGAGCTTTGGTAGATCTACGAGTCTGGACCCGATTGAAGCCTGCTGATTGTCAACACGGAGCATCTCCACAGGGTTCTGGCAAGAATATCCGGGGAGATCCTGGACGCATTGCAATGCGTGTATATCTTTCAGAACTTCAACATAATCGTTTGTAAACAAGTGGATTCTCTTCTCAAATCCGGGAGCCAAAACGAAAAAGTCTGCGGCAAAGGGATCTCGTTTCCATTGGAGTTCAGCGAATGTTGTGTGATCTATTATACGGTCGGATCCGGTCATGATGGATGAGTTTAGATCTTGCCTATTCGTTTTGATGAAAAGAAATCAGTTATAAGCCATAGCCCATTCAACCCTCAACCTGGAGATACTTGGGCTATGAGATTATCTCACCAAAAGATAGCCCGCTTGATTCCGTCGGTTAGATAAATGGTTCTTGATTGGCCCAATTCAAGCAGCTGGCGGATAGCGCCCATATGTAGTTGAACTTGCCATCGCATGCCTAGGCGAGCCTATAAGTAAACCTATCAGTCAGCACGAGTTATAGTTTTAAGCTTCCAATTGAAACAACAAGGGCTCGGAGATTTCTTACCTCGACTCCAGCAAGGAGCAAGATGGCGCCCAGAGTTGGCAGCGAGAGCGCTGCTTCCGGCGAGTTCATTCTCTCGCGAATGGTGCTCATAGCTTGACCTTGGTAGTCGAGACACTCTTGGTCTACGTTACCACCAGTCACCGCAAACGCAAATGTTAGCTTCACGGCGTTCAGGAGAGCTGGGTCGTCAAGGTCTGTGCGGAAAACGGAGCCGAAGTCTTGGAAGACAACCGGATCTGCGACGCTAAAGACGGGCTCGGCAGCATGTCGAGCAGCGGCTGCGGAAGTTCTGTGAGCCCCATATCACAAACGTTCACCGTCAAGAATAACTTACTGTGACTAAGCAAGGCCCTCAGTCGCGGAGAGTCTCCCATAATGCTCTCGAAGGGGCCGTAGGCAGATGCAGGGGCGAATATGGACCATGGGACCAGCATTTGGCCAGATGCACCAATACCACTGCCCAGAGTCCCCTCCTGAGGCCTCCGTTTACTACGTAGAGCCTGCTTCACAGCATGTGACCTGGCTACACGCCTCTTTTCCCGGTCTTTTGTATCCTCTGGATTCTGTATAGATATGAATTGGAAACCTGTCTCTGTCCACGACGTTAGCTTCTCGCGCCTGCAACGACCCCAAACCAAACACACTTGAGTCACCTTTGTGAGGATCACTGTCCATGGCGCAAAAATCGATGTTAACGTTGTCGGTGGCGGTAGCCTTGGAGTACCAGTATATTGACTTATGTTGATAGTAGCAGCAGTTTGGATTTGTTTCCCTTACTACTTACCTAGGATGTTCTCTTCAGAAGTCGCTGACTCATCTACTACCTAGAGGCCTGAGGACAATGGGTGTACGGGGATCCCGGGCACTTCTCGTCTTTGCAGTTTAGACTAGAGTATTGCTAAGCCGGGAGCTAAATAAGGGTCTTTAGACTGATCGAGGGAAAATTAAAAAAAAAAAAAAATAGAGAAAAAAATAACACGGTGTACAGTCCAAGTTGCACAGTTATGAACGATACTACACCATAGCCCTCCAAAACGTATTCTTGGACAATGGAAGCTAGGTAGCCCTGCAAAATTTAGTCCAGACATGTATAAGAAGTTGATTTCTAAAAGCTCAGTTTATTTCACAAGACAACCTCATCGGTGCTTCCATCCACTCTTGTTGACCCCGTTGTGTTGTAGGCCGAGAGATGTGGCTCAACGACGCCACCCAGACGCCTGCTTACTTCATTGAACCCGGCTCACTAATGCCCAAGTGTTATTGATCTGCTGATACGCTGCCGCAAGACAACAACAACATGAAGGCGTCATTCGTTGCCGTTCCAGGCTTACCGGGCTGACTTTGTTAAGAATGGCCGGAAATGAATTGCTTTGACTGCTCTATCGTCAACCTCTGGGGCTCCGCTATTGGCTAAAAAGAAGACACAATGGAAACTTAGTTCCTCTTGAAGACATTCGACATACACTTTAATGGGCTGGCCGCCCGAGCATGAGCCAATGGCATACCTCGGCTCCTAACACACGCCGTTCTTCTGGTGAACCTTGCACAATTCGAATTAGTAATCTTCCTTCTTTGTGGTGTCATAGTCAAGAGAGCTATCTCTCATATGATCTCAGTCGTATTACAGCAATGAACAAGAGAACCTTATCCCTAAGAGCGATATGGGAATTACATAACCGATGAAAAAGGCGGAATCGACATAAGTAATCTGGTGGAGTAAATTGTTTATCCGCAAATTGTTGGTATGAGCACGTTGCAGCTGATACGAGGCCTTCGCCGAAATAGGTAAAATCTTCAAACAAGATAGGCAAAAGCTCCAGACTTCCTTGACCAGGGGTCACATTACGAATCTCACTTGCTGCTGTAGTTAAGTTGAAAGCCTGACCAATCAGGGACCTAAGTTGGCTCCATCGAGTCAGTGATTGAAGAAGTTTTGCAGATTAGCGCATCCATGGCATCTTAAATTAGCCTAGGTAGGTGTCAAAAGATCCATCAAATGCGTAACTCCATCTAACCCTGCCTCAACAAGTCATTTTACAGTGAGTGACTGGCCAGCACGGCATGAGAGTTTGCTGCCAGCTAAAGTGTTTAATCCATAAATCCGAAGTCATGCACCTGCAAGTTCTCACGCCAATGCAGACTCTTCGTAATTATGAACGATAAGGTCACTGCATCTATACCTTTGTGAAGCATACAAACTTGTTTTACACCTAGGATATCTATTAAAAATACGCGGAAAGTACTGGTACACCTTCGATATGCTGCCGCTTTCACTATTATAGCGATGTGAAACAATTATATAACATCAATTGCTATGTTCAAAGAGTCGAGACTTTTCAATTTGTCCCCCACGCCACCCCCTTTCACTTTAGAAATGTGTCATCTTTTATTCTAGTGGGCGCCGCTCCCTCTAGCATAAACCTCACTAAGGTGTGCCTGGTCACTGGGCTGATCCTAGGTACCCAAGCAAAGCGGGATGAAATGAGACGGCATCATTGACTGGGAGCGTTGCTAGCTAGTGCTAATTAGATACCACTACATGTCTTCCGGGCGAAGCAGGGCAACGTACTAAAGAAGCTAAGAACCGAGAGAGAATGACCATGTGTGCCGCTAGAATATGACAAGTATCTCAAAAACGATCGCGAACAACTTCAATTACCTGACTTGTGTGCCGCCATCTCTGCCACAGGCCAGATACAACTAAATATCTCACTTCTCAATCCTCGAGGGCAATGAACTGTCTGATTCGTCACTAATTCTAACAAACAGCTCATGACACGGCGGCCAGAGGTTGATGGTGGCACTATGGTAATTAACAGAGGGGCTGGCCGGCTTGCTGCCAGTTTAGTTGGGAATGATCTAACTAAAACAATCTTTGTGGCCGTGGGTGATGGCATTGCACAATTATGAACCGAAAGACCTCCAACAAGAGGTAAGCTTGCGGTCATTGATAGAGTATCTTCGTGGCAACGTATGAGGAGGCACTGGTGCAACATCGCGATTCAATCCTATGTCTCTATCTTCTCGTAAAGGCGTTGTGATGAATGCCATGGAAAGGCACAGAGAACAACTCAAGCCAAATATCATGACACGATTTTGCTTGGCAATGTCAACAAGTAGTAGCCAAAAACCTTCCGCTAACAGGGTACAATAGACTGGCCAAGCTCATTCTTGTGTTTCGACCCCGAACTTTTTAGCAAGGTCATCCAATTCTCTCTGATTGCTAAAACGCGCATGCGATGGCTGTTTATCGTTGAGTTTGGCATTAATGTTTTCCCATACCTGATGAAGATCAGGGCGGTCCTTTGCCCCTCCTAAATTCATCTATCGTAGTTCGCATCAGTAACTAGCTGGGAATATGTAACACGGCACAAGTAATCATACCTCGGAGGGAACAATGGCCCAAGTTTCCACGACGCTTCCATCTTTCTTAATTACCAGAATTGCAGGCTGGGCTAGGCCATGTGGATATCCTTGCCACTCAGTAATTGCCACAGTAATGATACCGTCGGCTGCCAAGCGCTTAGCCAGGGTGTTCTCCGGATCGTTGATTGCCTCGCCGGTATATCCACTAGAAGATCGAACCTCAGCAAGGTGCTCCTCGTCCTGTGCAGATATAATCACGGGGCAGCCCCCAGCCGAGGTGATAGTCGGGCTAAGGTCTTGCAAAACGCGCAGGTATGCCATGCAGAACGGGCACCAGTGGCCACGATAATCTTTCAACATAGTCAATAATTTCAGTGCTGGCACACGAAAGTGTTCAATTGCAAAGGGCACTTACAGATTACGAACAGAAAGTCATATTTCTGCCTCAAATTGTCGAATTTGGAAGTAGCGTTAACCGACATGTTGATCTTTTAGTATTTACGGAAGTCTAACGGTGATATCTCTTTTAGCAGGGTGTTTGAGTTCCTTGTGGTCTGTAGCGACAAAAGAGCTTCAATTCGCACTGAGAAAATTATATATATATGCTTTATTGCGTTGGGGATGGGGATTCAAGGGTTTTATATATATGTTGAAGATGCGGATGGCATGAGGGGGGTTACTAACCGAGGCAGCACCACAAAAGGAAGTATCTCGGACCTCCCAAAGAAGTAAAATCTTCATGTAGTGATGTCCGCCCGACTTAGTGATTCATTTGTCTACTTTTAATAATTACCACGCTACAACTTGATGTATACAACCTTTATAGAAGCTCATGTATTCTTAAGATTCATGTTCTCATGGTTTTATGGCATTGCTAATTCCTATTACAAGCGAATTGCGTCAAAATATGGCATCCATGTGTATTCGGCACCAAGCTTCGATGTGGTTTCAATAAACGGTCTTCATTTAAGACACTTGCCGAATGCGCTCGGTGATACATGTCATGTTCGTCTACTCTAAAGTAAATATTCCTCGATGAGGTCTCTCAAGTGGTAGATACGAGGTATACTAGGTATACAAGGTATACAAGGTATACAAGGTATATATCAATTGCCAAATTAGCTCTTAACTTTTCACATTGTTTCGTAAGGCTCAGCACTGTGTATAGAAGTCTTATTGGGTACGGAAAATTTACTGTTTGCTGAGGGGGCCGGAAGCCACCTGCAGACCCATTGAACAAAGGACTGGAAGATTCGAAGCACATTTAGCCCCAGTCAATGTTAGAGTCTAAAACAGACTGGAACCTTGCTTAGTTTATTCCATAAGAAGCGAGGAGCTGACATGTGTATGCAAATACTCAGAGAGGGTTATTAAGAGAACACTCTTTTAAGCCGTAAGATCCAGAATTGTTTTATGACTTGACTGACTTAGGTATACCATATTTACGAGGATTATAACAACTTTTAAGACATCAATGTGAACCAGCAACAATAGTGCACGCCATTTCTCTACGAAAAAGGCATTTGTGGTTGTTATGGTACTATGAGAAACGTATCATTCTCCAATAGAAAGACCAGATATGGGAATGGACTTCTCCACACCCTTTAGATCATTCTAGATTGCCAACCAGTACTCATGTATAGACGTTGAATTACGGATTTACATCGTGCTCATTGGATGACTATCATTGCTTAAAGCTACGTCCTAGCCTCTTTGTAGACATAGACCGATTTCATTTGGCGAATTACCTTGGGAAACTACCCTATATAGCCTTGGGAAAAGGGCGTCACGCACTCACATCTGATTTCACGCCAGTACTGGACTGTGGGGTTTCATACAATATGAGCACTCGGAAATTATTGCCTTCCCCCGCAACTAATGATTATGCTCCCCAGAAATTAATGCCTTCCCCGCACCGGCTATTACACTTCCACTAAGTAGACTATGACCAAATATTGTATTACAAAGAACTCCCTAAGCATCCTTAATATGGCTATTTGCATAGAGTATTCCCACCGGGACGCCGTCACTACGTAATAAAACATAATAACAAAACAATTCTTGAATGCCCATCTTACTTTTACCTTCTTATCGCTTAGCTCTCTTATTGCTGTGTATATTTTGGGATCTCGAATATACAGCGGCCTTGGGCAACTTTAATTGATTAACCCCACCAGGTTTCTAGATTCTCGGAACTCAAGCACGACATCTCTTATCCAAAACTCTGCATTTTTCCTGCAGTATGCAGCCTTCTTCGAAACCACGCCGCCATGCAAGGGCCCCAGAAAACCGTAAGCGAGACCAATATATCTCAGCGGCGTGTGCAGCTTGCCGCAAAGCCAAAGTTCGTTGTGACGGAAGAACTCCCTGTTGCCACTGCGAGAAGCGTTCCACTCAATGCCACTATCCTCCCTCCAGGGTCCGAATGTGCAGTGAGGGCAAGAGAGCAGAGAAAAGTCGTCATGGCCGCAATAGATCGTATGGTAGCTTATGAGCCTAAAAAACATCCAGGATCAACTAATATATGATAGGCCAAACAAAAACCTCCTTGCGTTGTCTCTGCAGCGACAAGCAACAACACCGCTGGAAGCACAATCGTCTTTGATCGATTCACAAATACCGAGTCGGACGGACTGGAATTCTCGTGGAGACTACTTTCCGTGTCTTCGGGGTCTCTCTGTGGTAGACGAAAGCATTTCTGATGAAGGCAAACTTGGAACCGCATTTTTGTCGCTACCCTTGCCGAGCTTTTGCGGGCCAAGCAGCTCTAACTTCGGCTTCAGCATGGCAGAATTTATTCTGCAACATCTAATGGAAGACTCAGTCTACACCGACAACGATGGCAGATCTGCATTGGCCAAAATCCAAGTCTCTAGTGATGACAGGTCTTCTCTCAACTCTGAGCAGGCAGTCCCGTCTCCAACACACTTCGATCTTTGTCAAACTATGGAGCTTGAAGAAGCCCTTCGTCTTCTTGGTGTGTATCATGAAGTTTTTGGCATCTTGCATCCGTTTCTGGACATGGCAACGCTGCGTCGGCAAGCCAGCGTGCTTTGGGGAGCATTAAAACCCGTTCCATCCAGTCAACCGACTCTATATCCGCCAAGTCAGGATAATCAAGTAGTGAAGCTGGCTATTGCAATCGCGTTACTCTGTGAGAGTGGAGGCTGTCACCCCACTGCCACTGCGATATACCAAAGCATGCAAATTATAGTCGTCCAGAGTGTTTTAGGGTTCTCATTCGATCTGGGACGGCTGGTGTTGTTAGTTCTCATTGTATGGATCAACTATTCCTTCATGTCTTCAAGGACACTGCTAAATGTCACAGGGGGTTTATCATTGGTACCAGGGCGATTATCGACTAAGTTCCAGATTTTTGGCCGTCGCAGTCCGATTGATATTCGAAACTGGGATGCAGAAAAAGCAAATATTGCTGCGACACTTTCCTCTAAAATCCGAAAGAGAAATGGCCACCTTACTGGTTTATACATCCATTGTATTAGACCACCAGATGAGCTTTGCTGCGGGCCTACCTACCACATTCAGAGACAGGAATATCGAAATACCTGACGTTGTGCGTACAAGATAACTTTTCATACCATGACTGCTTTCGACGAAACTTTGCTAACATCTGGGAAAACAGCCTGGAAGTCCATATCTCAGAGCAATGACATCGTATGTCGACTTTGGATCACGCCACTGGAACTCGGTGGTTGACAACCACGGGGAGATTAAGGCTGCTTTTGATGATGAAGCTTTTGATCGATTAGACGATGAAGTCAATCGATGGCCGAAGACGTTTTGCTTTGACTTACAGCCTCGAAATCTCGAGGCTCGCTTGCTCCAATTTGTCTCTGGTGAAGTTCCGGATAAAGCCCGAGGTCCATTGATTGCAAGCACCATACTCTATCTCCGAGCCAACCAGATTCGCATTCTCGTTATGCGACCCATTCTATTCTCGCTGCGTAGTATTCTCGATCATAGCCACCGTGTGGCTGACCTGATAGAGATTGCGCAGGATACCATTCACAAACTTGTCCAGCTCGATCGGTGCAGTGACTTATACAGAAAGCACCAAGTGATATTGAATCACTTTCTCTCCTCGGCGACATCGGTTTTCTTTCTTGCCTTGGCACAAAGTTGTAGGCTAGAAAAGCAGGGGATAGATCATACTGCGTCGACATCACTCTCGCCAACTTCGCTGAGAGAAACTTTATTTAGGGCTTTTGATCTTATCCGGTCCTACAGCTCTATGTCTCCTGCCTCACAGCGTCTTTGGGATAGCTTCTCGGTTCCCAGAAGCCTCTTGATTACGTACGGGTTACTAAAGCGGCCTGGCAGCCATGATGACGAGAGCAACTCATTTGACGACGTACATTCTTCAAATGTCTCGCATATTCTAGTGGATCCAGAACCTGCTGAAGAAGCTTGCGTTGCAGATGAGGAAAGTGTTTTGCAGCCGGAACTTCCTACCGCAAACTCTACTACGGATCATGACATCAACGCACCACAAGAGGAGTTTTGCATTTCCGACTTTCTAATTAACTCAAGATACGATGGCTCACTAAATATTGAAGGAGGGTTGTTTTACTCAGAGGACAATCAGGAGGATCTCTTGAATAATTTGTTTCAGTAGGCAAATAATAAACAAATTCATAACATTCTTCAACTATATTCTACACTGCAACTCTGATGAAAACTCAACTTCTCGTGAAGGCATGGCAAGTGTTCAACGATCGCACTTGAGATTATTGATCTTTCTAAGCAGTTCGATGACTGAGTCTAAGTTGATGAGCCATCGGGATTGTCTGGACACAACTTATCCTTCAAACAGTTTGTGACTATGCTCTGCAGCATCAGCAAGTGTATCAAAACCTAGTAATGCTTGCTGATATTCTGCATCCCCCCAATTCCATTTACAACTGGACTCCCAACGCGATTCGGGCAATTCTGAGAGCAGTTTGTCTCTCTCTAGCTGCTCAGAGCCATCAGGGAGGTGATAGAAAACCCGTGCCTGAACTGCACCTAGAACGTTCACCGTAGTCCTTTGCTTGCGCAACCTCTCATATAACTTTAGAGTTGTGGTGATGGCATCCTTACCGCTTTCCTCAGACCAAAGCGCAGGGTTGCTTTGGAGGCGGCCAAGAAGAAAACCAATCACTGCGCCGTCTTCAACGGCCATTGCTGCGCCCTGTGCTTGATATGGTAGGGTAGGATGTGATGCATCTCCCAACAGAGCAACCGAATCCTATATAAAAGTGTCAGCATTATCCGAATCTATAACGGCAAACGGATTATTTTTTACCTTCACCCAGGTTTCAAGTTCGCTATGATGGCATAGCTTCCACTTCAGAGCGCTGCTTAAACATGAAATAAGGGTTCGCAAGCTGTAATCTTGCTGTTAGCTTGTACATTTGGACATGGTTTCTCTCAGGTAAAACAATACGTTGGGTCCCATCCTTCAAAATCGTCTCTCATTTCATCTAAGTTGCCATGAAAGGTGCGTACATTGCGGGGCAGGTTATCCGGCCGGCTTGGAGTAGTCAGTTATAGAAGGAGGCTGCAAGGATACCCTGTTTGCTTACATCAAGACGAGGTTAAACTCGGTTCCGTGTCGAACCGGGTAAAAAACAACATGTTTTTCTGGTCCAAGCCAAACTTGAAGGTTGGAAGCATCGAGTAGTTTATTTACTTTTTCGTCGTTTAACTGACTTAGCTGACTGCGAGTAAATGTTCCCCGATATGCTAGATCTCCCGTTTCGACAGGTGGTGAGGGACGACCGAGGACGTGTTCTCGCATAACAGACCAAAGCCCTGTTATAATTAGTTATATGATTCGTTCTGGAATTAAGATGAGGTTTGAACTTTCGTACCGTCTGCTCCAATGACTGCGTCACCGTATACTCGTTGTCCGTCTTTCAAGATCAAACATGTTTTTTCCTTGTTTCTTTTTTCCTCCTCCCCCTCGTACCCCGAGCTCACACCAACAACTTCAGCGCCGGTTTGTATCTCTGCACCTAGTTCTTGAGCTTGTTGTAGGAGCAGTTTCTGATAGTCGGCCCTGTGTATCACCCTGCTCGCGCTCCAAGTATATGATGAATATGCAAACTCTGGACACATAGGGAACGTGTTATCAACACGATTGGATACGGCGTTACTCACATCCATTCTGCCCCGTAAATTCGCTTCGCTCGTGCCCCCAGTGGCTTATTGACAATCACCTCACCGGTCGAGTATCGCCTCAAAGTGTGGTTTTGCACGACAATTGCCCCCACTTCTTTCAACTTTTCCAGCAGACCATATTGTTCCATGATTCTGGTTGCATTTGGAGGCATCTGAATCCCAGCCCCGATCGGCTGAAACTCCGGAGAACGTTCTAGGATAGTGACTTTGAGCGGTGGATCACATTTTCGACACGCAATAGCACATGATAGCCCACCGAGGCCGGCACCTGCGATAACGACGTGCATGATTCGTTGTGAGAGCTGCAAATATCAGCATTGAAGAGTCTCTAAGTCTCAATATACATACCGGAGCTGTGGTGGCGCTCTCCATTGAGACAGAAATGCTATACGCTTTACTTCGAGCAAAATGTTTGGGATCT
This sequence comes from Trichoderma guizhouense, assembly GCA_002022785.1. Classification (NCBI taxonomy): domain Eukaryota; kingdom Fungi; phylum Ascomycota; class Sordariomycetes; order Hypocreales; family Hypocreaceae; genus Trichoderma; species Trichoderma guizhouense. Next base: position 121,605 of record LVVK01000028.1, read on the forward strand.
CAACCAGCACTTTCCCAAACCTTTTAAAAGTTTTTCTAGTCAGCAAATCTCACCCAATAAATTCCGACACTCTCAAATTATTTATTAATAAATCCGGCGTATACATACTCAGTAAAGACCGCCTTGCATCGATACCTCAGCAGCTGCATCAATATCAGTATAGTGGTATGCATTTAGCCATTCCGCGTAAGGAAGTGGGGCTCGAGGTGACAAATTCCGTGAAGACATTCCGTGAGTCCAAGTAAATTCCGAGGGTAGAATTCCGTGAGTGGAGTCTGTGTGCTGTAGCGTTGTAAGACCGGCAGTTCAAAGGTGCTTTCCAGCGTCCAAAATGAAGATCCCTGTGCTGTTGAATAAAAGTTCTCCATCAGGTTCGCACCCAATCATCAAGTGATCAGCACATTCAGAGCCATACTCTCGACAGGGAAGCAAAGTGCCGATTAAAAAATGCCTATTTGCCGAGGAGCGCAAACGCTTGCACGTATTTGGCTGCTATTACAAGCTCAAGTTACAAGTCAAGACAGAAGGTTTAGAAGTTGTGCAAACTCCAACCCTAATTAATGTAAACATGCGGCGCTTACTGCAGAGTTCGTGAATGAAAAGTTGACAAATTTAAACATTTTTTGACCATAGAGTGACGTTTGAAGTTGTGGACGGATTGTAGAACCAGGTAGGTAAGTATACTAGATACGGAGAGCGATATCGTGTGGGAATAATAGACCAGAGGCGAAGCGCAAGAATCCTCTCGCTTCTAGCAACTGTGAATATCCGCACGAGCTCAGGGTACGCAATTATTTCCCCAGCGGAGGATTCGGAACCCACTAATTCACTTCAACACTTCCAATCTCATGTTTTAATGTCACGGAATACCTAATGCCGGAAAACATGAATCGGAAGAATTCAGGTCACTTCCTCCTTTGGGGACTTTGCTTTCATCACTCGATTAGCCGTGTTGACTTCACAGTGCATCCACCACTAACACGCACATATATATCTATATATGTTTATGTCTGGTTTGCGTCTTGATATTCGTTTCAGTCATTCTCCTTGTGATACCTAATCAGAGGTCATTCCATTTCCATTATCTTCCATTATCATGACTCTAGAGTTGGTTGATGGTATACTTGGGTGGTGTGCGGTGGCATTGTGCCTAATTTGGCTTGTTCCAACGTACATCATATATCAAAGATACTTTCATCCGTTGGCAAAGTTTCCTGGAGAATTTGCCGCCAGCATTACGGACTTTAAAAAGGCTTCTTACTTTTGGTCATTGGGCATAGACAAAAAGATCCTCAGCTTGCATGAGAAATACGGCCCCGTGGTGCGCATTGCGCCGAATGAGCTCAGCTTTTGGGACCCAGAAGCTCTATCAGCCATTTTTAAATCTGGGGGACGAGCTATGGTGAAAAGTTCATTTTTTGATGGCTTTACAACTTTTGATCCTAATTTATTTGGGAACCGTAATGAAGAAGTATGTCTAAACCGCGCATGCTTCTTTATCTAGCCGGACTCCTAACTCTTCTGACTAGGTTCACGCACTGCGCAGGCGACAGATGGCACATAGCTTCTCAACAGCTTCCCTGATAAGTATGGAAGAGATTTTTGACCGACATGTTATGCAAATGAGGGATAAACTAGACCGATACGCCAAGTCTGGAGAAAAGCTTGACCTCAAAAAGATCATAGCCTTCTATGCCTACGATGTACTCGGCGAGCTTGCTTTTGATACTCAATTCGAATCACAGGCCAAGGACGACGAGTCAAATCTCCCCCCAATAAACGACCATATTTTTCTTGGCTGTCTGTACGGCTCGCTACCCTCCTTGCTTCCCTACTCTATGAAATTGTCCGGCTTTCTTCCGATACCCTGGCTGCAGACTCTTAATCGGAGCCGGCAAAGTATTCGCAACACAGTGGCGAGGTGCGTGTCGACTATGTTTGGAGAAACGTTAGAAAACAATGAGAAAAAGGCGAACACTCTCTTATCACAGCTCATGAAAGCCAAAGATCCTGAGACAGGAAAAGAGCTTACAGTAACTGAGATTTCTTCTGAAGCATTTGGCTTTCTTGTTGCAGGTTCCCATACTACTTCGGGTACCTTAACGCTCTTGTTTTATCACCTGCTTCACGATTTCGAGATATACTCTCAGGTTGTAGAGGAGATGAGGCGAGAACTCCCTTTACTCGAACAAGGTGCATATCCTTACACTGGATTGGAAGCCAAACTACCCTACATGACAGCCTGTGTGCGAGAGAATTTTCGGCACACGCCTGTATTTACTATGCCGCTTACGCGACAAGTTATGTCTCAGAGTGGGACAGTAATTGCCGGCACAGAAGTTCCAGCGGGTGTAAGTATCCAGAAGCCATTATTATCAGAATTCGTACTAAGACGAAGGGAATAGACCAACGTTTCAATCACCAACCACGCTCTACATCATAACCCCAGCATTTGGGGGCCAGACTGCGATGAATACAAGCCATCTCGATGGCTTAGAGATGGATATGCAAAAGAGAATCTGAAATACTTAATGCCTTTCGGTGCTGGCCATCGGATGTGCATAGGTCGCAATATTGCAATGGCGAATATCTTGAAAGTGGTTAGTGTTGTATTGAGGAACTATGAGTTGGAAGCGGTGGATAAAGATGAAACCCTGAAAATTGTGACAGTTGGGATAGGAGAGAAGGAAGGTCCTTTGTGGTGTCGTATCAAGAAAATGAGTTGCTGAGATTAAAAAATGTCATATGTTGCTCCGTTGGGTTAGCTGTAATACAAATTGTTACAACGTGAATATTAAACATTGTGAAATCAAGAGAAGATTTCTATTTATAAAATCCTAGATTAAGCTCTCAAAATCTTCACTGCATTCTCTCTATATATCGCTTTTTGGGAATGAGGGTCCTTGAACACTTGAGGTAAATCTTGGTTCATATCTTCGAGTATACCGAGAACCCCAGATTCAGGAGTGTACGGGTAATCGCTGCCGTAAAGGATACGACTTGCGTCAACATATGGCAGCAAACCGTGGATTTGGTCCGGAAATACGAAGCCTGCGAGGTCGAAGAAAAATTGCGTCTGGAACGCCTTTTTGACAGACTCGGTGCTTATCTGTACGGGAAGTCCCAAGATTGATGTGGCAAATTCCGTGAAGCGAGCCACAAGCGGGGTGATGGCACCGCCAGCATGGGAGAGAATGATTGTGACGTTGGGCGATCTGTCAATGGTTCCCGAGACAAACATGTCTACGACCGTTCGTGCGGTATCAAAGAAGAACTCGAACATTGGGTTTGGGTACTGAGTTAAGGGAGAGACTTGTTGGCTCATGCCGCCGTGCTGCAGGCAAGGGCTGGTTGGGTGAATGAAGATGGTAGCATTCCTCTTATTCAAGGCCTCAAAGATCGGTTTGAGGACAGTGTTCCCCAGGTACACTCCGTGTGCATTGGTTAAAATGGCCACCCCGTCTGCGTTTAATACGTTGAGCGCATAGTCTATTTCAGCAAGGCTACCTTCGACGTCGGGAAGAGGTAGCGACGCCCAAAAGCCGAACTTGTCCGGATGTCGGCGCTTGAGATCGGCTGCGAATTCGTTGCATTGCCTTGTGAGCTTTCGTGCTAGAGCGTCGTTTCCAGGAACAAGGTGAGTACCCGGAGAAGTAATGCTAAGGATGGACTTTGTAATGTTTGCCTTGCGCATCATCTCCAAGTGGGCCTCCTCAGTCCAAGCCTTTTCCCATCCGTCAGTAGCTGATACGATGCCAAGCAGGATCTGTTGAGCTCACCGGAATCCCAGGCATGCCATCAGGCTTACTGTATCCATATTTTACAGATTCGTCCCTATAAAATGGGGGTACGAAGTGAGAGTGTGTGTCGATGCGTTCAAAAGGATTCTTGGCCACGTGTGAGTCAACCATTGCCACAACTGAAGTGAATTGCCAAAAAAGGACGCTGATGGCGACAAATAAGAGCATAGCGAAGACTGCTGCTGCGGATTGTGACTAAGTTGCTCGTCGGTGCATCTTTTAAAACAGCTTTACTCGGCTGCTCCGATAGCATGATGCTGATTTTAACCCACCCAAAGCAGAGGGTTGGTTGCGGGGAGTTGCTATCCTTCTTGCTTTTGGCGGAGATGCTGTGGGATGTGAAGAAGGATTGCGGGGACTCTGCAGCAGGGACCCTTGAGTGACGAAGAGTCTCGTATGTAATTGGATTGCTAAAGGAGAAAGCAGAGTACGAAGGGGAGCTGTTTGCTGTTTGTGACCGGTCTGTGACGGTTTGCTGTTTGTGATCAGCCTCCTGCTGTGCATCGGCCTGTTGCTGCTGTGCTTCGGCTTCCTCCTGTGCCCGAGGCGCCGCTCCCGCATTGTGACCGCTTCCCCGCAAACCCCACAAACAACACGTTGTGCGGAATCCGCTGTGGGAGGCGGGGATTGTGGTTCTTTAGTTGAGTAGCTGGATCGTCCTGGGTATGGTAGAACAGTATATAGTGTATAGGGTGTGTATCTAAACAAAAAAGGGCCGAGGCGATTCCTGCGGTACAAGCTGTACATGTTATTAATATGCGAAACTTCAGACTTTTTGCTACGGCTATCCTTGGAGGCCTAGTGCAACATGCCCGAAGCGACCTTATTGAGTCGAGCGTTAGTGTGAATGGAGGAGTATTTCAAGGAATTCCTAGAACCGCAGCTGGTGTCTTAGAATTCCTCGGAATTCCCTTTGCGGCACCACCAGTCGGGAGCCTGCGCTGGAAACCGCCTCAGCCCCCTCTTAACTTGAACGGAACTCGCCAAGATGCCACAGCATTCGGACACAGTTGTTACAGCGCTGTGCTAGCCCCCGATCTCGCCGATCCTGCGGACCAGAGTGAAGATTGTCTCACAGTGAATATATGGACAACGGCAACAGACACAACAGAAAAAAAGCCAGTGATGGTTTGGATATACGGTGGAGGCTTCGAATTTGGAGCCTCTAGCAGACCACTGTATAATGGAACTAAGCTTGCACTAGATGGTGTAATCCTGGTGAGCTTCAACTATCGTCTGGGTGTTCTCGGGTTCCTGGCATTATCGGAACTTGACGATGAAAGTAGCGGCTCTACCAATTTTGGCCTTCAGGACCAACTAGCCGCCCTTCGTTGGGTCCGAGACAATATCTCTCTATTCGGAGGAGACCCTGAGAATGTTACAATATTTGGAGAATCTGCGGGAGGACATTCGGTCGGTTTGCTATTGGCATCGCCTCTCTCAACTGGGTTATTTCATAAGGGTATCCTGGAGAGTGGCGCGTATTGGGAAAGCGATCATGGATCCCTTACAACTTTCTCTGAAGCTCGCGAGCGAGGTTTAGCCCTGCAGCAAAAACTCAATGCATCGTCCATTGCAGAATTGCGATCTCTTCCTGCAGAAGAAGTGAACAATGCGGCGTTATGGGACCTAAGCACTGACCCCGGGGCCACCGTCTTCGCACCCAGCATCGATAATTACGTTGTTCCTACAGCACCAAGTGTCGTGTTTGACCACGGAGATGAACAGCCAGTGCCTATCCTGGCTGGCTTCAATGCTCGCGAAGAGGATTTTTTTCTTGCACATTCCTTGCCTCACCAGACACCTGAGGACTACGTATCGTCTGCAGGAAATTTTTTTGGCAACAGAACAAATGATGCACTACAACTATATCCTGGATTAACCTATGTCCAAGCCAATGACTCCGCAAACGCTCTTGCTGGCGATCTGGTTATACGGCAGCAAACTTGGGAAGCTCTTGATAGGCATGTGAGAGTAGGGGGCCAGAAAGGATATGGCTACTACTTTACATACAGTTCTCCCTACTCTCCGTTGGCTATGCATACCGCAGAAATAAACTATGTCTTTGGTAACATGGGGCCAAACGAAAGTTTTACCTATACTCCTCCTCTTTCCCCAGCTACCTCTGGAGACATGGAGATGTCGGAGACGATACGATCTTATTGGACCAACTTCGCCAAAGCTGGAGATCCGAATGACCCAAATGGAAATCTTCCATATTGGCCCAGCTATACCGGCTACGGAAATTGTTTCCTTGAGCTAGGTAATCTAGCTCACGCTATCAATACTCCTGACATAGATCGTTTCCGGTTTATCCGTAGTTTGCGGACAAATAGCATCTTGCCTTTAAGCTGGCGTAATCGTGTTTATGATAATTAAGCATCGCAGCCCGACTGTTATGGTAAGCACAACAAGCGTGTGAGGTAGACGTGACAAGATTGACTATGAACTGAACAGCGCCAGTGACATCTGACTTGTTGTCATTTTAGACAGCCCAAGGAGATGAAGACCTGTACATATTAGCTAGAAAGTCACATAAAACCTTAGTTAACTCATTATATTCTTAGTGCATACTTGACTTGCTTAAATAGCTCATTGTTGGTGAAGCAGTTGTATTTAAACTGGATTGTTTGTCCATTCAATTCCATTAACTGCTATTCGAAAGCCGAGGCAGTTCATGAATGCCTATATCATTTTAATGTCTACTCACACAAATTGATGTACTGATGACAGCACAATCAGTGTCTCTAAATCAGACAACTATTCGTGGAGGATTCATGGGCGAGAATAAATCATGCCCAAGAGTATCTTACCAAGACCGCCCTGATGCGTGAATCATGAATTATCTTAACAGCCTAGGCCTATGTGCCTGTGGTAAAATACTGAGCTTGAAACTCCGATCATAGCGCACAAAGCCACTCCTCAAGTATCCCACTAAAAGTCACATTTGAAACATCGGTTTGGTAGTTTCAGAATATCCAGATCAGAGCAAGGTTCGATTACATTGATTGTATTGATGTGAGAGTATCTCCCTCGAATAGTGGAGAGGCGATGAGCTGTCGTGCAGCCAAGGCGCTTCATCTTAGAGATTGCCGACTGTAGAATCTGCAAGGTCGTCGATCAGGGCTTCCAAGATCGAGGAAAATCTGCGGGATAGTTCCCAGTGGCCTTGGCGGCGAAGAAGGTCAGTGATGTTGTACAATGTGCTCGGATCGAATTGGCGGAGGCTCGCTGTAGGGGCCTCTGTTGAAGTTTGCGCCGATAGGCGTCCAAGGTCGCTTGATCGTAGCTCGGGAATATCGACATCGCCATGGGGAGCGTCGTTTGGTCGAAACTTGGCATAGCAGTATAAGACTAGACCTGCATAAAACAGCGCCTTTGGTACATGGATAGCAGGCTCCGCGATGATGGGTAGTGTCTGTAGGCGCTTATAGATGAGCATGGCGTGGATGACACAACGCTGCCCTTCTACCCTTGCCGTCCAATCACGGATGCGCGTGAGGTCGCCGTCCCTCATTGACGACCCTTCCCGCCCTATCACGCGTTCTAACAAGTCGAAGCAAACGTATAGTGACATGAATGTCTCATGCCAGAGCACAATGAGGAAGTGAGGGTCACGATAACGGATGCTTGGAAAGTACGCATCGTACCACGTTGTTAGACGGTAATGAAAGTCTCCAATCATTGCTTCAGTTAGAGTTGCACACCGTGCTTCCTGGATTGCTGCGTTGTGGCCGGAAAGTAGCACATACGCGTTCATGAATGAGTAGGAATTTGGTGTTGCACCTACACCAACAGATGGAGTGTGATGCTGAGACTCGCTTGTTGATGGGGAAGAGTGTAATGACTTGATCATTGTTTGCCACTGAGCAGCTGTGGAGGCGGTGAATAGCTCATCTGCGCAGCAGCGCGGTAGTCGTCCTGGCTCGTGTCGTAACAGCGGTTCGTGGTGAAAAATAGAGGCAAATTCAGAGTCGTGAATGTGCAATGCCGCCAGCACACGAACGGTTTCCTCTGTTTGAGACCATGATCCCCATGCTGTTTCTAAATCATCAGGATCGAAATGATTGGCTTCTAGCAGAGAGTCTTTAATTTTGAACATCCCAGCTTGCCGGGCCCATGCAATGACGGTGCCATGGAAACTTTCAGTCAACAAGAGATCGTTTGGGTTGCCGGAGAGCATTCCAAATGTCTGACCGAGAACAACGGCTTGTGCTACAGCCAGTGCTTCGCGCCCACCTCGGTAGATATAGACTTCCCACTGGTAGAGTTAGAGCGAGCGAGAAAGAAAAATGATGGAGACACACCGATGCCAGAATTGCCTTGTTCAATTTCATAAAGATTCCTCTACCACGAGCAGCAGCGCCGGCTGATCCCACGAATAGCGCACCCAGAGAGCAAATAGATAGGAGGAGAAGTGCGCTCTCTGAAGAAGGTCGAAATGAAGGGGCGTGAACGATGGGGAATATGGGCTGGAATTTGGCAAAGTATAGCTTGATGCATATATTCTATAACAACGTCAGCTTGATTAATGACGGCCAAGCCTAGATATGCTACTCGGATAGTGTCGGTGCATACCAGAAAGTCAGCAGATGGCAGAACATCATCATGAGGACTTGGCCGAAGCCGGCTTGAAAGACCAGCACGATATGCTTCATCTACCCGATCCGGGTTTTCCGGTCTCTTGAGCGCGTACGGATGCGCCGATTCGATGAGTGGCCGTGTGTGCCATCGGTTTCGGACTTGAGTTCGGACGTTGTTATCGACAATCGACTCTTCTACGTTGCGTTCTCCATCCGAGCATTCATTTAGCTGGCTTTGGGTGGGATTGGCTGAAAAATCGCCGTATACCCATGGCGAAGCGGCTGCCGAGATGGAGGAAGTCAGAACATTAATATCGAAGCTTCTCCCCACTAGCCAAGACGGGTCATAAGTATTGCCACCAAAATCGAACAACTCTAAATCTGCCCAACTTCCCCAAGCATTAGAGGTCTGATCAACACTAAGGGAACTGGTGTCCGCGCGTGTAGAAGAGTTCAGGGGAGAAGAGAGATAAGCTGTGGGCTCAATATCCGTTCCAGACGCGGCCCAATGATTATGCGGGTGAATATTATTATCCGTCGCCAAGCCGATTGAATCAGTAAAGCATGCTGATTCATCTGGGGCATCATTCGCGGATAGCACGTTGTCGTGAATATCGGACCGCCCAATGAGTGACGGATGACTGTCTGCGGCATCTTCACCTGCGTCTCTTATCAGAGCACAGCTACTTGAGAGGAACAGTGGCGCCAGTCTCTTTTGGACAAACCTGTAGGCGAGGGCATCAGCGGCCGTGTTATCAAAGTGCTGCCACTTCCCACGCGGTCATGTGTTCGCGCGTGTCGGATTAGAGAGTCACTATAAACGTCAGCTGTGAGAGGCCATCAAAAAGGCAGCGGTGAATGAAGAGCATACCGGCGCCCATAGCTTTTAGAGCAAATGTCACAGGCAAACGGCCTCTCCTTCGTATGAGATCGGATATGTCGGACCATGTGCTCTCTTTTCTTGAAGGCCTGGTCACAATGCGTGCATTTCCATCCCCTGCACTGCCGACTCCGTAGCTTGCGCTGGAGTTCGGCCTCATGGTACCTTGCGGTCTGGTCTTCAACACCAGCCGTTCCGCTGTCTGCCGGCATCGTGGGAATCTGGGGTTTGTGGGGAATCGCCCGTTGTGTGGAAGGCTAGGATGGAGAGAGTGCGTGTGGGAAAGGCATCCCCGCATTCCATGAGATTGCATGGGGATTTATAGATCAAGAACCAAAACTTCGGGCTTGCACTAATGAAAGCCCTAGCCAGAAGTCCGGAACTCCAGGAACTGCGGAGCCGGGTATATTCTCTAGACTATGAAGTAGTGAGGGCTCCATCTGTCACGTCTCTTTTCATAATTTTTGCAGGGTAGTGTGCATATATTGTCCATGTGGGTATCTGTAGGCATTCCTCCATCTATCCGACTTCCCTCTACTGTATGTGTTCAACGGCGTTCACACCACAGTATCGGTTTACACGCTGTTTATGTGCGCTGCTCCAAACCAGCAGGGACCCTTTACAAGGTGCTCAACTGACCCATAGTCTACACTGGCATTTAGCCCACTTTAGCAGTCACAGCCTTTTAGGAATTTTCTGAACCTCACGTATTAGGGCGCCAGTTGATAGGAGTATAGAATATAAACACACAATTGCGCTGGCCTACTACTGCTAATGGTTGTCCTTTGAACCCGATAAACCCAAGTACCTAGGCAGACTAAAATGAATGCACTCTCGAATTCCGCGTGATGCGCCTGCAGCTCTTCCCGTAGAAGATCAATGCGACCATTCCCACCAGCGTAAAGCCAGCAGTCATCGCCATAAGAAGCATCACTGGTGGTACAAAGCCGTCTACGGTAGCCCAATCATTCACAAAATACGTCATCCCAAACTGCGACAAGTTTTGTAAGCACATTGTATCAATAGGTTGTAAGATGATTTACGGAAATGAAATCGGCTTACTCCAAATGTGTTCTTGCAAACCGTTGCAATAGCCATAATCTCTCCTGATATTGGCCTATAGCAGTCAATTGCGTATGTAATGGTGATGGTAGGAATCGCGACGACTTGGATGCCTACAAAGCCAAAGCCGATGATGATGACGGCGGGCCACGGCCATTTTTCTTGTAAACCAACGCTGAATACCTTTGCGCATGACATGATTAGCTCAGTTTCTCACAGGTTTCTCATACGGGTGTCCTCACAATTAGTCCAACGATAACGACCACAATAAATGGGCTTAAGGATATGAGTCTCATCTCCGGTTCCCGAATACCCTTGTTCTTCATCGTTGCCTTTTGTGAAACATAATCCGACCATGGTCCAGCGACGGCGAGTCCGAATACACCTCCAACCACGAGCGCAAAATTAGCGTATCCGACCTGCGCTGGTGTGAAATTGTAAGGCGGCGCTGAGAGGCCTGGGGACTGTAATATGTTGACTGCTAAGAGGGCATTCGCCGCTGACCCAGTCGCCATCGATGCCCAGAAGATGATAGGAAAGAAGAGTATATACGCTGGGGTGAAGAAGTGCCGGACTACCGATCGCCAGGCAGTCCGGTCAATGGGTTGAAAGATGCCAAACTGGGACCGACTAGGCCTTCCGCTCCCCTGAATCTCCATTTGGAAGTTCTGAATCTGTGGTGAGGAAACAAATTCAGCATGTCCTGAGCTCGTTTCTATTTTGGCGTTATCTACGTTCGCTTCCTCGGATACGGTGACGCCTGGAATAGGACTCTGCTCTCGTGATCGACGTGTCTCTGGAAAGAAGAACAACAGTGCAATGATGTTAAGCCCCTGAGCACCGGTACAAGCCCAGAAGAAGATTCTGAACGAAACACGCTCTGCGACAGCTCCTGAGATGATAGGACCAAGGAAGAGACCCATGAAATAACACCAACTTGGGCCATAGGTCAGCATTGAACTGCAACTTAGGTTGGTGAAGTCGAAACTCACAAGTAGGATCCAACATATTTACCGCGCTCGTGGAGGAAATAAATGTCGGTAACAACGACATTCATAATACTCTCGTTTGCGGAAGCTCCGGTCCCCGCGAGAATCCGGGCACCTAGGAACGAGCCATACGACGTTGCCGTCGCTTGCCAGATGCAAGCACCAATATTGAGTATCGCGCAGACAAGGAGGGTTATCCGTCGTCCAAAAATCTCGCAGCTAGGGATGATGATGAAGTTGCAGTAGCCTAGAAGAATAACAGTCACTCCAGTCTAGAGAGAATTAGCCTCGCTATTACACCACTGTCTTGGGTGCAGAAAGACATAAGCCATCAATCAAGATTGGCTGAGGATATGCCGTGCTATCGCAAGACAACAATCCAACGAGATAGTAAGGCCTCAAAAATGGGGAACGAAACATACTTACCAACAAAGCGACATCGGTCAATGACTTTTCCCATTGCTGCATGAAGATCGGTGTCAATGGCGCTATGGACAAAGTTGGAATGACGCTGGTTATAACGAAGATGCCTTGATTGACAATAACCAAAGTTTTCCACAAGGTACTCCAGTTCTTAGATACCAGTTAGCTCTGAATAGATCCATCAAAGGCTCTTTTCTCAAAGAGGCCGAAATAGCTGGAAAGTGTGGATGGTCTCTCCGCCCGAGACCCAAACGGAGAGTGTAAGAGAATAGGGTAAAAGAAGACTTAGAAAAAGACAAAGACAAAGGTTGGGTGAAACTTACAAGTGGATCATGTGGATCATTTGTTGGCTGTGGAATGAGAACGATTGAGTCTTGATTGTCGGATCTCGCCCCATCCACAGCAGTCATGACCTCTGTGCCTGGCACAAGGTCGGCCTCAGCCTCCCTCTCAATTTGGGACGCCATAGGGGAGTGGTTGGAAACCTGTTCAACTCTCTCCATTGTCGACAATGAAAATATCGTATCTGAGATTTTTCCTTCCATTCTGAAATTTCGGGTCTTCTCACCATTATAGTGACTTTGATGTTCTCTTAATGTTCTGCCCGGATCTCTACAACCCGCAAACTAGGGGTGGGGGATCGTGGGGAAAATATTAAGCAGATTGCAGTAGAAGTTTAGTTGCGGGGCCCCAACCTGTGCCCCACGATTCCGTAGAATGATCGAGGCCGCGCCACGGAACCTACTTACGAATTCACGGAGAGGCAAACCAAGAGCAGTTGTACTTCATGGTGGTGTCCTTTTGAAGTATCTGATATGGTAGCGAGCAAGTCTTTCTATGACGAACTCGTTGTTCCGTCGCGCAATGGAATACCGCGAAATGATGTCTTAGCCAGCAATTGCCAAGGCCTCATTTAATCTCCATCATATCTTCCAAACCTCCATTGTGGTTTGATATGCAGGGGCGTAGAAGATTGCCATCTATAGTTAGGGAGAAAACAAGTGCCTCTAGCATGTGTCTGGATGGAGCGGTTCAATGGGACACCGTCCAATCACGGTAGTTATACTCCTATAAGAGGTCGGTCAAAGGGTGTAAATTCATAACTACAAAACATACGTCCTTCTTGAATTTACCCCTCCCATCTATATGATATCATATTTTACCTTATTGACCAGCGTTCCAATCTTTTCAATATGTATATCAATCCTGCTTCCATTTTCCAAGCTCACACGAGGGTTTCGGAAATACCCAATACCAGCTGGCGTGCCAGTCAGGACAATAGATCCTGCCTCCAACGTCGTTCCTCGAGAAAGGCAAGAGATTTGCTTCTTGATCGAAAAGATCATGTCCTTCGTGTTACCGTCCTGAACCGTCTGGCCGTTGTAAATGGCCTTGATGCCGAGAGACTGTGGATCATCAATGACTGAGGGAGAAACAAGCACCGGCCCTTCAAACTTGTTAGTGGGTTCCAATACGCCGATTTCTATCCAAACACATACCTATCGGGCAACTATTGTCAAGGCCCTTTGAGAATGACCATTGTTTAGCCGCAAGCTGCAGGGTTCTCGCCGAAACATCGTTTGATGCAGTATACCCAAGGATGTACTCTAGAGCCTTATCCTCGGGAATATCTCGACCAGTTTTGCCAATTATTATACAGAGTTCGGCTTCATAGTCGCTTGTTCCGTCTTGGGCGCATTTTGGAATAGGAATTGCTGCTGGATATGGGCCTGTGAGTGCCGCTCGAGGCTTCGTGAAAACTTCGAGCTCGCTTGGAATCGGAAATCCCCCTTCCTAATCCATGGACAATACGTAAGTAAAATGCGAGCAGTGGGAGCTACATGGATATTCTTCTGTACTTACTGCGGCGTGATCTTTGTAGTTGAGTCCGAGGCACCTAATGTAGTTACACTGCTCTCGGCTAACTGGGGACAGTAGCTGCGAAAGTCATTGTCAGTCTTTTCTCAATCTTCAAAAATAATCATAGCTTACATGATCTACTGTAAGTACATGATTGGTCACTGTACCGTTGAATACATCTCCATTGATTAAGAAAGCTTTGACTTCGACGCCGTTCAGGCAATCGAGTCCAACATCTCGTGAAGTATCAACTACCTGCCCCAGATGAACTTGGCCATCTTCGACGGCCCTGAAGCGAATCAAGTGAGTCCAGTTTGTCATCTTGGAGTTGGGTAAATGGAATGGCCAGCTCAGTGCTATTGTCCTGCTGACTATTTTTTGTTTGGCCGGCGAGCGGCTTAAGTTCCAGTCGTCTTATTTAGATTCTACAGCATATCTTCCCCACGCCTCAAAGCTTCCCGCCTGCCCCGCAAAGTCCCCGCACAACAAACCGTGGGGCAAAGAGGAATGATTGTGAAACGTTGAACAGAGTTGGATATTTCAGGACGCTGTCGGCAAAGTAAACCGATCCTCGTGTTCACGAAATATTAAACATGGCAGAGAAAGGTCCTTTCGAGACGACTGACATTATTGTATGTGGCTGCGGGCCAACTGGCGCTATGGTGTCAGTGCTCTTAAGTCAATACTCTATAGACCATGTTATTCTCGAAAAAGACAGCGAAGTGAATGCAGACCCACGCGGCATCGCACTCGACGAGGATGGCATCCGCTACCTCCAGGCATGTGGAATATACGAGAAGATATTCACAGAGATAGGCCAGTGTTAGCATGCCCATTGTTGTCATCCTCAGCTATTGATCACCTTACTCACCATGTTTCTAGGCATGGGCAACTTCAGATTTATTGACAAGGACCATCATGACCTCACCAGAAAACCTTTCATGATGATGGATTACAGCACGGTACGTGGAATGGAGTAGTACTTCTTCATCAATGTGTCTAGTAGATGCAAGTTTGCTAACAACAAAGCATAGACCGAGGGTGGTACTGGCCATCCAGGCTTCATGTGTCATAAACAGCCATTCGTAGAGAAGCACCTAAGGTCACAAATAACGACGCTGGGCGTAGGTGAAATGCATCTGGGAGCACGTGTCACGTCCATCTGGGAGGACGAAGATTGGGTATATGCGCGCTACACCGACACATCTAATCACGATCGTACCGTTCGCGGCAAATTTCTTGTTGGTGCAGATGGCAAGACAGGCTTCACGCGCAAACAGTATTTGGAGCCTCGAGGCATCACTTTGGACCAGGCCATGAGAATGCCGTACGAAGAAGATTGGGTTGCCCTCAACTGGAAGATCTCTCTTCCCTCGCCTGAGACACATCCCGATTTTCCCCTTTGGAAGAAGGGGTATACGCCCCAGAAAGTCTACGACGAATTCTTTCCCACTGACTTCCGGTTCATGTGCAACCATGTCCGACCTGCTGTTTGTGGTCGTTTCGGTCTTGATAGCGACAGACTTTGGCGATTCGAGTTTGTTGTTCGGCCGGGCGAAGACGCTGGTGACATGGCAAAGCCAGACCAAATTGCAAGGGTCGTTTATCCCTACATAACTCATCCGGGGAGTCGCTATGGACTCACAACGAAGCAAATACAATACCCGCTAGATTGTATAGAGGTTCTTCGTTGTCGACCATTTAGGTTCTCGGCAAGAAGCTGCAATAAATGGTCGCTTGGCCGAGTCGTTCTCTGCGGAGACGCTGCTCATGTTTTCCCTCCCTTTGGAGGCCAGGGAATCGCGTCGGCATTTCGCGATGCCATCTCACTCGTGTGGCGTCTGCGTATCGCAACCAATGACTCTTCTGGAAGCCAGGATACGTTGGACTACCAGACACTACTCAAAGGCTGGTATTCAGAACGAAAACAACAGCTGGACAAGTCACTCCGATCCACCGTTGAGAACGGAAATTATGTCACGGAATCTAGTCGCGTTAAAGTATTCCTACGCGATTGGTACCTCTGGCTAATCCAGCTTGTTCCAAGTTGGAAACACTGGCTGCAGCTGGGAAACCGCAGAGACGGGATGGTCAAGTATCAGTGGCAAGGGGGGATGGGGATGGCCTTTTTATCTAGACTTGGCGGCGGCAAGAATTTTCCCCAGGTCTACGTCGTTCCCGTTACAAGTATTCCACGAATCGAAAAGGTTCTCTTCACTGACGACGTCATATTCAGTCGTCAAAAGCAGGGCCTATTTCAGGTGGTTGTAATATTACGGTCTCAGAATAACATCGACAGCGTGGAGACAGCCCTGCACGGCCTACAAGATATATCCGACGGGGCCTTAAGGGACGATGAGGCCACAATATTCCTTGACAGTACTCAAGCTGCCCCTTGTGACTTGAAGGGACGGCACATCTACCGGCTCGCCACTGCCGCAGAGTTCGCTGGCGATCCGGTCCTGTGCGCAGGAAGACCGAAGCCCATGGGTTATGATCCGCGTCGCATGTCCAAAGAAGTAGGGAACAGAACATTTATCATTCTGAGGCCTGATAGATTTGTTTTTGCGGCCTGCGATACAAGATCTGACTTGGTCCATGCTGCTGAGATGCTTCGCAAGCTTGTCGCGACTGGAGCTCTGTAGTGTGGGGGGTGCTTTTCGTGCCTGGCAGTGTAGGAGCTCTGTATTTCCCGAGAATACAGGTAGCATGCTAAGATGTATCATAAGCCAATAAACTTATAATCTATTTAAATTTATCACCAATACCTTTTTTTTTTCATGCCTCTCATCTCCCAAGCATCAATCTTGTTCAGAAAAAAAGATACCCTCAAATCAGTTCAAGCGAATCTCATCTAAATCCAAATCCAGTTTAAGTCCGAAGCTTTGTTTTCCGAAATTGTTCAAAAATTAGACTGATAGCCAATCACAGGACTCTGCTCAGAGAGAGTCCTGGCATGAAAACTTTGGATGCGCTAAAAACACACCAAAACACCACAAGTGCAGGGTAAGGTGGTGAATTAGCAGCAGGATACATTTCTACGAATTACGAGAAAAGTAACACGGCAGTCCAAATCTCCAGATGACTCTAAATGAACCTGAAAGTGTACAGATGAAGCTGAATCAATTTGAATTTGAGACTTTGTTTCGTAGGTCAAAGGTAACTACATGTAATCTGAACATTCATTGGCAAGTCTGGAGGGTAACATATATAGTCGTCGCATATACTTCTCAAGTATTTCCTTCATGAGAGTTCACTAAGTCTCGTGCGTCGCTGGCGGTTTGAACCAATTGTAATAAAGATACGGGATAAAATGCCTTGAAAATACCTTATGGATTCAGCTCAAGTAAGGCCTGTGTTGACTTTAGAACTTCGAGGGAATTGAAATCGTGCAAGCTAGAAGTCTACATAGCGCCCATACACTGGATCCCTGTCCTCCTCCCTACCGCCGTCACTAATCTAAAAATGCCTTGGGCACCTCGGGACCCCATACCGCCAAGCTCTCGTTGCCTGCAGGCAAATGTCCAATAGGCGTATCTTGATTGACTAAATCTCCGTCCGCATAATGCTCAATCATGTTGCCTGTTGTATCCCACCAGTAGTCAAAGATCTGGCTTCCCAGAATATGGCGGCCGACGCCCCAAACACTCTTATATCCTTTCCCAGCCAGCCATTGATGGCCTAGCTGCTGGGTGTCGAAATCGTGAATCTCGAATGAACAGTGATGAACATGTGATGTCGGCCCTTGACTCAGGAAGATGGTGTGGTGATCGACATAGTCGTTGCCTCTATCAATATGGGCGAAGACAGCGACGTCCTTGGTGCTGTTGTTCTCATCTGGTACAAAAAGCAGATCTGAGGGTACGAAATTAAAGTTACGAGTATACCAGTCCAGCTGCTCGGCGAAGTTTCGTACGACGAGGCCATAGTGGCCAAGCTGTTTCATTGTCATCGTCAGTGGGCACCTCGCTATAAGAGAGTATGCAAGGGTGTGTTCCAACCTTGTGCACCGCAGCCGGCCCTTCGTCAAAGCGCTGGAACTTTCGCATGCGCGGCTTTTCGGCCTCAAAGTTGACAATGAGTCTCTCAGGCATCTTGCCTACTTTCGCGGGCTCCTGGCCATGGATGAAATTGATTGGGAGTCCCTCCGGATCCAAGGCGGTAACCAAGGAGCCACCACCGGGTGCGTCGTCCAGTGATTGAATGGGACCAGCACCGTTTAGCTTAGAGGCCTTGACCAAATCATCATACGTCTCTACCTCAAATGTCCCACCGAGGAACTTCTTGGGACCCTTTTGTGCGTAGTAGACATACTGGTCAACCCCATATCCCCGGAACCACACGCGGTCTTCAGTCTCCTTTACAGCACGCATGCCAAAGTCATTAAGAAACGTGCTGATGCTCTTAAGGTCGGGATGCTGGTATCTCATGTGTACCAGCCTGACTGCACGAATCTGCTGAGCTGGATCAATACCAAGCTTCCGTCTCCACTCTGCAATACTCTGTCCGCTGGGCCCAATTGCTTCCGTATCCGGCACGGAAGCGCCAGCGTTGAAGTTGGTGAGAGATGGGTTCTATAAAGCAGCCGTTAGATCATGCGGGTGTCTGTTAGAGGGCGGGACATACGTACGCTGCTCATTGTGAGTCGCGATTGATCTCTAGAATAACCTACGGGCTGTCGTTCTGTGTACCAAGTAGTGGCTGTGGCTTTTCAGGGCCTGGTTGATGATGTCTGGCTAGATTCCTCCATTGCATATTATAGCCATAACCCGCCATTCTAGTCCGTGCAAGAAGTGACATCCTCACCACTCTCTTTAGCAACAGCCACACCATGCTTCCCGCACAGTTTGCGGGGCAGTCCCCCTTCAAACCGCGGGGCATTCCATCCCTCTTTGCTCCTTGCGGGGCGATGGCGATTCGCTATCCTTGGCCGCGTCCCCACGGAAACAGCTGCGTATTAGGGCGTGCGCTGGCGCAGGATTGAAGTCTGCAATGGGGCACTTGGCACTCTAGCGTTGGTGAAAAAGCAAAGCAACCAAGGGCGAAATGAATATATTGAAAAGACTACGGAGTAAACAAATTATCCTTTTCGATTGGTCCATCCGTTGTTAATCGTCTTCGGATTTATCGGCACCGTCAACTTTCATCTGGTCTTTTTTACCGGCCATGTGAGGTAGCTCCTCATCAAGTGCCTCTCCAGACAGAAAAAGGGTTTCTTTGGCCGGGACCCCAACAGGGCAGATATAGTTTACAACTGTGAATAATCCAAACGAGGTTGTGAGGCCCAGAAGAAAGGAAATGTTGTAAATATGTATCCAATTCTGGTATTTCTCGTCCGTATAGCCATTCGCGGTCGCCACAAGGCCAGCTACGGTATTCTGGGTCAGCTGCATGCTAAGTGGGTGAAACTCGGGGAGACAAACGTAGCCCTGGCCACATGCACAGGGTAAAAACAATAAAGGGTCGCCAATTGAACCCGTGCTGATACCAATATGCTGAATGCTTGCTTCCAACGTAGAGATCGTTCAGCTGTAGTTTGCGTCGCCAATGGATGTGATAATCAGCCAACAGGATGCCACTGCATAATATTAGCAGCCGTATGCAGTTTGAGGTGCCGGATTTCGTACGTCAACGGGCCCATGAATACGCCGAAGCCACTAAGAACTGTAAGGAACTTGCTCGCCGTTGCGAGAAGCTGCCATGGCCTAAAGAAGTAATCAGACAAAGCTCAACCGTCACTGGCGATGGCTGTTTGTAAACTTACTGTGTGGCTATGCCCACAACCATCATGATGTACGAGCCGCGTCGGATGTTGATGTACTTTGGCCACAATCCGGCCAGATCCATACCAGTGGACATGGAATTTAATACAATGGAAATCTGACAATTAGCGTAAGCAATGGTATAGGCCCGCCACTTGGAAACAGAACGAAAACTGTATCTGCTTACTGAAAGCTGTGAAGCCACAATCCCAATGCCTGCAAAGAAGACCGCCGCTCGTACCCCTGGACTAGAGTGGTAATGTTCCTGAACTGCTGCCAGTAAATAGATGGGATTCCATAGAATTTCTCCACCCAATACGCGATTTGATGCACTTGTGGCAATGATACCAATGACGGCGGTTACTGTAATTGTTAGTGGAGTTGCAATCAGCTGAGACAGAGCTGGTGAATGTTTAGTCTTTGCATATCGAGTCCAATCAGATTGGCCGAGGGTCCCAGAGCCCCAAGCGCCCAGCACCGAGGTGATACCGAACATGAAAGCCCAGCCCATATTTGAGGCCTCTTTTTTCTGGTGAAAGAGCTCACCAACTCCATTGGCAGTTGAGACGCTCCTGAATAAGTGTTAGTTGACCCAATGTACTAGCTGAAGAGGTAGCCTCGAATATTCTCACCAGATCAATATACCAAAACAAGAGCCACAGAAAAGGAAGAAACAAACAACAAACGGGATCTGTAGTTTCTCCGGCTTGATGAGGATAGCGGGGATGAAGGCACACATCCAGATGATGAGCCCAATAAAATCGTTCGTCGCAAGGTGAGAACTTTCGCTAAAGGTGTTTCGCATATGGGCGAGGCCTATCAAAAAAAGTTAGACGATCATAGTTGACTCAATGAAAACATGATTTGGCATTGCCACAATCTCACCAGGAATGATAGCTCCAAGGGTAACCCTAGTTGCCTGAGCTCCCCAGAATGCCTGAATGCCGAACCAGATACAGCCTGTAAAGCAACGAATAATCACGGGAACTGTTTTCTCACTACATTAGTAGCCCAAAGGCAAGAGCTTACTCAAGGAACTCATACGTACAGTACGATCCCCTCATGCCCCAGGAGAATCTACTGGAAACAGTGAAGCCGATGTTGTGTTTTGCCCCAGGCCACCCGGCTACAACCGCAAGACAGCCAGTGAGAAATCCTCCTAATATCTAATACTCGGTTAATAATAGGGATATTGCACGTTCAAAGTGAGGTGGTCGTACAAGTACCCCAATTGCTTCTGCGGCGCTAAGTCCAAACGCGAGCAGAGTACTGCCCAAAGACCACGCAGAGAGATTGGATCCAGAGACAGTCCAGTAGCCTGTTGTACTGATCAGCATTTCCACCAGTCAAGAGTCAAAAGACGTATATTACCGAGATAAGACCATATATGAAAGGTTCGACGATCTGGAGGGATTGGGATCAAGTCGCGGTTACACCAAGTCGTATTTTCATAATTGGCATCTTCATCTTTAGGACTAGTACCCCGAGTTAATATTGAATCATGGTATTGTGTAGCATGATAATAGTTACTGACCATTCAAGCTTATGCTTGACTGCCGCCCAACGAGTGCTCATGGTAGATGGACAGAGGCTCACTTTTGACAGCGAGGAAGCCGAGACTGTGCGTGTGTTGTTCCCCAGTAGATATGTGCTGGATCCAAAAATGCCATTGATACTTGGAAGCCAAGGGGATGAAGGATAAAAGCCACCTTTTATAGACGGACGATGTCCTCTGGCGTTGGTGTGGCGCCTCTTCTGTCCCTCAGGCTGGACGCGGATGATGATAACAAGTGATAAGGTAGGAGAATGACCTGCTGTACTTCGTGACAAAGATAGACGCACTGCCGCCACGCTATTATGATGACAGTGGCAATGATCTGGGCTGTGGAACGAAGGGACGATTGGGCGAACATTTGAATGTCCGGGGTAATCACTGGCGCACTTCCTCGATCGTGACCCCTAACGCAGATACGTTGGATTCCATTTTGCGGGGTGACAAGTTTCCGGGGACAAATGGCTAATGCTATTGGCCATAAGAGTAGATAGGCATCGAAAAGCGAGTTAGTTTAGGACAGCAGACAATCTCAGCGTGGACTCACCTTATCTGGCAGTAATTAGCTCCATGGAAATGTGGGAATAGTGAAAAGCGACGTGCCTCTCGCGCAAATGTGGTATAGAGACAAGTCTGTTCGGCGAAGGAAGGCTTTGTTGTATAAGTTCGCCGTTACTAGTAACACCACTAGTCGATCATTAGCACGAGCTACCAACACCGTGGCTATGATGGGTAATAATTAATACGCCATGCCGGCCAACCAAAGTGATAACTTCCCCGCCTCGCCATATCATTGAATCCATGGATTGATGTAACGCATCGGCCATTGTCACAATCGTAACCTTTCCCTAGACTTTGTGGGCCCATAGATGAACATCGTCGGCTGAGCAATGAGCATGAATGCCTCAAGCAGTTTCTCTGCACCAACCGATGAAGTCGCCATCGATAGCATGCCGCGGCAACCATCTCGCCGGCGTCGACGCCCTCCTCGCAAGTTTGTAATCAAAAGTACCTTTGGCAACCCTCGACGGCCAAGGAGCCGGAAGAACCGTCCATGTGACGCTTGCCGTAAACGCAAGACAGCGTGCGTCATTGCAACCGATCCGCCTTGTAAGCTTCCTCTCCTGTCATTCTGGCATACTCCATCTTCGACTCAGCATCAAGTTCTAGTGCTTCTGTAAATTGTCCTGTAACTTGTTAACCAGTGTAATCGTAATTGTTAGGTCAGTCGTGCAGACGGAGAGGCATCACATGTCAGTCCACCTCCACGGCAGTAAATGACGCCCAAGCCATACAACGGCCTGCCATTCTTGAAGACGGGGCACAAGAGGATGAGCCGGAGACTGTCCAACAGCAGCAATTGCAGCCACCTACTTCCAATCGTGGTAGCTCTGTCAATGTAACAGCACCACCGATCACCAACCGTGTGCTGCCAAGCCCGAGTCAACAAGAAGCTGTCCCTTATTATTTAAGCCCAGCTCTGTACGATCAAGCAGACTCTTTGCTACAGCAATGTAGCGATCCGGCCATTTTGGTGCATCAAAACTTCGTGCACAGCCCGGTGACCTCGTCCACGGCAGATACAGAAGCTGTGCGGACCATACTACTCAGAGACCAGGCTATACTAAACAATACTACCAATACACTAGAGGACATTCCAGGACGTTGCGCATACTTTTTGGGGCGGCCGAGTGAGCAAGACGGCTTCCTCCTCGATTCATTTAAATACGGGATCCTGAGGGACAATTTCAGTTTATCTGCGAATATTGCACAGGTTCAGTCATACAGCACATCATCATCTATAACGGAACAGAGTCCAATCCACTTTCTTCTGTTACGAATAGAACACCCAGACCACGTCAAGAGAGACAAGCAGCAAGTTTCGGACGCCATTGAAAGCAAAGTTTGGCCATTTGGCGATAATCTTGTTCGATTGTTCTTCCGACATGTCCATCCAGCTTTTCCTATAGTGTCCAAAGTCCGCTTCCTGAGCAGATATCACGCCGACAAGAAGAGTATTCCTGCATGCTTGCGAGGAGCTATCTACGCGCTGGCATCTGTATTTTGGGATCGTGACTACACACTAAAAGACACATCCATGCCTTTTATACAGCATGAACTTACCGATTACGCACATCAAGTTCTTAGGAGAGAGATGGAAAATCCTAACCTCTTCATTCTACAGGCATGTCTTCTCCTTCAACATGTAACGCCACCAGCGATGGACACCCTCGAAGCTCCTACGACATGGACATCATCCGCTCAGGCAACGGCATGTGCGCAAATGATAGGTCTGCACGTCGAGCCGGGAGATTGGAACATCAATGCAACTGAGAGGCACTTGCGGCGTAAGCTGTGGTGGGCCACGTTTTATGCTGATTGTTGGTCAGCGATGTGCCATGGGAACCCGTCCCATATTGCGAGTAAATCATATACCACGGCTCCACTAACAATGGACGATATGCGTTGGGATGAAGATGTTCCGGATGATGTGCAGTACCTAGTTGAGCCAGAGGATAGGCGATTCCAAGTCTCCACGGGAGCGAGATTCTTGGAAATGGTTGACGTTGCGCGATCGTTGCGAACCGTGCTGGATTGCAGCTAGTAAGTCTTTGTGGATGACTTTGCTTTTGTTCATTCAGCTCCTAATAATACATCTGCAGTCAAGTAAACGCCAATTCACAGGTCATAGATAATAACATGACGCAAGCCAACACAGAGATCCTCGCCGTAGAGGCTAGGCTCAAAGAGTGGGCAAGTTTAATTCCTTCATGCCTCGACCTGAATAAGAAAAGACAGGATGCAAGAAGCATATCTTCATATAACTGTAAGTCTTTTATCCTCTATTTATCATGACAGCATGTCCCTAACAATCAGGCACCCTACATTTGTCATTCTACACTACCCAGGTTCTCCTTTACCGCGCCTTGATGCACCCTTCGACGAGAGAGGCAAAGTTGAAAGCAAGCTCCAACCTCCGAAAGTGGTTTCCCGAGGCGCTTCTTGCATTCGACGGATTTGTACAATTTATATCGCACCTGGACAAGAGTAACATGGTTGGATTCTGGGGTCGTTGTAGGTTACATCTTAATCTTCATCATTGCTAATCACATGGTAAAACAGCGACTAACATCCTATTATACATAGATGCAAGATCACAATTCGTCCTGTGTGGAAACTTTCTCGTATTTCTCTTCTTAGTCGCTTCCGAACGTGGTGATATAGAGCACGCATACAGCTTACTCGAGACATTTCACCAAGCTATGAATGGCCTATGGGATGTCAGTAATGAGGAAGTGACAGCGTTACTCCGAGCGGCCAAGGATCGCATTGATTCATTCTTTTCTCAAGCGGCGCAAGTTATACGTAAGGGGACAGCGGATGGAGGCGTTACTCTTTTATAAGTCGGTCAATGAAGTCTCTTCAAATTAAAATTTATGCTTAAAATTTTTCCAAATCTCATTTTTTTTGTCACCAACCTAACTTTTATCCGATTTAACGTCTCAAACACTCAATTGCCAAACTCCTCTATCACACTCCGTGCCTCTGTAAACTCATCAAAGTCCCCGACAACCGGCAGATCCAGACCAAAGCCCGCCGGACCACCCACCTGCAGAGCTCTCTCCGTCATCCACACTGGATGAGCGGACAATCCGATGACATTGACGCGGAGGCCGTAACGCATGTCTTGTGACCCAATCGCTTCTCCATCTTGGCCAAGAATGGATATGAGATGCGGAACTGTACAAACAACTTCCTGGGACTCTTTGGTACCGGCGGCATCGCAGAGTGCTGCGTATAGGTACTCATTTTGGAAAGGTATAATCATGTGTTTGTCTGTTGGTGTCTGGTTGTCGATCGACGTAGTCTCACGCTCGTCGTCGCTCAAGGGTGCAAGAATGGCAGCACCCATTGTGTAGCCGCCACCAATGTATCGATGGACATCAATAACCTTACCCGTGAAGAGTAGTTTTCCAGAGCAAACGGCAAACTGCAATTGTCAATAGGAGCTTTTATACGAGAGGGATACCGAACGTACTATTGCGTCGAGATAGCTCGTTTTATTGCGACGAGCGGAGTGAACTGCCCGTCCAAGGTACCATGCTTGTGAATGTGTATTTTGCACTGCCGTTGACTTGATGATGGAACCTGGCATTGGATTCGAGGCTGATGCGCAGGAGAGTCCTAGTTCCACAGCCGTGGTTCTCAGCATCTTCTCCAGGCGGGCAGGCGAGCTCGCTTTCTGTGCATCTCAAGTCAGTCATAGAGTGTGGAATTGTAAGCAGCCATTCAGCTAGCTCATACTTACCATGATGACCGACGCATTGCCTTTTGCATCAGTAATGGCACATGGGGTTAGAGAGTGGCCATAGACACTAAAGGTCACTGCAAATAGTTAGGAAGCACTTTTTGGACAAGTATTTACTTCGTATCGGCTGCGCTTACCGTGATATTTTGTAGGATAAGCTCTACCCATCCCGTCTGCATCAACAACGGGGACATTATAATGACCGCTCACAGGAAAGACGCTCATACCGTTTCCACCACCACTGGGTTGTGTCAGCTCTCTTCATATTGCCGGCATTTGGGATAGGTTCGTAACTTACATTTCTTCAGCCAACAAGGCATGGAAGTTTTTGATGTTCCTTGTTTTGTTAATGGCATCGATAGCGTCGAGAATCTCGTTGCCACCTGAAATCCGTTCGTTGATGACATTGGGGCTTCCATACCAAGCCGCCATGGCAACCATATCATCTTCCTTGAGAGCTTTGGGTGGAATAATCCTCATGTTGCCTTCTCCAACACTGCGCAACGTGTTCAATCCCTTAAGATACTCGTAATATGCTGGTCCTCCACCACCGGTGCCCAGGACGCCACAGCCTGTGGTCATAAACTCCAAGTCCACTTCTGAAACATACCATACGCCGTTTTTGACATTCGGGCGATACGTTGCAATATCGACATTGAGGCTTGGTCGTGTGGTAGGCTCAAGCGCGTTCGGTACAGCGACCTTATCCGTCTCTTGCTCATCTTCTGTGTCGTCGTCGAATGATCCGTTCAGGCCTTGCGGAGGCGCCAAATCATCTGGAATGGCGAGTCTACCCACAGCCCGTACTTGGATACGAATCGTAACCTTTGACATGTACTGAAGTGGCATTTTATTGACTTCGACAATCTTTACATCCTCCCTCGCTGCGCCTTTTTGTACAGCCTGTTCAATGGCCTTCTTGCAGGCAGCGTCGATAACTGCCTTCTCATCCTTGCCTTCAAGGATTTCGACTGTATCAACCTCACCAGAGACCTTACCAATCGCTGCGCCGATAGCATTGGCAGCCCCTTGGTGAATAGGTTGGATGCATTTCTCAACACCAGCCAATTCATCATTGACCAGTAGAGCTCCGCCTCCAACTAAGAGAACAGTAACTGGAGCTGCGGAAACTTTCATCTGATCAATCACCCGTTCCAGTTTCCTTTTTATATCTCGGGAAGCAAGATTAAGAGCTGACTGCGGTATGTCATGGACAAGACTGGGATCGCCAAGAGCAGCTTTACCGGCTGCAACAACAACGTCAGTGGCAGTCAAGGTCGAGCCACCAAACACCTTTGCTCGCTTTTGGATAAAATGTCCGACAGACGCAGGGCCAACAGAGACGGATTCACCGTCTACAGTAACTATGCTACCACCACCGAGCCCGATGGACACAACTTCCGGCATGGAAAATGCCGTGCGAACGCCTGCAATTTCTACGAAGCCCGGAGCCTGGCGAGGGAATCCAGATGGTAGCAAGGCACAAACGTCTGTTGTGGTACCGCCGATATCTACTACCAGAACTTGAGCCTGCTCACAGGATGAGCTGTCGCTATTGATGGCAGTACCATTAAGAGATGTCTCTTCGGCAGACACGCCGTTGGTGGCCCCATGCACGCTATTTGTAGCTCCATGACCCTGGCCAATGCCAGCCAAGAAAGCTGCACCTGTCATGCTATTCGTCGGGCCACTGGCAAAAGTCTTGATCGGGAAATCAGCCGCTGATTCGATATCAATAAGTGTGCCGTCGTTCTGAGATAGGTATAATGGACAGCCAAGATTAAAACGTTTCATAGCCCGTTTAAAACTTTTCTTGACGCGGTGGCCGGTTCTCAAGATGGAGGCGTTTAGAATAGTCGCATTTTCACGCTCTAAAAAGCCGATAGGACCAATATCATGAGAACAGACGACTTTGAGATCAGGTGCAGTTTCCAGCATGATCTTTTTGCACCGTTCCTCTTGAATCCCATCGTGGTCTAATGGGGAGAAAACGCCGACAAGGGCGACAGCCTTGACTCCGGCAGCTGTAATGTCCATCGCGGCCTGGCGGATCTGCTGCTCGTTGAGCTCAGCAATCTGCCTACCATCCATCTCTAGCCCACCATCAAGATAGAATACACCACCATCCAGGATATTGCGAAGGCCGACAGGAAAGCCAGAAAAGGGTGGAATCTGGCGCGTAAAGGGCCCGCAGAGGCGCACCACAACAACACGATCCAGCCTTCGAGCATCGGCTTCCACAAGAGCGTTGATAAAGTGGGTAGTGCCAATAGTAACGCTGAGAACTCGTTTCTGGTCAATATCAGAGTTACTCAGGACTGTTTTGATAGCTTCTTCAATGCCCGTGGTTATATCTGGCGTTGTTGGTGCTTTGTGAGTAGCGAGGACTCCCCGATTGGGGCTGTTCAGTGCCTTGATATCAATGATTGCCGCATCCGTATTGGTGCCGCCAATATCTACACCAATGCGATATAGAGACATGGCTGTTGAAGTGGTAGCCTTGGAGCGAATATGGAGGCGAAAGACTCAAGTACACGCGCAATGGCGAGTTTATTTATGCGCAATTAATTGTATTGTTTTTACACTGGAGAGAGCTGGATTCATTGACTTTCACGAGGGAAATCGGATTAAATAACCACTTGGAAACACTCATAGTACAACCACTGTCCGAGACTGGTGATACACGTGAAGAATCATGGCAATCTTTGCCGCGCCCACACGGCTAACTATGTAGACCTAACTTAGCAACAGAAATGTTACAAATGGATTATTACAGTTGGCCGTGGATATGACAGGTATAGACCACTCAAGGTGTAAATTTAGCTTGACAGTTTCCATATCTCATATTTGGCGCTACTAAAAAGAAACCACTGAAGATATGAAAGGTTCTAGTTTCATCCGACGAACGGTGACCGGGCAACTTTAGTGTTTAGTGCTGTAATGGCGTCTTCGGTTAAAGGTAGTTCGTTCGCCGAAGTTTGCTTCGTTCGCCGTGTGTGCAGGGCTAATTCTTATTTGGCCGTGAACAACTTGTTGTGGGACCAGACCACTATCGATTCGGTTTATAGCGGCTTCAGAACAATTAATGGACTCTTTTTGCGACATGAGATCTGATGTTTACAGGATTCCATAGGCTTATGGTGACGGTACATATCATTCAAGACTTATAATGTCGTGGGTGATGATATGCAGAAATAAATAAATACTTAATTAAATAATAGATGTCTATATTGCGCCGACCGTGTTGTAAACTTTTCCCAAATCTATAGATTTCGATAACAAAAAAAGCTTTTTAGTAAAAGTTATGCATGATCTTCCCAGGAGTATTCATCATGTTTTCGATAGTCCTGAAATTTATTGCCATCTGTACTGCTTGTCTCGACGGATACATCCGTTATCTTAATGATATGTTGTTGGCTGGAAGTCGACTGTTCATCATCTAATCTATTCCACTTATCTCCTTCTTTCCGGCGGATGCTTGTCAGTATTTCGCTTTGCTTCCCACCAAGGCTGGTCAGTTGTGTTCCACCCTATAAACAACGAATAGTTAGTGACGCTTCAGACCATCCCGCTGGGAGGAGGTTCTTACATCGGTTGTTCCTGGTCCAGACTTCATGTCAGACTGTCCAGATGAACCTTGGTAGAACTTCTTGAAAAGGCGACGGAGTGGAGGCAATGAGCAACTGATGATACCCAAACCTGCCTCCAGGAGCGACCACAGAATTGTTGAACCCCAATTATCTACATCGATAAATGTTGTTAGAAATCCCAGTATGGGTTTTGCTTTGTCAGTGGGAAATAGTGGGCAGCGCTCACAAAGAGATTCGTGTGGATACTTGTCAGTATCATAAGCATGATAATATCCCAAGCGTACTAGACCAGCGGCACTACCAATGATACCCAAG
Organism: Trichoderma guizhouense; assembly: GCA_002022785.1. NCBI lineage: Eukaryota > Fungi > Ascomycota > Sordariomycetes > Hypocreales > Hypocreaceae > Trichoderma > Trichoderma guizhouense. Next base: position 150,730 of record LVVK01000028.1, read on the forward strand.
CTGAGAATGATCTGGACTGAAACCTTCCTTCGCGTTGGCATTTGGAGACGTCGCAGCATGAAGAATGGTGTAATTGCGCAGGTCCAGTCCACCATGGCCAAAACAACGGAGCCGACGTAACTAATAATGATCCAGCCGTTCTTGAGGCGACAATAGCCACTTGATTGAACTGTTAGCTAAGTAAAATTTGATTGCAGTAGTGTATCCAACATACAGTTTCTCGTTCCACAAGGCCGGAAGAGGCGAACAGCTTGCGAACATGATGATTAAACACACAAGAGCATTGACAGATAGCAGGGCTATGTTCCCCCAAATGATGTACACGTAGGTCCGAGTAGAGCTTAGCCTCAGGATCATAATGGCCATGGCAAGCTTCGTTAAGATGGATGAGGCAAAGTAAATCATCTCAAACAAAAACATGTAGCTCTTAACCCTGACCTGGTAATAGACGAGCATTCCATCAGGCACATGATCATCATGGGCACCTAAACCATAGTAGGTTGCTAGAATGAGAAAGACGACGGAGGGGATAAGAGGAACCTGTGTCATTGTTAAATTTTGGTAATAAGAGGATCAATAGGAATATATCATACCCAGCCAGCTACGGCGAAAATATCATCCCAGCCCCATGCTCGTTGTGATCCTGAAAGTCGCACCCGCACGTAGACGCGCAGCGCAACGATTATCGTAGCTAAGATAGTTATAACATATGTGATTGCTTGGATCGTCTTTGTAAAGCCATGGACAGGTATCGGAGGCAGGCGATTCGCAATTTCTGATATACGCTCGCCTTCTTCGTTTCGACCTATCAACAAGGCCATAGCTAAGGGCCAATGAAAGGCCCTTAGAGAGCTGCAACGGAGAGGGACTAAGGGCAGCAAAGGCAAAAGGTTGCAAGAATTAACAAAAGGAGAGCAGAAGAAAGTTTACGCGTGTTGCCTTCTGGGAACTAACGTGATAAAAGTATTAAACCGTAGACACTTCGGACGGACCGTACCGTATTCGTACCGTCAGCGGTGTGTTTGAGAGCTGTTCAATTTTTGATCCCAGTACAAAAGTTCAACCGCCCCATTCGATCTGGACGTGATCGGCACGTTTGACACATTCCCCTGGCTGACGTGCAGTGCCCAATATCGTATCCTCTCCTAAACTCGTGTTCCTAGCTACAGCCTTTTTGGCTATTTTCCTTCAACTTATTATCTAAGTCTTTTGTCATCCCTTGTCTTTTGCCATCGCATCAAGATAGTCAGTGCTATTCAGGTTGGATAATAATGATTTATCCCTTTTCAGCAAGGAAGTTAAAATACACGCCAACTCTCGGAAGAAACTTCAGTGTTTGTAAATCCTTGCAAAGAGAAGAATAATTTTAGCTTCCTTGAAAGGCTAGAAGACTAATCAACTTATTAATTTAGTTTATCTGGAGTCTCTAGATTGCGTGACATAAAGGGGAAACATGGGACTGGGCGAGCGGGCGTTGTCCTGATGTCGGCAATTTTAGTACTAGTAAGGAGATAAGTCCGGCATTGTTTTTCCGCCATACATATAATGAGTCATAAAATCACATCAAATGCCTCCACAAGGTCCACTAAAGACGTTTTTACGACGGTGCAGATGTTGTTGGTTCAGACGATGTTGGTTCAAACGTTGTTGGCTCAAGTAGACTAACTTCAATAGCAGGCCGTTGCTACCCTAAACCCCTGTCAGTGGCAGGGATTGGTACGGGGCAGACATGAACTCTGTAAGAAATCATATCATCCGGGTGAACAGACCTATTCCGCGCAACCCCTGAGTGCAGGAGTTAGAGTAATTTTGTCTAGCAGTAAAGAACAATTGACAGGTGCAGAATCCGTTGCAGAAATGTGGCGCCATCCGTATCACAATTTGCTCTCATATTAATAGATTCGAAGTAGCCATGGTTTTCCTTACCGCTGGACAAACATGTAGACGGATGGGTAAGACTTGAAAAGTATGTTTGAATTCTTCTTTAATCCATCAAAGGCACCCCAGGCTGTACCGACCGACAAGATTGTCCCGGTTGGCTTCTTTGATGACACCATTATCTTCAGGACGTTTGTGCTATATACCTTATTCGTTTTCGACGATGTACTGGACCCTCAGAGCTTACGCACTTCTCTGGAGCGTGTAGTAAGCCGCCCTGGCTGGAACAAGCTGGGTGCTCGACTGAGAAGAAATGTGCGGGACAAGAACGCCCCCCTCCAGCGAGGCCAATATATCTAACAACTGCGCCCCCATCATTTAGGATCGTGGACAACTTGAGCATCATATCCCAGCCAGCTTCTCTCCAGATCGTCCGGCAGTGGGATTTGAACATGTGGACCATGGCGCCTTAGCTGTGGAAGACCACCCCGCGGGATCATGTATTCCCAATGCTCCCCGTAATGGCCGACCAGCAATCGTTGGAGATCCTGATAAGCTCTCAGAGCTCATCTACGGCCAAGAGACACCCAGATATCTCGATGATTATATCTATACAGACCGTCCTCAGCTTGGTCTGCGCGTTGTCTCGTTCAAGAATTCGACAATAGTCGTCCTCCATTGGATACACCTTAGTTTTGACGCGATGGCAAAAAAATCCCTCCTCAATGCGTGGATGCTCATGCTTCAGGGTAGAGAAGACGAGATTCCAGAGCCACTGGCTCCTGATGACTATATTTTGGAGCACTGTGGCAAAAAGCCTACGGAACCCCATGTCCTTGCGGAATACCACATGTCCAAGCCTGGTCTTGTCTGGTGGGTGCTTCAGAATTGCTACAACTTGGTGGTAAAGAAGCAAGAGCATCGTATGGTCTGCGTGCCCGCTGCTTATATCACGAAATTGAGAGAAAAGGCTCTCGCGGAACTTGCTGCTCAAGCCCCTAGCGAGAAATGGGAGGCTCCATTCCTGAGCGAAGGAGATATTCTGCTGGCATGGACAACTCGCTTAGCAATTGCTAATCTTCCGGAGAATTCGGAGACACCTGTAAGTAGCCATTCTTTATTACATATTCTAGAAGTCACTCAGCATTCATTTGCTAAATTTGCTATTTCTAGATTGCTGTACAACAAGCATATCAATGGCGGCCGATCTTGAAGGATCTGATACCAGACAAGCGACCATTCTTAAGCAACTGCGTTGGGTTTCTCGTTACTCTACTGCCAGCTAAAGATGTGCTTCAGAAGCCGCTCAGCTATCTAGCATCCCAGATCCGTCGCTCGATCAAGGAGCAAGGCTCTCGCGAACAAGTCGAAGCGTATACCTCATTGATCCGACTTGATCCAGCCAACAGGGCGCCTCCATTTTTTGGCAGCACATCGATGCAGTTACTTATGTTTTCCAATTGGCAAAAAGCCGACATGTACGCGACCGATCTGTCAGCCGCAGCTGTTACACCACGGCGCACGCCGCTCACACCATCCTACGTCCAGAGCGTACAGGGTCCATATAACTTCTCTGATGGAATCATCGTTGTGGGTAAAGATCTTGAGGGTAATTATTGGTTCTCTGGGAACAGAGCGAAGGGACTTTGGGGCATGATGGAGAAGAAAATGGAAGAGGAGGTAATTTGACTGAACAATATGGCTACCCTCCGGCGCCAGCTATCGCGTGATGCACCATACATACATAATACGAATTGCTAATGTTTATTAACTGAAAGCTGCGCGAAGGTTAATTATTCAGGCCTTGTAGGAAGCTGTCAAACCAGTCGCAAATCTTACTCCGTGCCCCTTTTACAGCGACACTAGTTACCATCCCGACATATCCATCCGGTCTTACAATCACTACAGCACCTCTCTCCTCGTCAATCCCATAATCTTCATATACACTCTGTGTTGACTGGATAGTGTCTTCGGTGATGACTCTTGAAGTCGTAAATATATGATCATAGTCCCAGCCGAGCTTGGGATGCCACGGATGATACGTAGAGTCCACGTCCTGCAGTATATCTATCTGGTCACGAGGAGCCGTATGTACCAGAAATATCTCTATGATTGGTGTCATTAGTTCGGACTGGAATCGGACAGTCTGCAGACGACGATCGACAATGGGGCAGATATTGATCGGAGGATATCGTGGAATTAGTGTCTTGCCTAGCCACTGGCCCAAGGCATTGACTGCAAATCGTTGCTCGTCATGTGCGATATTGCCGCCGAAAACCATGATACGGAAGCGTCCGTCGGATGGCATGCGATGATGAAGCTCCCAAACCCTCCCATCCGAGTGATTTGTTACTTGACACGAGGCGAATCTTTTTCCTGGGACAACATACTTCGCTAGGCCATGTGCTTCATCGTCTACAACTGTGAGAATACTCGAGGCATAGTTTACACCAATACCAGTTGTAAACTGTCCAAATGGTCAGATAATAGCGAGATATTTCTGAGCGTCTCAAATACGTACTAGTGGAGCTTTCTTAAAAAATTGTTTAAGCTCAACTGATGTTTCCGAGATATCTTTGGCAGAGTGCATCGAAAGTAATTCGGAGAACTTCCGGTCGAATGCGATCAGTTCTTTAGCGACCAACTTGCGCTCCATATCGTAGGTCGGAATAATGGCTTTAGGTCGTACAAGTCCCTTGCATGCTAGGCCAATCTTCCAACCCAGATTATATGTATCTTGCATGGATACGTTCATTCCCTGTCCTGCCTTTGGCGAATGAGTGTGAACGGCATCTAAAGTGGGCTATTAGAGTACACGAATACTGGAAGAGAGCAGTCAAGGCTATATTGACGTACCGCCAGCAAGGAAGATACGTCCCTGCTTATCAAAATGGTCTCCTGATCTCTGTCCAATCTGATATGCGCTCCACCAGTGTATATATGTGAAGTCAATGGTGTAAGGGCTGAGAATTCTCTTGGCAGTCTCTATCAGCATCATAGGGGTGACCATGGATCTGGTCAGCCGGCTATTGGTTGACAAACCGTCCGTTAGTTGAATGTACAGCCTAACGAGTTTATTCTCCCTTGGAATCATCATGAGACTTCCACCGCTAGTACTGCGCACCATACTGCGAACTCGGATATCGGCTGCTTCTAGGTTAGGATTTGCTATGTAGCGAAGCGTAATAAGGCATTTTCCACTTACGGAAGTCAGTGACAGGGATTATATCCATCGCACCCCTGGAGCAAATTTGTCATTTGGCTGTGCAGCAACTTCAACTGATGTCTCGGTGAACGACAGACTCACCAGGAGGGTATACCTTAACTAACAGGAGGTCGCGTACTTAACCTAACAGTAGACCCACTTTTTTCATATCTACAGGGGACCTTACCTAACATTAGATAGTAAGGGTTTTATTAGTATACGTAATAGTAAAAGTAGGGCTCCTATTAGCTTATTTTTATTATTTTTATAATTATACTTTTAATATTCTTTAACTTTAAAAAATATTTATTTATAATATATTAGTAATATATTAATAATATATTATTTTTCTTTTTAACTATAATAGATTTTTTATCTTCCCTTATATTATTTAATAATTAATTATAAATACAGCTTAGTATAAAAGCTATAGTTAATTAGGAAAGTAATAAAGCTAATATACTTTATTTACTAAAGGAATTTAATAAAATTAATAAAAAAGTAAGTAAACTATTAAAATATTCTATAATATATTACTAATATATTACTAATATATTACTAATAT
>LVVK01000035.1:0-133624 GCA_002022785.1 Trichoderma guizhouense
GTTCATCATCAACGGCTTGGCACTCACTCTCCTGATTCTTGCTGCTGCGCTTCCCGCTGCTCCTTCGCCTTTGCTATCAGGGCAGCTTTATCCGCAGCATTCAGATTTTTCACACCAGGCATAACAAGCCTTATCCCGCCTTCTTCAACGGAATATTTTTTCGTTACGTTTCTCCTTGCCATAACAATCGCTTCTGTAGCGTCTGTACTATTCCCTAGCTGCTGAATATTCGCCTGCTTCTGACGATCTTGGTATTTCAACTCATTAGCTGGTGTTCTCAGAAACGCCTGGACCTCTGCGTTATTGTAAAACCGGCTCCAACTCTCAAGCTGCGAACGTTTCGTGGTCTCTGCTCGTTTGGCCGCCGCTTCTTTACCCTTGGTCTCCTTGTAGAGCGGGTCACTCTTGGTCTGTGCTCGTTTGGCCGCCGCTTCTTTACCCTTGGTCTCCTTGTAGACCGGATCACTCTTGGTCTGTGATTGTTTAGCCACCGCTTCTTTACCCTTGGTCTCCTTCCAGCCCGGGTCATTCACGGTCTGTGATCGTTTGGCCGCCGCTTCTTTACCCTTGGTCTCCTTGTAGAGCGGGTCACTGATAGTCTGTAATCGTTTGACTACCGCTTTTCCACCCTTGGAACACATATATGTATGGACTGTTTTCATAACGCTCTGCGTCTCGTCTAATCCACGGATCGTGTCCAGAAGCCCCTCCTTCTCAAGGTATGTCTGCAACATGGCGATTGCCTCCTCATGTGGAGTAATGGTCCCCGTTTGCTGCTCGATAACCAGATGATGGATGATGATATCCAAGGGACCAAGCCTATGGACCTCCTTGCCAAAATTCGAAAAGTGGCGATGGCTCGCGACCGGGACACGGCTCCATTCGCAAACTCCGTTCCAGATCAGGTCGTGCAACAACAGAACCTCCTTGGTTGCCTTAACCAGATGGGTAAAATACATCCCGTGGTAGCTGAAAAACACAACATTTCTAATCGTCCCGCCATGATCCCGGGCCACCAGGCAAGACACTTGTCTCCGGTACATTAACAGCGGTATCCTCATCCTGTATTCCTCGAGATATAACCCCTCGACTTTTTGAAGTTCCCTCATGAGGAGTATGGAGTTTTGCTTTCCGAGGCAAATCGTAAAGGCGGACGACTTCACCGCTTCTAATGCGAAAGCCTCGCATGTTTCCAAGATCTTCTCAGTGGTGTCGCCAAACATTTTCTGATACTGCGGCCCGTCGCTTTTCGGATCATACGCAATCCGCATTGGATATGTGTCCTGGGTCCGAACATTGGTATGATCCAGTATCTTATCACACTGGACTCTCAGGCAATCATTCGATGGATCCAGTGTCTGCCCATAAAATCGCCGCGTGGTTCTGTATGTCGGGTAGTGCCAAAGACAGCACAACAGGGCATCCCGCGGCCCAGATGGTTTGGATAATTCCGGGACCAGATCATCCCCAAGACCGGCAGCCTGAATGTTGGTTACAAACCTATTCCACTCAATGTCCATGGCATAATCCCAGGACGCCCAACGGTCCGCAGGCACTTCAGTCTCCTCATGGCAACCAATGGGTGCCCTATACGCGGCACTACCTATAAACGAGATTATCTCATCCCGAATTATCTCCCTACAATCAAGGAGCGACAAAAGAACCTCTCCGAAGCTGGTGCCCTCTGCACCATACTTACTAAACACCTCCTTGACCTCGTCAAGGTATACTTCGGCATCGGAGAGGGGGGACTGGCGAGCCCGCTTCTGGGGAGGTTGGGAGGGAGGAGGAGTGGGAGCACGACGGCGAGTGCTCGTCAAGAAAATGGGATCAAGGACTGGAGAAGAAGCCATTGTCAATGTGTATGTGCGTGTATGTGTGTGTGTGTGTGTATGTGTACGTGCTTGTCTGACTCTGTCTAGATAGAAAAAAGAGAAGAGAACGAAAAGTCAATGGATAATTTGCTATGTGTCAACTTTGCATGCTCGAAATGGAAGGAACAGGTTGCTCTTGCTGAAAGTCTTGGTGGCCTCGCTTCAAGAAACGAGAAACCCCCACAAAGCATAGAAGACAAGGATTTCCAGGAAAGTAGTAACAAATTGGGAATAGCAATAGCTCTACATGGCAGAAGCAGCAGGAAGGCGATGACGAATTGGCAGATGTAGACTCTACAGGCGAGGATTAATAGGAAAGTGGTGATAGATTAAAACGTCTCGACTACCTATAGAAACATGCAGCAGGAGGGAAAGGATAAAGAATTAGGACATGTCAATGAGTATACAGAAAAAGATCAGCAGAAAAGCATTAATAGACTGGGATATCTTAATTATAGGTAACTAGATGTAATAATTAGTAGGAATGCAATCATTAAGCAGAGTATTAATATTAACTAGATGCTCCAGTCTAGCAGATGCAGACATATGTATATGCACGCCGGGTTGTAAATGGATTTCTCCCATGGCCTTGCTTTACTTTAAAATTCCATTTTGACATATGCGATCCTATGGTAACAAAAGGAATCGTCTCCCTCCCGCAGGCAAAACTCTGGCGGCAATATAAGGCGTCCAATTAACAAGATGGCCATTTTGATCCGGTAAACACGTAATTCTCTATCTATACTACCCTCAGGCGAGGTTTATAGGTAGACAGACAAGACAGATAGGTACAGGTATAATATTACTCCCCGCCTAACCTTAGTACCTAGAGGTAGTTATAGACTGTGTAAGAGCCTGGTACCACCCGGCACGGTGTAAAAAACTTGCAACCACGCAGGCACGGTACATTTTGGTGGCACGGTGCCGGTATTGGGTACGGTGCCGGCACCATGCCTTTTTGGTGCCATAGAGGTGCCACGAGGTGCCGCAGAGGTGCTAAGCACCTAACGCAGCCACCAAAAAGAAATTCCTCTATTCGCCTTTAAGCACTACCTACGCACGACACAACATGAGCAAGTCCAATGATAGATAGACGTCTCTTTTCTTATTTTTCTTTTTTAACTTTCTTCATTGTATTATTTTTTTTCTACATGTACAATCATACTCTCCGCTCAGCATTTATCTCGCTGGCGCAGCAATGGGAGCGAGACGTCCCGTATCCATTTTTGTCATAGAGCAATTTCCACCATCTTCCATTCTCCAAGAAACAAAGCATAAAGCAAAAAATATGAAGATCCCCAAATCAATCTTTTGTGAATCTCGCAGCAATAATAAGGTGCGGCTTGTTCAAGCCAATGCTCTCCAAGGTTTACCTGATGGACGCGCCAGACCGGTTTGTGAACATACGAGCCGCAATGTTCATCGACTGGAGTTCCTGGAACAGGAGCTTGGCAGCATAGGGGATGTGAATCTGCGCAATCTTGGTCTTGTTCTTACAAGGTCGACACTCGAACGATTGCTTAGAGAGGTTGCTATTGACATGAGTTAGCATCATTGCGATTAGACAAACATTGAAAAAAGAAGAAAAGAGAATACGTACGCAATAGGCGTCATGAGTCCACAAATCTCGCAAATGTGAACTCGGAAGGCGTCTGACACCTCAAACAATCGCTCCTTGAGGAAGGACGCGGCACCGTGAGCAATCATACAATCACGTTCCATTTCTCCGAATCGGAGACCACCATCTCTGGCACGACCCTCCACAGGTTGTCTAGTCATGATCTGCACGGGACCACGGGCACGAGCGTGGATCTTGTCGTCCACCATGTGACGGAGTCGCTGGTAGTATGTTGGTCCGAAGAACACCTGGGCTCTCAGCTTGCGACCTGTGTGGCCATTGTACATAATCTCAAAGCCTCGTGACTGGTAGCCGTGCTTTCGCAACAGCTCTGAGACCGAGTCGACCGTGACGTCCGTAAAGGGGGTGGCGTCACCCTCCATACCTTCCAGCGTAGAGACCTTACTTAGGAGACACTCAATCAAGTGAGCGATTGTCATACGGGATGGAATGGCGTGAGGGTTGATGATGATGTCTGGAGTGACACCTTCTCTCGTGAAGGGCATGTCCTCTTGTCGGTAAGTAACACCAATAGTGCCCTTTTGACCGTGACGAGAGGCGAACTTGTCTCCAATCTGGGGAATCTTGGTCGTTCGGACACGGACTTTGACATACTTGACATTGTCCGCGTTCACTGTCACAATGACAGAGTCAACGATACCGTTCTCAGTGCTACGCAGAGGAGTTGAGATATCTCGCCTCTGGTGCATAGTTGTCCTGGTACCAAGATCTTGTGTCTCAGCGTCAATCGGCGCCGTCTTGCCAATAATGATATCTTCACCAGATACACGGACACCAGGAGCAACGATACCGTCTTCATCCAGCTTGTCATATGTACCGTGCTTCATGCGAAGAGTATTTTGGTGGAAGGGCTTCTCAAACACTTCGGTGTAGTTCAATCCAACCTTCTTCTCCTGATCCGAGTATGATCGGAAGAAGAGACTTCGGAAAAGACCTCTGTCAATACTACTCTGGTTCATAATGACGGAATCTTCCTGGTTGTAACCAGAGTAACAGGCAATGGCTACAATGGCGTTCTGACCAGCAGGCAACTCTCGGAATTTCAAAAATTCCATGGATCGAGTGGTACCCAGCGGCTTCTGGGGGTAGTAGAGAATGTTGGCCATGGTGTCCATGCGCCGGGAATAGTTCGTGAGGAAGAAACCCATAGCTTGCTTACCCATGGCAGATTGGTAAGTGTTACGGGGGGACTATACACACCATTAGTATTTTTCTTCGATAATAAGACTGGAAGGGTGGACAACATACCTGGTTGTGATCGGGGAAAGGAATGATACTAGCACAGATACCTAAGATCATACTTGGGTGAATCTCGCAATGGGTGTACATGTGAGTTGTCGGGTTCGTCTTGGTCTTTAGTCGCTTGTTCGGGTCATCTCCCATGTCTTCCTCGGTATTAATACCGGCCTTCTGAAGACGATACAGCTCGAGATCCTCTGGCGTCATGCAGATCATGGACGTCTCCTCTTCCTCGGCGTCGAGGTATTCAACCGCACCAGCCCGAATCAATCCCTCCCATCCAATCTTCATGCTGGGGTCTTCCGGAGGCTCAGCCTGCTCCTTGGCCAATCTATTGACGAGTTCCTTGGTCAATACCAGGTGGCCCTTGTTGATGCCCGTTTCCGGGTCATCTTCCTGCTGAACGGTAAAGACTGGTCGCATGACACGACCTGCGTCGGAAAAGATTTTGAATTCCTGGTCTCGAATTTCTCTCACCAGAGAAACTTCGTACTGCAGATAGGACTTGCGACGAGTATCCAGAACCTGGTTCACCAAGTGCTTAGGGTCTTGGTGAACTCCAACCCAGACACCGTTCACAAAAATCTTTGTAGCATGAGGATACCGCAGCGGCTCGTACTCTTCGACGACTTCCATACCTCTGTTGATCATGAACTCAATCAGAGGCTCAGAGGGAGAACCGACACTGACGTAACACATCAAAGATAAGTTTTTGACCAGACCACAGGCCTGTCCTTCGGGTGTCTCGGCTGGGCAGACCAAACCCCAATGCGTGTTGTGAAGCTGTCGAGGCTTTGCCAGCTTACCATCTCTTCCGATGGGAGTGTTGGTACGACGCAAATGTGACAGAGTCGAAGCAAACGTGTATCGGTTAAGCACCTGGGACACACCAGCAGTTGAGCTCATGGCCTTCTTCTGATCACCCCAGTTTCCTGTGGCAAGCGAATACTTCAATCCGTTTGAGAGCGTGCCGGGCTTGATACCCACAGCAAGGTTGAAGTGTCGGTTGCCCTCAACGCAACGTCTCAAATAGTTGGCCAATTCAGTGTTCATCCTTCGCATGATACCACGGAACAGCTTGGCTAGCAGGGGACCCGCCAGATCCAGACGCTTCTTTCCAAAGTGGTCACGATCATCGGGCTCTCTTCTTCCGAGCGCACATTGCAACAGCTTGTGCACCATGTATCCCAGGAAGAATGCCTTTCTGGTTTCACTTCCCTCTGTCTGTGAAATGTGGGGAAGAGTCTCCTTCTGAAGGATATCCTTGGCCACGCGGACACGCTTCTCGCGTCCGAGACCAGCTTGGTCTCGGTTTCCACGCTTTCCGATGAAATCGAGAGCAACCTCTCGGTCCTGGACACAGAAGGCCTCCTCAATACAAGGTCGAAGCATCTCCAGCATCTGGCTGTCGTTGCGGTCGTAGCAAATGTGGTTGAGGATATCTTCATCAGAAACGACACCCAGGGCACGGAAGACAATGGCCACGGGAAGATCTGACTTGACAAAGGGCAGGGTGGTGTGGATAGTTTGGCCAAAGCCACCACGAGCAGAGTCTCCCTTGCCATACAGCTTGAGCATCATGCTGGAGATGAGCCGTGAACCCTTTTCCAACGCACTTCGGATTTCAGCCGTATAGGTGTAGGCACTGGGCTGGGCCTTTTTGAAAACTTGAACAATGTTGGCGGCAGATCTCTCTTGGGCGATGAGAACCTTTTCACTGCCGTTGATAACAAAGTAGCCACCCTGATCGTAGGGACATTCGTTGACAAGGAACAGGCTATCATCCTGTTCACGGCTCAGATGACAAATCTTGGATTTGACCATGATGGGCAGCTTGCCAACGAAGACCATGTCCTTCCAGTCATCAGACTTGCCGATGTTGTCATCTTCGCCGTTCTCCTCCTCTTCCCACTCAAGCTTTGTAGGGTGTTCGCCGGTTCTTGCGTATTCTTCCTGCTGGGCATCGTCCATTTCGTGCAGGGGAACCTCCCTCTCAACAGCAGCCGATACCTTTTTAGTAATCTTGATGTAAAGGGGACTGGCGTAGGTCAAGTTACGGTCTCGGCACTCGTAAGGGAGCAGAGAAGTCACAGTTCCGTCCGTCTCACTGATAGTGGGACGTGAAACCATGACGCTTCCAAACTTGATCTCATATCGACGAAGGGCTATTGTTCGGCCGGGTGGCGAAGGAGGGTTTGGCTGGTCGAGTGTGATGGTGGAGTATTCGTTTACGAGGTCCTGGATCGTCGTCTGGGTAAATTCGTCAAAGGAGTCGGTCTGCTGCGATACGAGACCCTTGGTTTCGAAGAAGGAGGAGATGACAGTCCAGCAATCCTCGGGAGTGATGCCTTCATCCTCGTCTCCGTAGTTCTCGTAGTCGTATTCGTCCTCGTAGTCAGCCATGGTGGCGGTAATGGGTATGAGATGGAATTAAGAGTGGTAATAAGTAGAATTCGGTCTATCCAGATCCTCTCTTGGGCCAATGTCCCAGCTCAACTCAAGGCAGCTGTCGTGGGTGCAGCCTCGTCCTCACGCCGCGGAGGGACCGCTCGATCCAGGAAGCTCAGACGAATCAGCAGCGATCCTAATGCCTGTCACCAAACGAGCATCCGCGAGCGATCCCGGCAGAAAGAGTCTCCCTCACACACAAAGAGCTCTTGCGGAACTGGCGGTTGCGCACGATGAAGATTGATGGCGGGAGGCAGCAACTTTTTTCGTCGTGATGAATCTTTCAAGGCAAAAGGGATCCCGCCAGATGCTGCGGCGCGCGACGTGCTTAGTGAACCTGAAGCCTTGAGGCCAGTGCAGATTGAGACTAGCGCCCCGGTAAAACAATGGAGACTTTGTAATCACAAGGCGGTTACATAATCAGGATTCACTCGCAGCAAGCAGTACTCCGTACCTGTAAATATGCCATTGACGTAGATGAGAGGAAAAGTAGCTGAATGCATATAGACATGCAGAGATGAGAGCCATAGGTAGCTCTGAACACTTGTTATTGCACTCGTATCAGGTTGTTGTGTGTAATTTCTTCCCATGGGCTGATGACCCTTAACCTGGCTGTACAGTAGACGCTCTTAATTCAGTCCAACCCTAGATACCTACGAAAAGCCATGTCCAAGAATGAGCCGTACAGCATGTCCAGTTGATTTTCAGCTCATTCAAAGAATTTCCAAGAGGGGAGTACAGGTAATCATTTATTAAATTCGCTCTTGCAGCTATATCTGCCCTTTATACTACTCCATAATATAATCAACATCTTTCTATCCTAACCAACAGTTTGCCAAACATGTTTCAACTGTACCACCGCTATCCAGCTTGAGGCATGTTACTATCAAAGCACTGTCATACCATGAGCCCCATTCCCTGCGCAATCTTGCGTGCTAGAGCTTTCTTCAGATACCATTCTCTCGCAAGAGATCGCGTCATCTTTGCAAACGCAGCGGGGGAAATGCGACCCCTCTCTACGGCACGGCCAAGCATAAAGATTGCATCCCCCAGCGCTCTTTCTTCTGCCACTACCCTGTACAGTTGGTTCGATACTACTGTCGGTGCTACTAATAGCTCATCAATATCCGGTACTACGTGGTTCCTCGATCCTTCAATGACAGCATCTGCTTTGCGCAGAGCATCATGAAGAATGTTCGTGTTGGAAGTGATGATACTGGTGAACTGTGTAAGCTGGCCCATCTCAGCTTGTATGGCGGACATGGCAGACAGCATAGCACCCTGCTGTGCCTCTAATCCGGCCATGCTAGACTCATTCTGTTGTCGGCTGCGTTGCCGGATAGAGGCCAGCGTCTGGGCAAGCTGCCTCAGAAGAGCATCCTTTTCGGGGTTCGGGGGGATAGGGGGAGCTTCGATTTCGTGTGGCTTGATTTCCAAACTCAAACCGTCATCAAGAAGGTTCGGAGGTGGTGGCGATTTCTGATAAGGAGGTTGAGGCTGAGTCTGAGGGGGTTGTTGTTGCTGCTGATGTGGCGGAGGGGGATATCTGTCCCATGCCTGCTGCTGCAGTTGTTGCTGCTGCGGGTGTTGCTGCTGCGGGTGTTGCTGCTGCGGTGGTTGCCATTGAGCCTGTGGCGGTAGTTGACCCTGTGTGTTAAATTGACCATTGTATCCAGGAGTTGCTCCTAAAGGCTGGAATTGTGGTAAAGGTTGCGGGTGACCATGAGGAGGAGACTGAGGGGGAACAGGCCCTTGAGCATTTGAATACTGAGGTAGAGACTGGGCATGATTTGGATATGGTGGTCTAGATGCTTGAGGTTGAGGCGGCAGAGGAGGGGCCGATTCATATCTAGATGGTACTCCAGAGCTGAGAGGAGAGGGAGAAGAGAGGTGGGGGTGAGGTGGAATTGGCGGGGGTGAGCGAACATCCTGGCGAGGGGCTTCTTGACGGGGGACTTCCTGACGAGGAGATTCTTGGTGAGGCTTCGGGGGTGGAGGTGGTGGACGAGATTCCGCTTGGTTGGGATAAGGCTGGGGCTGAGCAGGCGAAGATATCGAGGCAGGAGGTCTTTCTGGAGGATGAGGCGTGATCGGAGGTGGCTCTTGGGCGGGAGGCGGGCTTTGGGTTGTTGCTCGAGGCTGCTGGCGCGAGATAACTGGCGGCTCTTTTGCGAAGACGTCGCTCAAGACGGAAAGAAAGTCGTTTAGGCTTGATTTCTGTGTGTGCTAAAGTCAGATATGCCTTTATGAATTATATGAGCATGTGACCTACATCCCAAAAGTCGACCCAGCCAGCCAAATATGGGTGATAGACCTGGCCCTGAGGATCGACATGCTGGCCTGGCCGAACCATCATCGTCTCCGTCGGCGTCACATACACCAGAGGTGCTTCGCGCGGGTACGCATGTGGCACCCATATTGAAACTGGAAATCTGTACGTGGTGCCTCGGAAGAGGACCGGGATCGTGCCGGTCAAGTGCACCAGGAGGGCGCTGGCACCATTGGGGAAGGCTGTGAGTCGGATTGTCAGTTCCGGGGCGCGAAGAGAAATAGAAATAATCGGAGGGGCGCATTCGTACTGTGCACATCGGTTCGTGGAGCGAGGGTTGGGTATCGTGCGAGGACGGTGGCGACGTCGTTGTAGGTGCGGTTCACATCGTGATATTCCTGTTAGATGGTTAGATGCGGGGTGTTTGTGGTGCCTAAGAGGGCGCAAGATGGGGAGAGTCTCGTGTGAAGAAATAGAGGAAATTAATTATTGATATAGGATAGGGGCACGTACACTTGTCAGGACGCTGTAGAGCCAGTTGAGCACATGCTGTTGGACAGGCATCGTGGCGATGCTGGAGAGGCATGAGATGGACAAGAGGCTGCAAGTTGGAGCTAAGTCACTGGATCCACCCGTGCGGTGCCGTAATTTGGTACGGTGCCGGCACAGTGCCCTCTTGGTGCCGCAAGGTGCCGTAAGGTGCCACGCGGTGTAAGCGTTCCAACGTATCTAGACCCAAGACCATGGTATATAAAGCAAGAGCGCACAAGACACCTTACGCATATAGAGAAATAGTCAAGTAGCCTAGATAGTATAATATATTCATTTTACCACCCCTGTTCAATTCCCTGCACTTGTGAAATTTTGATATCAGTAAAAAGCGCCGGAAAAAGATTACCTCGAACCGGCAGAAGCTTTGCTTAGGGGTTCTAATGAGCTGTGAACGCTCTGCTCGCGCTTGTACTCCTCCTCCAGGGCCTTTTGCATGTCAAAGTCCAGTTGACGCTCTCTCTTGATGCGTTGCTGCTCAATGTCACGGACAACGCCGGCGTGCATCGCCTTTGTGATTACGTTAGCAGGGTAGATGTCAAGGGATTTAAGGTAGTGGCGAGGAGAAGACAGAGGAGGGCAGAGGTAGAAGGCATACGGTTTGTTCGGCTTTTTGCTGAAAGTGTACGAATACAATTACGCCGGCGGCGAAGAGGGATGTGGCGGCGAGGGAGAATTTCGATGCGGAAGACATGATGTCTTTGTTATATGAGAGGTGGTTTGTTGAGTTTTTATAAGAAATTGTTGTTGATTAAGGTAGATTGGCGGTGAGGAGGTATTATCTTGAGGGATTGATGATTATTTGTTGAATATCTCAGAGGAAAAGCTGGTAGATGAGTGGGTGGATGTAAGAGCGTGGGTGGTTGATATTATACGGATTTAGCATGAGGATGAGAATGAAGATTTCAGAGCTGTGTCGTGAGTGGTCAGATTGTTCGATTTGGCTAGAGGCAAAGTACCGCCAACGACACACACTAACAATTTCATCCCAGAATATTAGCGTGGTAGTGTTAGTGCAGCCGCAAAAAGCTACTTTAGGAACACACTTCTAACGCCGAGCCACGCCGAGCTGTGACGACAGCGGGCATTACCTAAGATCGATGCCTCTATCCTCTTGCATCGGAGCTGCACCAACCTACTGTACAATCAACCACCTTAAAGTTGCGACATACCCCCTTTGCGCCTGTTCCCAAAACACCTCGACTGAATTGCATTCACCTCCTTTCTCTGTTCCTCTTCTTTCTAATTTGAGCGAGTCCTTTCAATCTACATCTAGCAATCATGGTGAGTGCGCAAGCCGTTGCGTGAGGAGCATTTGAGCTTCGGAATAGCTGACGCTGGGAAATTGGTACATAGTCTGCACAGAACTCGGCCGGTATCCAGACTCTCCTCGATGTACGTTGACGAAGACGATCCGAAATGATTTGCGCGCATTTGGGGATACTGTCTCGCTGGGGGTTACGTGGTGCTGATTTGTGTTTTCTGGGTAGGCTGAGAGGGAGGCATCCAAGATTGTACAGAGGGGTATGTTGGACACCTGCTTGCTTGCTTTTACCGCAACAAAGGAACTTACCTACTAACGATGCGCGTGTGCACAGCTCGAGAATGTGAGTAATCCCGCATCGACAGATCCCAACACATAAATACTATACGAACAATGCCGGAAGCTGACGGTTTTCTCGAACGCTCGCAGTCCGCACCAAGCGCGTCAAGGAGGCTCGTGACGAGGCCAAGAAGGAAATCGCCGACTACAAAGCCAACAAGGAAGACGAATTCAAGAAGTTCGAGGCCGAGGTACGACAAGGATAACCCACAGCTTCTTTCAACCTCTCCCCGCTAACACATCGATTACAGCACAGCAAGGGCAACGAGGCCGCCGAGCAGGAGGCGAACAAGGAGGCCGAGAAGCAGATCGAGGTGATCAAGGAGGCGGGCAAGAAGAACCAGGACGCCGTGGTTAAGCACCTCCTGGACGCCGTGTTCGAGGTGAAGCCCGTGGCTGCGTGAAGTCTGAGTCGAGTCGAGAATACCGGTAGATTGGCGAAGAAGGGGGGAGTGTATAGTGAGATGGATGGACGCAATTGACATTCGATACAAGCGATTGGAAGGGGGGTTTGCTGGAACATATCATATGATACTTTGTCGAGATCGTTCACTCGGTCGGGTTTGCACATTAATTTATTACTTGAAAACATTTGAAAAAAGACTACATTTTTGCTCATTATTACTTGTACGTTTTTCCTTCTGTTTGTTGGCTGACTCTACCAACTCTGGATTCATTAGTTGAGGAAATCTATCAGAGTGCTCAGCATCTCGCCCATATCCTTGCTATCTTCCTCGGTGGTATCCAACTCGTTCAATTGCTCCTTGAGCGTCTTCTGGATCGACTTAAAGGTATCGTCTGTCTCTGCCAACAGCCGCTTAATCTTCTGATTCGCGCCACCATCCTCCGCAATCAACCACGCCAAAATAACATCGACGAGCTGCAGGTTGAACAAGCCTGCGTCCATTTTCTTAGAGAGCAGCTGTATCTCGCGGTCCTCCTCCTCATCTCTAGAGCGCGCTGATTCTTGCCGATGCTCTTCTTCAGCGGCTTTTATGCGCGTGGTATAATCTCTGTGTAGCTTTACTAATTTCGCAGTCTTCTCGTACTCTTTCTCAACGAACTTTGCCAGCAAGCGTATCCGCTCCGGAGAATCAGCAGGCAGGAAGCGCAGCATGGAGGAGAATATAGAAAGCAAGGGTCCAATGAGACGCTGATCATGACTCTTGTTAAACATGGTAAACGTCGTTTTCAGACCTCCCGCCTCGACAATCCGCTGGCATATCTCGGCGCTGGTGGTGCCACCTGTCGCGTGGTCTAGCAGGCGTAATGAGGGGTGCTTTGCCACCTTGCTCTCTTTGATTAAGATAAGACAGAGCTCAGTTCCTTCGGCCTCGAGGAATTTGACTCTCCCTGCGGGCGTATCGACGAGACACGTCAGACTCTCAAATAAATTCTCTACGAATTCCTCCTCTGGGCCGCCCTTTTCTGGATCGCGTCGGCGGTACGGAGCCACAAGCTGCAGCATGATGTCGATAATGTCTAAGCTGACGAGCTTTTCCCGGTTTTCAGGAGCTGCTTGTGAGAGAATGGCCAGCACCTCAGCGGCATATTGCTTGTTCTGAGTTACGGATGATTCGGTGCGCTGGATGCGCTGCAACAGCCACTTTAGCAGGGCTTCTTCCTCGCACATTCGGGTCGCGACCGCTTTCTGAGAGCTGAGGTTCTCCAACACGCTAAGAGAATGATATACGCCATTGCGATCGGACTCGTCGTCTTCGTTAAAGCGGGACAGATTGGAGACCAGCAGACTCAAGAGGTCGCTGTCTATCAACGCGCCAACCAAAGTATCCCATTGCTCAGACTCTGTCACGACATCGTCGTCTGTGAGCTCCCCGATGATCTCAATCGCATCAATGGCAATGTCAGAGTTCTCGTGCGTCAGCAGACTGACTAAGCTTCCCGCGGTTCCCAGCTTCACAAACTCGCCATACAGCTCGGAGGATTCGGCCAAGAGCGAGAGGTTCTTGATTTCGGCGTCGAGGTCGGCCTCGCTGTCTATGAATTTGTGCGGCTGGTCCTCGAACCTAGAGCGCAGCTCCGAGTTCTTTGTGATGAGCTTCTCGAGGTTCAGCGCCGTCCTTCTGAGCCAGGCGCTATCAATCTTGTCCAAATCGCCGCCCGCGTCGGCCTTGTCGACGAAATCGAGGATTTCTGATTCTTGCTTGGTGATGCCGCCGCCAAAGAAGCGGCCCTCTTCGTCGTCGCCTACGTCGTCTTCTGGTGGCAACTCGGGCCCGAAATCGTCGTCATCGGCGGGGTTCTCTGCATCATCTTCGACTTGGGCATGGCGATTGGTGGTTCTGTCGGTCAGTTTGGTCGCCTTGTAGATTTCGTCTGATTGAAGAAATCACCGTCTGTTAGCATTGACATGAGAGCTAGCTTACAGGTTTCATGTCAACTTACTGGGATCGCGAATGGGCTGGTCCAGTTTCCGCTTGCCAAGGGAGCCAGATGCCTGGATAAGCAGTTAGAATATCTGCCTAATTGGACCCTGGGGCGCACCCAGCGATTCCAGTGATATTGTTTCATACCTTGAAAAGATCGTCAACGTTCGCCATTCTGTTTTAAGCAACGTCGTTTCGTGTTTTCGTCGAGCAGCCAAAAAGTCGTGTCGCTGCTATGCAGGGAAGCTCACCTCGGCATAGCTCTTGCCTTTATCGCAGCCCTTGTCCTTCATTACGGCAATTCTAGCAAACGATAAGCTTCTACAGGGGATTCCTCTTATAAGCGGGACATTGCGACGCTAACGGGGTGCGCTAAGCCGAAACAAAGCTGGCTCGGTCCTTGTTCAAACAAGTCGCTGCATTGACCAATTGGGGAGCGGAAGAACCTGGCATTTCCTGTTGGTACGAACAAGTACTACTAGGTAGTACCCACCCCAGCGGCCAGGGGTCGAAAAAGGGGACGAGACGTGATGGCTATTTCTGCTAGTGCCAGAGCTAGGCGCGCAATCAATCACGACAGGCCAGTGCCGCTACATACATGGAGCCCTTAAAACCGACCCCTAACCCATCTGATGCAGCTTCAAGCGAACTGGCCATCCACCATCCAGGGGGTTTTGGTTTTCCAGGCGGCGGGCCTGACAGCGGTAATACCACTAGCCGGGGAGCACAATCAACGTACTGTAGCACGATACAGTTGAGGTCCGTACGAGGACGGTACAGGTACGGGCACGGTAACACCGCAGTTTGCAGGCCGCGGGTACCTCCGTTGGGCGGTGAGAGCGCAACTCCAACTCCAAAGTGGTCAGTGGGCGGTTCGCTGAGCACCGCACCGTACCGGGGCCCTGATCATCGCCAGGTACCGGTACTTAGCCTATGCAGAGCACAACCACTGACCTGCCTTGCAACTCCCATCCCCACGATCCACAGCACAGGGAACCTCCAAATCCCCGATTTTCTTCGTCCCCGGAGCGACTTCTGGATAGGACAAAGCGGTCGTGGGAGCAGATCTGCGAGCCTCTCCTTCTCTGGCATCCTCCCGAGAGACCTGGCGATATTCGATATAGTACCTAGTGATCAGCCTCGTCTTGCCTCGCCGCGGACAAAGAGTGTTTCGACTCTAATTCTGTCAGTGGTCATGGCCGTCTGCCAAACACGCGCGATAACCACATTGATCTCCATATCCAAGCCCGACCCACGTTGTACGAGTAAGATTGGCCGGAAGAGGCGACTATTGGCTGAGACGGGAGCCCGCACCAGTCCAGCAACTCGCAGAGCATGCAGCAATCGCACTCCTTTGGCTCCTTTGGCGACAGCATCATCACCGGCCTGGTAGACGCACCCAGCCGAGCAAATCTCTCTTCTAGACCACCGTCGTCGCCGCCGCCGCCGCCACCACTGCCGCCAATATCAATATCGCATAATCCTAATCTTACGAGCAACCCGCCATCGCGAGACCCTCCAGCTCCAGGCCTTGACAGCGTCACGCCAGTCCCACGCTCCGTCTTCTCGTCCGTCCGCCTGCCGCGAAGCTCGTCGCTGATCCATCCGTCGCACGTGTCGCAGTCGCCCACTCGTGCCACTCATACTGCTACCACTGCCGCTACTGCTACTCATACTACTACAATTGCCGCTACTCATACGCTTCCTCCTGCTAGTATTGGCAACAATAGCGGCAATCCACTCCATCAGACGCATCGCGACACCGTGCACCCCCCCGTTAGCCTCAAGCGGCCCTCAACTCCGTCGTCGCATCCCAGCAGGGGCACAAGCACCACCACCGGAGCATCGCCGCAGCAAGGCTCCCGTTCCCGAAACCGCTGGTCGACTTCGTCCGTTTCGTCTACTTCGAGTCGCACGTCCCCTTATGCCTCTCACCAGGCCTCTGGCTCCCATTCACACTACCATTCTAACTCCAACTCGTCATATACCCGTCGCGCCAGTATCGAGGCTGTAGTGGGTGCTTCTCACGGTTCGTCCGCTCTTGCTGCCGCTCAGGCGCCGCACAACCTGCACCGAACCGATCGGAACCACTTCGTCTCGTCTGATCGCAGCGCAACTCCCACGCGAGCTTATCCAATGAGGTCCGAGTCGAGCATGTCCATGAGGCATTACGAGAGCAGCCACCTACGCTCCATGTCGCCCAATCCGTACGCAAATCCTGCTGTCACGACACAATCTACCGCCAGAATGCCCCACGAGCAAAACCGCGATCCTTATGCCCCTCGGGGCCATTCGAGGGACAATTCGGGCAAAAGTAGCAGAGACATGGGCAAGCCCCGCGCTCAGAAAAATCCTTCGCAAAAGGCAATGCTTTCCCGAGCGCTGCAAAAGGCCAACACGGCAGTGCAGTTGGACAATGCCCAAAATTTCGAGGGCGCTCGAGAAGCTTACTCTGAGGCGTGTGACTTATTGCAGCAGGTGCTAGACCGAACCTCAGGGGATGAGGACAAGAGGAAGCTTGAAGCTATTGTAAGCCTTAAATCACAGGAATAAGAACTCATACAAGTTTGAACTAACATTGAATGCACAGCGCCAAACATACACCAGCCGTATCGATGAACTGGATCAGATGGGCCCTTGGCAGGACGAGACTGTCAAGGCTCTACCCGCTAGGCCAGAGAGTGAAGACTACAGCGCGTCTATATACATGCACCAGGACTACGAGATGATGGAAGAAGCCCCCAGGATCGAGACCGCACGAATTGTTAGCTACATTGGGGGAGACAGCTCACCCATTTCAGGAGGAGCACCGCCGCACCAATGGCAGCAAACCACGGGTTATACAGGAATGGATAGACTGCAGCCTTCTCAGCCGGGACTGTTGCAATCATCGTTTTCTCGGGCGCCCAGGCGTCTACGCTCTACTGAAGATCTTCGCGCACAGCACCAAGAGGGCCAATATGCGCCGCCCCCTCTATCGCCTCGCTCAAAGTCGCCGGTCAAGACGAACAATGACGACATATTTGCGGAGCTACCACCTCACGAACCCTATCAGTATCAGCAGCACACTCAGCATCACGGCCATCAGCGACAACCTAGCGATACCGTCCTATCTCCGTACGACCAGGAAGTTGTAGATGGAGTCCAGAGTTCATGGCTGGATCCAATTGATGAGTCGGGAGCATCAACAGCATCATCTGTGCACTCACGCACCTCCTCGCTTGGCTACCGTCGACGCCACATCAGGGCTGCCAGCGGAAACACCGAGGCTGAGTTTGACACGGCTCTGGACGCTGCCATCGAAGCTGCCTACGACGACGGTTTCGAGCCCATGGGCCCCGTTGACTATGAACCCATTGACACCCACGAAGACGCCATGGCAAGCGTGCTACAAAAGGTTGAAAAGGCACGTGAAAGAGTGAGACAGACCGAGCAGGAAGCCTATGATGAGCTGGCGAATCTCCGACAAGCACAGCAGCAGAACCTCCAGCAGTTGCAGGAGGAGGACAAATATACTGCCGACGGGTTCTACGAGGATGATTCATCTGAAGAGGAAGAGAGGCTGCTGGATGAGATTACGCGCGACTTTGCAATCGAGGATTTTACAATGGAACAGCCGTATGGTACAACAGTGTCGGCAAAACAGCAGGAAGCGTGGAACGAGGACGAGACACAAGCGGACTTCATCTCGGGCGTCCGGTCCTTCTCTGCCTTGTCACAGAGACCACCTATTCCTAACACTACCAATGCCATACAGCCATCACCACCAGCTGCGCCGCCTCCAACATCGGCTTTGCCAAACTTACCGCCCCCGACTTCGGCATTGCCAGACTTACCACCAGCAGGCTCGGGTTCTCCATCAGGTGGAGTGCGGAATCGTCGACTCTCTGGACAGAATCCAAAGCAGCTCAAGATTGAGACCTCAAATCTAGGACAACCCCCAAGCAGGTCGATTTATGACGATGACGAAATATCCCCAAGCACTCAGGAGCCGCCTGCAGAGGTGCTGACCCGAACAGACAGCGCTCAACCCGTCAGGCCGCCGATACCAGAAGGCTTTGCATCTGACTCAAAGATTCCTGCATCGCCAACCGCCAAGAGAAGGCTGCTAGAAGGAGAAGAAGCGCCTAGCGCCTCACCTTCCATCCACAGACTGCGGAAGAACTTTTCGTCGTCCAGTTTGAGAAGCATGAAGAGCAGAAACATGTCAGTATCGCATCTTGACGACAGCTCCGACGTGTCTCCTGGCACTCCCAATCCTTATGGCAAGGCGCCTGCTGTGCCTGCACTGCCGACACCTCTCATCACGTCTTTCAAAGAAAATATGGAGATGGGAGCCGGTGGTGCAGGATTGCATCTATTTGACGACAATTTCCACGTAGCAGCCACTCCCGGCCCTCAAAGCCCCATTGTTTCCGTGGACGTCCCCTTGCCTCTGGAATCCTGTCCAAACGACTTCATGCTGCGCCCTTTTTGGCTGATGCGATGCCTCTACCAAACACTTGTGCACCCCAAGGGAGGATACGTCAGCACAAAGCTGTTTGTGCCGCGAGATGTTTGGCGGGTTAAGGGAGTCAAGATTAAGAATGTGGAAGACAAGATTGCAAATTGCGACTTTTTGACTGCGGCTCTCCTAAAGCTGGCCAAAGTTGACACCTTTGATGCAGACGCCGTGTTGGAAGAAATGCAAGCCCTCGAGGGCGTTTTAGAGCAGGTACAGTCGACTCTAGCACGAAAGCTAGGGAGCGAAGTAGGCGTCCAAGGCTCCGGCCTTTTATTCAAGGATGCCTCTCTCGCGGATGGAGATAATGGGTCAAATGTGCCACGATCAGGCAGCGTGTCTGGTAAAGCCTCTGCATTCTCATGGCGAAGGCTTCGACCAAAGACATCGGGTGTTGGGTTGGGAGGGTCATACAGCAACCGGAATGCCAGTGCCGAAGTCAAGGAGGTGACAACACTGGCGAGTATTCCCATGACACCGAAACCGGCAAGTCGTCCGGCCAAGCGAGATGTAAGCCAAGCTCAGTTCATCGGCCCCAATGCCAGTTATATGGGCTCGCTTGCGCGCTTGTTTGACGCTGCCCAGGCAGTTGGTAAGTGATATAAAGATAACCTATTGGGTATAATTGCAACAAACTAACGGAAATGATGTAGATCAAATCGCGAGGCAGGTTGACGACCCCGGTCTACGACATGCGGACAAGACCCAAGTCGGGTTGGAGCTTTGCACACGACACGCAGCCGAGTTTTTCGGCTTCTACATCTGTCGGTTTGTGCTGGCTGATCTCGGTCTTTTACTGGATAAATTCATCAAGAGAGGAAGCGAATGGGTTCTAGCCTGAAGAGGAGAGGGGTTGTGAGAGAGAGTTGCTGTCTGTGTTTTATACAATGTGATACCTAATGATTAAGAGACGGAAATAATTCACCGCTGAAACTTGGAATAATGTTCATAATGACGGAACGATTAGAAACAGAAACAGCAACGGCACGTTTATATGGGATATTCGGCAGACAAGTGGCAGATGAATGTCATGTTTGAGAATCTTGATACAAGGAAAGAAGAGCAGGCGACTGTTTTTGATGGTTCAGTCATTGACGATATAGCCATTCTGTGTATATATATTAGTACATTTGCAGCATTGTGTTGCGAAAGAGCGAGATAGAACGCACGTATACCTGAGCGAACTCAAAAGAAGCGATCATGAATGGAAGCTTCGTCACAGTCATACAATTGCTGATCATAATATAATTCATGATGTGATTAGAAGCTCTCAGTTTTGACAATTTATAGACCAAGGAGGGGCAGTGGTCGCAAGTGCGGAAATAATCCGCCCACCTTTTGAGCACAGTTTTTGTCTACCTAGCTTCCATCGACTGACTCTCCTCTAGCAATCCAATCAGCGACATCGCAGCGTCGCCCAATGCAAGCTTCGTGGATGCCCAGATGAGCCTGGCTGGGAGAGCCGGACGAGCCTGGACTCGAGAATGGCTGCGCAATTCCAGCAGTCATGGCCTCAACCTCAACCTCAACCTCAACGCATCTAGATGGTCTCTGCTTCTGCGAACGACAGCTCCCTGCCGGCATCGCAACTATGCCTCGCAAGCAAAACCGACGCCTGCGCAGCTCGAGGCGCGGATAGCGGCGATTCCCATTGAGCGGTACAGAAACTTTTGCATCGTGGCGCACATTGATCATGGCAAGAGCACACTGAGCGATCGATTGCTGGAGCTGACGGGGACCATTTCGGCCAGCGATGCGAACAAGCAGATTCTTGTAGGTGCAGCAGCAGAATCCAATCAATTGCCGGAGAGGGCCTTGGAACTGATCAGTGGAATTTCATGTATAGGACAAACTCGACGTCGAACGCGAGCGAGGAATCACAGTTAAAGCACAGACGTGCACCATGATATACAAGCACAATGGCGAAGATTACCTGCTGCATCTCGTCGACACGCCGGGCCACGTCGATTTCCGCGCCGAGGTCACCCGTTCATACGCCAGTTGCGGCGGCGCTCTGCTTCTGATCGACGCCAGCCAGGGTATCCAGGCGCAGACAGTGTCCAACTTTCACCTGGCCTTTGCGCAGGATCTGGCGCTGGTTCCTGTCATCAACAAGATCGACATGCCGTCTGCCGATGTGCCCCGCGTTCTGGACCAGATGGAGACGAGCTTTGAGTTGGATCCTAAAAAGGCGGTGTTGGTGAGCGCAAAGACGGGTAAAGGTGTTGGTGCTCTTCTGCCCGCGGTGGTGGAGGGGATTCCGCACCCTGTTGGCGATGAGAATAAGCCGTTGAAGATGCTCCTGGTTGATTCTTGGTATGACACTTTCAAGGGCGTGGTTTTGCTGGTGAGACTGTTTGATGGATCTATCAAGACGGGAGACAATGTCGTGTCACTGGGCACAGGCATGAAGTACACGGTTGGCCAAGTCGGCATTCAGTATCCCAACGCAACGCCGCAGACGGTTCTTCGCGCAGGTCAAGTCGGTTACGTGTACTTTAATCCGGGCATGAAACGGATTCAAGACGCCAAGCTGGGCGACACCTTTACCACGGTTGGAGACGAGGACATCGTCGAGCCATGTCCAGGTTTCGAGGAGCCTAAGCCGATGGTGTTTGTTGCGGCGTTTCCTACCGACCAGAGTGACTACACCCGTCTCGCCGACAGCATCAATCAGCTTGTGCTCAATGACCGCAGTGTGACGCTGCAAAAGGACTTTTCCGAGGCTCTTGGGTCGGGATGGCGTCTTGGGTTTTTGGGCAGTCTTCATTGCTCAGTGTTTCAGGACCGCCTGAGACAGGAACATGGCAAGAGCATTATCATCACGGAACCTACCGTGCCTACCAAGATTGTGTATGCCGACGAGTCAGAGGAGGTTGTACAGAACCCAGCCTTGTTTCCAGATTCGAGCGATCATCGGATCAGAGCTGCCACATTATACGAGCCGTAAGTTTCACAAAGTCGAAGATGTAGAGTATGGCGACTGACTGTCTTTGTAGCTATGTGAAAGCGACAATCACGGTTCCTGAAGAGTACCTCGGCCGCGTCATTGAGCTCTGCGAGGGCAATCGCGGAGAGCAAAAGAGCCTAGAGTTTTTCCACACCGACCAGGTTATTCTCTCATACGACATTCCCGCCTCACAGCTGGTCGACGATTTGTTTGGAAAACTCAAAGGCGTCTCGTAAGTTTCCAGCTACGTCGCTACTTTTCTTGTGGACTGGAGCTAATCTTCTGTGTAGCAAAGGTTATGCGACTCTTGATTACGAGGACGCAGGGTGGCGCCAGAGCAAATTGGTGAAGCTCCAGCTACTTGTTAATCGACAGCCCGTCGACGCCATTTGTCGAGTGATACATTCGACACAAGTAGACCGCCTAGGACGCCAATGGGTCACTAAGTTCAAAGAGCATGTCGATCGACAAATGTTCGGTTAGTTTTCAGAAGCCCCCCTTTCTCTTTTATTTTTCACCAAAGTGTTACTTTTGCTAACACTAATTTGTCTTTCAGAGGTCGTCATCCAAGCCGTTGTGGGCAACAAAGTTATTGCTCGAGAAACCATCAAACCTTTCCGAAAAGACGTCCTCGCAAAACTACACGCGAGTGATATTACTAGACGAAGAAAACTGCTAGAGAAGCAGAAGGAAGGAAGAAAGAGACTGAGGGCAGTGGGCAACGTGGTGATTGACCAATCAGCATTCCAGAGCTTTTTGTCAAAATAGAGTCCACTACAGAAAAAGAGGCTATCTGTATTATAGAGTACATCAACATGTATGTATGTTCTCAAAGTATGTATATAACTGTATAGGTATATAACATCTATCTCATAATCTACTTACTATGGACATGTGTATGTGTATCGCTCTGACGCTGAGGAAAATCACCAGTCTATCCAAAGCCATCTCGCTCAATTCTTGTCCTCATGAATCTCCTCTTCCGTCACATCATCCGGAACCTCACTACCCAACTCAGCCCTCTTATTCCACGACCACCCCATCCCCCCCTCCAGCGTCGACTCATCAATCTTCAACTCCAATTTCTCATCCAACGTAAAAATACGGTAATCCGCATTATAATACCACCACCCAGACACGCCCGACCTCAGAAACGCAGAGTGCGAAAACACAAAGATCAAGTCCTCGGGTCTCTTGCTCAATTTCTCGAGACAGCGGCGGCCACGACGTAGGACCGCAGTCCGGGTGTATCCGAAAAGGCTTTTAGCTAATGCGTCTTGTGTTTTGTCGGGCCAGACTGGTGGGATGGCGGAGAAGTCGTAGCAGGGGGATGAGAATTGGTGTTTGGTCTGGTTGTCTTTGATGAGGGGCAGGAGAGAGAGGGGAGACCCGGTGTCGCAGGGCTTAGCCGAGAGTTCTGCAGGTTTTTGTAAGCTGTTTGCTCTATATTATATACTTTTCACATAGAAAATCAAGAAGTTGAAAAGGTGGGAGTGAGTAGCAGATAGGAATGTGATGTGTAGAGAGTGTATTTTAAGTTGTGGTATAAGTCGGATTGTCACATACCCTGCCAATCAGCGTCCGCCTCAATCTTCACACCGCGCTCAACGAGCCAATCGGCCGCCAAACTCGCTGTCTGCAGCGTGCGCACCATCGGGCTCGCGATGACGGCGATGCGGCCCTCAAAGGAGGAGAAGCGCTGGACGAGGTTGTAGCGGAGCTGGCCGCATTGTTTGATGCCGTGGTCGGTGAGGCCGGGGTCGGGGATGGAGTAGTCCTGTGGAGAGCGACTTGTTAGTTTATTTTATTTTATTCTATTTTGGGTGGCTTGTATGGGGGGAACTTATGGGTTTCGTTGTGGAGGGCTTGGGCGTGGCGGATGAGAACGATTGTAGGAGACATGATGGTGTTGATGTTGCTTGGTTGGTGGTGTTGTGAATGAGATTGATGTGAGTTGGTTTAAGTGAGTCAGTAACAGGTATGTGCTGTAACAGTAATGTCGATCATGTAATCATGTGTTGGTAGTAACATATGGGGAATTAGTATATTTCCTAATTCGAATAAATCGGAATCGACTCTATTTTATACGCGTAATTGGTCTCTCATTAAGAGTTTCAATGATATCTAATTCACGTATTTTTAGATCGCCGGCATCTGAAAAGAGCAAGTCACGGCAAAATTAAATTAATTTGTTGGAGCGCCACACATGCACGATCTCTGATCTGGATGGATGGATGGTACCTCACGCGTTGTACCTAGATCTCCTTGTGCGGTCTTCTCCAAAAGGTACGTCCTACTGCAGTCCATCAAGGTTCCCCAGCAAGCGGGGGACAGAAAAATTC
This sequence comes from Trichoderma guizhouense, assembly GCA_002022785.1. NCBI lineage: Eukaryota > Fungi > Ascomycota > Sordariomycetes > Hypocreales > Hypocreaceae > Trichoderma > Trichoderma guizhouense. Next base: position 23,802 of record LVVK01000035.1, read on the forward strand.
AAGACCGGGAAGATTTCGAACACCGACGAGTTAAACCATACGCCTACAAAAGGAGTAACTGCTATCTACATTTCCCAGGTAATAACTTATATTTCCCTACTATATTTATATTTCTCCAGTAGCTGCTATTATATCTATATTTCTCTAGTAACTCCTGCTATATTTATATTTTTCTAGTAACTGCTACTATATTTATATGATGGAATTAGAGTGCTGGCTGAAATAGATGTTCTACGAGTTGGTTAAGGGCTTGTATTATCAAATGTATGTCCGTATTCATTTTGTGATCTCCCTTTTTCTGACCTTGGCTTGCCCAGGTATTCGATACATCAACCACAGCTTTAGTGCCTCAGGCTCCAGCTACATTCCTCATTCATATAGAACTGCTTCTGTATTTTCAACTCTTAATCAGCCTCATCTTGACTTTTCCACATCTCTCCTAAACAGCAGCACCTCTACCATGTCCCAACGAATATCGAAACCGCAGAGAATATCTTCTGGCCAGGCCCCCAAAGTGAAAACTTTATATGTGGAGGTTTATATGGCCACGAAGATGGATACTTCAGCCTCTCACGACGAAACTCCATGCTTATACTCTCCAGCAAAGTTTGCTCTTGTCACGAAAGTAAAAGATTCTATATGGGTGCCTATATAAAAACCCGGTCCAGGTCTTTGGATCAAAAGGATATTTGACCCCCGAAAACTAAACAGTGAGTCCAAGGGACGCGAAGCAATACTTGGCCTCTCAACCACGATTCATCTCCATCACCAGACACTGACGCTTACACACAAATACAACAACCATGTTATTGTCACTGCTACTTCCTGCAACCGCCGCTCTGGCCGCTGCAAGTGTTGCAGTTGCAGAGACTGCCAATCTAGCCCCTTCATTCGATTGGTTTGCCATTGTCCCCAGCGAGCAGCTCAAGTACCAAAACTGCTACAATGGCTTCAAGTGCGCTCGCCTGGTTGTCCCTCTCGACTGGAAGAATCCCGAGGATAATAAAACCGTTGCCATTGCCATGATCAAGCTGCCAGCTGTTGTTCCAGACAACGACCCGACCTTTGGCGGCACCATCATCTTCAACCCTGGCGGCCCCGGCATCTCTGGCGTCGACGCCGCCCTCCAGGGAGCCAGGACCATCCAGCAGAGCCTCGCCGACAAGCCTGGTGTTCGTCACTATGAGATCTTATCCTTCGATCCCCGCGGCGTTGGGAGAACAACCCCAGCCAGCGACTGTTTCCGCTCCGATCCCCTTGGTCGCATTACTTGGATCGTCGACGAGCGTGCCAACGGTCCGCTCGTCTACCTCAAGCCCGCACAATCCTACGGCATGGGTCTCGCGAAAAACTTTGCCGAGCAATGTAGACTCAATGAGGAGTTCAAGGGGAGCATGGAGTACGTCAACACTCCAAGCGTGGCCCGCGATATGGTGGCGATGATTGACCAAATCGACGAGCTGAGGCAGCGCGAGGCTGCTCAGAAGCAGCCCAAGCCACCAGGCCCCCAAGGAGGCACCAAGAGAGATGAAGATGAAGAAGCTCAGGATAGCCCCAAGACACAGCTTCATCAAAGAGGCAAGACAGAGAATCATGAAGAAGACGAGAACAACCCCGTACCGCGGATTCAGTATATCGGCTTCTCGTATGGCACGATCCTGGGCAACACTTTTGCATCCATGTTCCCAGGCCGCGTTGGACGCATGGTCCTCGATGGAGTGCACAGCGCCAAGGATTACTACTTTGAAGACACAAGCACCGCCCTCCAAGACACTGATGACATGTTTGATATGTTCTTGCGGGGCTGCTTCGATGCCAATTACGTCAAATGTCCCTTCCGCATATCCTACAAAGACGCCGATGATGTCAAGAAGAAGTTCTGGGATTGGATCTTCCGCCTCAATTATAACCCCGTTGAGGTGAACCCAGTCAAAGGCGGCATCAAGGTCGTCAGAGGATCCGACGTTCTCGCGGCTGTTGGCAGCGCCCTGTACAGCCCTATGGAGAAGTTTCAGCCCCTTGCCTTGGCCCTCTACGATGGCATGAGCATCGGTGACCTGAACCGCCTCGCAGCCATCATCGACGAGGACAGCCCCAAGATTACGATAGACGCCAGCTCGAACCCATTGCAGCCCAAGTCCGAGCAAACATGGGGCGTCACCTGCAGCGACGGCCCGGACTGGCGCGGTAAAGACGTCAACTTTTGGAACAAGCACCTCCAGAAGCTGGAGATGAAATCGAGGCTCTTTGGCCCCTTCTGGGCCAGCGTCCGCGCCGCCTGCGCGAGCTGGCCGTACCGCCCCAACTGGGTGTTTGGCGGACCCTTCAAGACGCCCACCCCCAGCTCCGAGCCGCTCTACACCTCGAAGCCCGCCGCGCCGATACTCTTCCTCAGCAGCCGCTACGACCCGGTCGCGCCCCTCCATGTCGCCCGCGCCATGGCCAAGGAACATCCCGACTCGGGCGTCCTGATCCATTGGTCCATGGGGCACACCACGGTGGGCGGCGGGCCGAGCCCGTGCACCTGGTATGCCGTCCGCGATTACTTTTACGATGGCAAGGTCCTGGGGAAAGAATTCTCTTGTCCCGCCGAGTGTGACCCGTGGGACGATGTGTGCAAAGTCACGCGTCACAAGAGAGCCGATGGAAAGGGGGATAGCTGGGATGTGTGGACGAATATGACTGCGGCGCTTCGACAGACTCTTCGACCAAGACCGTGGGGGATTGGAGGGCCATAAATGGCAGGTTGTTGCAATTTTTTAATGTAAACCAGAATGTAATGATAATTGGTGGGATAGGAGTTGCTAGAGTAATGGTTTCTTGGAAATAGTATTGCCAGTCAGATGGTGAATTATGTATTACAAGTGTTTTTGAATTGATATCAAGTACGATTATATACAGAAGTCTTGTTGTATCAACATTGTTATACAAAGTAGCAAAAGATGCACCCATGTATCATTCTAGTGTATCCCAATAACACTTGAAAGATTTTCAACTTTTTTTATCTTGGTCTTTTGTTTATTTTTCTTTTTACCGTTGTCTCAGCTTGACTTAGGCATTGGCATACTTCTTGTTAAAGGCGCGGCCAATAACCATTCTGCGAATCTCCGAGGTACCAGCTCCAATCTCGTACAGCTTGGCACTAAAGCAAACCAGTTAGCAAAAGACTCAAAAAGAATGAAGAAGATCAAAACAAAGAAACTTACTCTCTTAGTATTCTAGACGCGGGCATCTCCTCGGTGTAGCCCATACCACCCAGCAGCTGGATGCAGTCAAGCGCAACCTCCGTCGCCCTCTCCGCAGCGTAAAGAATAGCACCAGCACAGTCCTCGGTGCGAATAACGCCCTGCTCATCCACCATGCGGGCGGTGTTGTAAGTATAGGCGCGCGAAGCCTGCAACTTGGTGTACATGTCGGCAAGACGGCCCTGGATCAGCTGGTTGTGGGCAATGGGCTGGCCAAACTGCTTGCGCTGGTGGGAAAAGGGCAGGGCGACGTCGAGAGAGGCCTGCATGAGGCCCAGAGGTCCAGCACTGAGGACAAGGCGCTCGAGATCGAGACCCTCCATGAGGACGCGGACACCGCCGTTGACCTTGCCGAGGATGTTCTCGGTGGGCACAAAGACGTTCTCAAAGACGAGCTCGCCGGTGTTGGAGCCACGCATGCCCATCTTGTCGAGCTTGCGAGCGCAGGAGAAGCCCTCGGCCTTGGTGTCGACCAGGAAGGCGGTGATGCCCTTGGAGCTCTTCTCCGGCTCCGTCTTTGCGTAGACAACAATAACGTGAGCGTCAGGGCCGTTGGTGATCCACATCTTGGTGCCGTTGAGCACGTAGCCGCCGTCCACAGCCTTGGCCGAGGTGCGCATGCTCACGACGTCGGAGCCGGAGCCAGACTCTGACATGGCCAGAGCACCGACGCTGGTTCCCGCAATGAGGCCCGGCAAGTACTTTTGCTTCTGCTCAGGGCTGCCATTGAGCGAGATCTGGTTGACGCACAGCTGCGAGTGCGCGGCGTAGCTCAAAGCAATGGAGCCCGAGGCGCGCGACATCTCCTCCAGCACGATGCAGTGCGCCTGATAACCCATGCCCAGGCCGCCGTAGTCCTCATCAGCAGTTACGCCCAAGAAGCCGGCCTCGCCCATCTTTTCCCACATCTCCATGGGGAAGGCATTCGACTTGTCCGTCTTGGCGGCGAGCTCCTCGGGGATCTCGCGGCGGGTGAAGTCGTAGACACGCTCGCGCAGCTCATCCAGCTCCTCTTGTGATGGCGGAGCGAAGCCCTTGGGGTGTTTCTGGGAGTGCAGTCGCTTCTGGCATGAGATGGAGGAGGCCGGGGAGAAGGAGGCGGCAGGGCGGAGGGAGATGGATGACCGCACGGGGCGGGCGAGTCTGGAGAAGGATCTGAGGCTGGCCATGATGAATTGATGGTTGTGGATGAGAGAGAAAGTGAGATGGTGAGAGTGAGACGGAGAGAGAGAAGAAGTGAAGCTGGCTAGCAGCGGCGTATGTATTAGAGAGGCGTGGTGTGGATTTTCGAGACGCTGTAGCGGCCAGGTGATGTCACAGCGAGAGAAGAAGAAGAATCTATGCACTCTGCACTCTGTATTCTACAGACTCGGTGAGATTGATGAAAGATGACAAGCAACAATAAGCGAAATGAAGAAAAGAGAAAAAGAAGTCAGAAAGAAATGGAAAAAAGGGATGATGACGGACTAAGCAAAAAGAAGCTGCTGCATGGTTCCCAAGAGCCGTCCTACCAGCAGAAGCGCGACTAAGCCGAGGTGCCTGTACCCCATACTAACCAATTGGTGGTCAGTCGGTCCTTCGGCCCCCCGGCTTCAGGCGGCTTGTCGCGGCTCGGATCGCTGCAACAGCCGAACAACGTCAACAGTGTTGGGCTTCGGCTGCTAGGAAAAGGGCAATCCGAGAAAAACATCAAGCTGCAGCGTCGAGGGAAGCATCTTTTTGGTCTTTTTCTTCTTCTTCTTCTTTTCTTCTTGTATTTCCAGCTGTCAATTAATTGCACACGCCTCAGCCATGTCTCTCTCCCGGCCCTGTCGCCAGGCCCTGCGCCTCTCCCACCAGCTGCGGCCCTCATCAGCCAAAGCATCATCATCACAGCTTCTCCGTCGCAGCGCCGCAACGCTCACGCCCCCCCATCAAGCAACCGCCATCTCGCGCCTGCAAACAAACGTCGATGCCTCCTCCGAGGAATTCAAAGAAAACGAGCGCCAAATGGCCGACGTCACCGCGCGCCTGCAGGAGCTCACGGCCGCCATCCAAAAGGGCGGCCCGCAAAAGGCTCGCGACAAGCACATTGCCCGCAACAAGATGCTGCCGCGAGACCGAGTCGCCGCCCTGATTGATCCGGGCACCACGTTCCTCGAGCTGTCGCCAATGGCTGGTCATGAGCTGTATCCGGAGGCCGAGGTGCCCGCGGGCGGCATCATCACGGGCGTGGGCGTTGTCGAGGGCGTCACTTGCGTCATTGTTGCCAACGACAGCACTGTCAAGGGCGGCACGTATTATCCCATTACGGTGAAGAAGCACCTGCGAGCTCAGGCCGTGGCTCAGGAGAACAAGCTACCGTGAGTACCCAATATCCAGCATTCCTCTATGAAACTCAATTGACCCAATCAACTAACACTTCCTGTTCAGCTGCATCTACCTCGTCGACAGCGGCGGCGCCAACCTCCCCCACCAGGCCGACGTCTTCCCCGACCAGAACCACTTTGGCCGCATCTTCTACAACCAGGCCCGCATGTCCTCCCAGGGCATCCCCCAGATCGCCGTCGTCATGGGCCCCTGCACCGCTGGAGGAGCCTACGTCCCCGCCATGAGCGACGAGAGCATCATCGTCCAGGAGCAGGGCCACATCTTCCTCGCCGGCCCCCCCTTGGTGAAAGCCGCCACCGGTGAGGTCGTCAGCCACGAGGACCTAGGCGGCGGCAAGATGCACTCGTCTGTCTCTGGTGTCACTGATTATCTTGCTGTGGATGATGCCCACGCCATCACACTTGCTCGCCGCAGCATCTCCAACCTCAACTGGCCCGCCAGAGCAGCCTCTACCAACCCCCCCGCGGCCACCTACGCCGAGCCCCTCTACGACCCCAACGAGCTCCTGGGCATCGCAACCACCAACCTGCGCAAGCCCATGCCCATCCGCGAGATCATCGCCCGCATCGTCGACGGCTCCGAGTTTGCAGAGTTCAAGCGCGACTTCGGCACCACCCTCGTCACGGGCTTCGCCTCCATCTACGGCCAGAAAGTAGGCATCGTCGCCAACGACGGCATCCTCTTCGCCTCCTCCTCCGTAAAGGGCGCCCACTTCATCGAGCTCTGCGCCCAGCGCGGCATCCCCCTCGTCTTTTTGCAAAACATCTCCGGCTTCATGGTCGGCTCCGCCTCCGAGCGCGACGGCATCGCCAAGCACGGCGCAAAGCTCGTCACCGCCGTCGCTTGTGCTGACGTGCCCAAATTCACCGTCGTCGTTGGGGGCAGCTACGGCGCGGGCAACTACGGCATGTGCGGCCGCGCCTACAGCCCAAGATTCCTGTGGATGTGGCCCAATGCCCGCGTCGGCGTCATGGGCGGCGAACAGCTCGCCTCCGTCATGGAGACGGTCGGCAAGTCGGTCGACCCGGAGCTCAAGGAGCGCATTGAGAAGGAGAGCGAGGCTACTTACTCCTCGGCCCGTCTTTGGGTAAGTCACAATCATCATATTCACATACAGATACACCAGCTAACAAAAACAGGACGACGGCATCATCCCTCCCCAGCACACCCGCCAATATCTCGGCCTCGGCCTGAGAGCCGCCATGGGTGGCCGCAACGAAGTCAAGGCCGGAGACACCAAGTTCGGCGTCTTCCGAATGTAAACAAAGAAAAGAAAAGAGAAACAAGAAAAAAAGTATCAAAAAAAGATGTAAAAGTAATATATACTACACACTCATGTAAACATGCAAACAACCCGTGTTTTTTGGTTATTCCATTCCCTTTTCAGAATTAGACATCTATGTACATTTCACGACCAGCAACAGCAACACACATTCATCAAGCTCGCCCGACTGCTGTCCATCCGAAAAGGCCGTAGCAGCAGTAAAGCCGCCGTGATATTTGATATCGGGTTAAATCTAGTCTGCCTCTGATGAAAACGCCAGCGCTAATCTCGCCTTACCACCCCGTTCTTCGCATATGTAAATGCACATGATAAAAGAGAAAGAAAAAAAAGTGAAGAAAATAAAGGAAGAAAAGGTGCCAAAAATGAAAGAAAGTCCATGACATGCTTATACAAGATTTCCCAATCGTATTGCCCTTTTTGCTTCTTACGTCTCATTGCCTCAAATAACCCCCCGCCTAATTTCAACTGATATTAATGTCATGTCCCAAAGTTTGTACAAAGAGGTTTTGCCAACCCCTATCGGCAGCCGTATAGATTGGCTGAGATTTTTCCACGCTTGTATCCGTTTTGACTTGTATCTGTTTTAAGAGTTGCCAAACAGCATCTCCCTCAAAAGTCAAAGAGGCTGCGTTTGGACGCCGCTTTGCCTCCCACGGGGCCTTGGCCAATGTTGACCTTGGTATCGACTAGATCAACTGTCCTGTTTCCTCCGATAGAGATGCTGGATGCCTCCTTCACAGTCACTTGGGAACCGAGTTGGGTGATGGACTGAGTGGCTTCGGTGAAGAATTGCTGAAGTTGAGTCTGTGCCGTGTTGGCAGCGTCAACACTGTCTTCTTGTAAGACGTACAGAACCGCTGTGCGAGCAAAATCGAGGACTTCTTGTGTAACTGTGAATAGACCGGTTTGCTTGGGAGAGGGGGACGAGCTCGATGCTGAGGGGCTGCTTCTTCGAGCTAATGCGGGCGCCTCGCCCTCAACGACTTCAAACTGCCGGGAAGTGAGCACGGGCGATGGCCCAGAGCCCGCACCCGTTCCTTTCTTGTTCTTAGACGAGTCGTCTGTAGTATCTTGAACTTGAGCATTAGCCAAGCCGGTTCTCGTTGACTGGCCGTCAAAGGTAACAAGGGCGTTCTGCGCAATGCAAGAGAGGTTTGCCGAGTTGAACTTGGCCAGGATGCTCGTTCCCACAAGAGGGATGGAGAAATTCTTGGTCGAGTCGGCAATGATGCGTGGAATGGCCAGGCCGAGGGTGACATTGTTAATGTGAGAAGAGCCGTCCGTGGGAATCAAGTTTGTCGTGGTACAACCCGCGGAGCCGCTTGAGCCGCAGTTGGCGCCGGTAAACCCATTGGTGCAGATGCATGAACATGTGTTGTTGACGACAACGCCGCTACCACCATTCAGGCACGGCAGAGTCTTTGCGCAGGTGGCGAGGTTCACACCCGTTGATTTATCGTGGTTGCCCAGGTTCTTGAATACAAAATACTCCAGGGGAACAACGACGGCTGCTGCAATGATGCAGAGCATGAGCAGGATGATCAAAATGAACCCCCACAAGGGCAGGCCGCAGCACCGACGACCTTTTGGCTTGGCTGGCGCCGGGTCCTCGGGAGTCACAGAGAACTTCTCACGGCCCGTCACGTAGTTGTTGTTTCCTGGCACAATGGGCCAAGAGCCCATGGGGCCGCGGCCAGTATGCTGAGGAGTCTGTACGGGAGGCGGAAAGGCAGCCAGCATATCAGAAAGACCTGACTGATAGCGCTCATCTAAAATTCATTCGAGGTTAGCTGCAAGTGAAATTTCAAATGAAGGACTATACGAGTGAGATAGCATACCATATGATCGCTTCATTCCATCGCCGCCCTTTTCGCTGAAAAAGTCGAGTTCGTCGAGGCGGCTTGATGGGCGTTTGCCCTTGTCGATCATCGAGGCTAATCGGGTGGCACGTCGGATCAGGTCTGGTAAGCTGGTGAGACTTCCTCTTGACTCCGCCTCTCGCACGGCGTCTATATCTAGCCTTGGCGGGCGTCGGATTGCTGAAAGGCGGCTCGTCGGCTGTGGGGATCCGGCAGCTTTGCGTAAATCTGTTGGACTCATTGCGTTGCCTCTGTTAAGAGCAACGCCCGCAATGTGGCTTGCCATGCCAGGGGTGGTAGCTGGGGTTTGTCTGTTGGTAAAGGAGTTGTTGGTGGAAGAGTCGGTGGATTCGTCCACAAGGCCTGTTCCCCCAAGGAACGGGTTGGCAGAAGCTGATTTGTTTCCACCAGACTTGTTGGGGTTGGAGAGCGTCTGCATGGCATACTCATCCTGGCCAGACACAAGGCCACTCTCGTCGCTGTAATCGTCTGCTCCAGAATTCCTAGTCTTGTCGGTCAATGACTCTTCGTAGAATGCTCCATGCATACTCGGGCTGGCACCCGCAGAATCGACTCTCCAAGCATCTGGCATGACCGCGCTCGAGGCGAAAGAGTTGTGGGACTTGTAGGCTGAATCTTCTTCGGGAATCGGGGAAACAAAGGACGCTGCGGAGTAGAAAGAAGACTGTCCTCTTCTGCTGGAAGGCGGCGGCCCCAGGTTTGCACTTCTTCTCGGGGGCCCTGAGGTTTCTGAAGAGGGGCTATCAACTTGCTCCAGCGGGCTCTCGGGTCCTCCTGGGACACGAAATGAGGGAGTCGGTTGCTGCTGGCGGGATTGGTCTACCATTGATGGGATTAGACTTGGGCGCTGCGGTCTTTGAGGGGCTGCTCGAGGTCGGTCAGGTGGAGAGCGGTATGATTCAGCATCCGGAGGTGATGCTGCTGGGGGGCTTTGAAGTGGCCACTGGGGAGCTGGAGCTGGTCGTGGAATTGTCCTTGAAGAGCTGCCATTCTGACCATTTGATGGTCTTGATCTCGTCGAGTTGGGCGGTACTACATCCTGAGGTGGTGCGTCGTAACCCGGACTCGTGTCGTGTCTCAGCCGCTGCTCGCGCGTATTGGACTCGCTGCTGAAAGGAAATACCAAGGCTTTGTTTCGCGGGTTTTGAGAGGATGGTGGAGATTGTGCCGGCCAATCCCTGCCTCCATTATACTCCTGACTCATATCGTCGTCGAATCCAGTCGCCAATCATTCAGAGTGATGTCGCTGGATAGATCACCGATGATTCGACGGTAATGTCCCAGGTGTGAGGTGCATAAACGGGGTCCTGCTGGTAACCGATCTAGCTGAAACAAACTTGGTTGCACTGGTAGAGGTGGAACCAGTCACGAACTGGTTGAGATGAAGTTGAAACGATTGAAACGAATGAAGAGGCGCAAAGCATTGAGGATGGAGTCAACAGTTGCGCTGGTGGTTCTGTGGGCGTGATTGATGACAGCCGCACAGGGAGGTATAACGAGTGGAATCTGCAAACAAGCAATATTAGATATGAGCAAAGTCGTTGCACTAAAGACACAAGTCTTGACGATGAATATAGCAAATCGAAGCCCATGGTAGAAAGGTCATGAAAGGAATGGCAGGGTGAAGCAGGGAGGGGTCAAGACGCTTCCAAGATTAACGGCTTGTTCGTACCTTGATGACTAGGTGAAATGCCCACTCTCAGAAGACGTAATGAAATGAATGCTGGTGAAATTGGAAAAAGTCCTGCTCAACGGCTGAATTGACGCACGGTCCTGCTGTGCAACAACACAAATGTGGTGGGAGGATAACAAGATCGGCAAGGCGGTTGTCTTGTGTCACGGTTTCTCGAAGACGCTGCAAAGGGCTAGGAGGACGAGGCAGAGTGTCTGTGATGGGTGAGTCGGTGGCCGGGGCAGCTTTGGGCATTTGAGCTGGTATAGAGCAGGAATTTTGAGGTTTCAGGGTTCGCATGAAACATGTAGATCGAAAGAGGATTCTTGAAAATCGAACGATGTGTAGATATCTGGGAGAGGTTGTGTTCAAGAATGAGCAGCAAAAACGTACCTACAGAGAGAAATGGCGAGTATTCACTGGGAACAGAACAGGCACAACGGCAAAGAGAGAAGAGAAAGAAAGTATAAAAAAATAAAATCAACAAGGGAAAAGAAAAGTTAAGGAAAGCGGGGAATCGAATAGTGAGAAGCAGCAGCAGCAGCAGTTAGCAGCTGGTGATGAGAGAAAGAAAGAAAGAGTGAAGGTTAACGCAAGCGAGAAAACAAGAACTGGGGGGGAAACGGAGAGAAGGGAGGATTGGCGAGCGAGGGCGCTCAAGGGCTGGGATGGGGGGAGAGATGATACGAGCAGCTTGCACTGCTGCGTGCTCTGTGCCGTGTGTTCTGTGCTGTGCCTTGTTGTCGGACGATGGCCCAGCCAGACGCTTCTCAACCAGCGAGGGACTCTCGATATTGAGGAGGCAGAGAGGAGTCGGGGAGGAGAAGGACGCACGATGCGGCAGTTTGGGTGCGTCCAGGTCCAGGTTTCCAGGTCCGGGTACAGGTACAGGCCAACCCGGGCTCGCATGAAGCAGCACAGGGAGCCAGGCGGTCGGTCGCAGGTGCTGTTCCTGGCCTGGTGGCATGGACGTTGTTTGTGGGGGGGCTTCGCTTGCAACGCGGACCTGTAATTGCTGGAGGCGGCCGTACCGGTACATGCAGCAAAGAGCAGGGATATCCACGGCAAAAACTGGGCTCTTAATCACAGCGGGCCCAAGGTGAAGCTGCATCAATGATGCGCAGTCGGCCGCAACGCTGGAGTTATCTGCCAATCAATTTCCGCTGTCTGCAAACACGGGTCCTTTCTTGTTTTGATGCTGGCTCTGCCAAGCCATGAGTTTTCTGTTCATCACCCAGGAGCAGCATCGTAAGAGTGAAAGAGTACAGGGGTATCTATCGATTATACATGTACCATCAGAAGAGCAAAGCAAAACAACCTTGAAGTAGGTATACGAGTACATAAAACTGAAGCACTTGTAAGATGAAACCATTCAATGAGAAAGAAACGAAAAGTAAAACTCCCAATAGCTTCATCACCAGATTCTGTACCAGCGTCGACGTGCAGCCAATAGCGCAGCCACAAGTACCTCTACCCTCCCCTGGTTCCCCGTTGCCAAACCCCTGAAAGACGCTCTAAAGGCAAAACACTAGCGTGGTTCCTGCAGCACCCGCAGCTGCACTCGGCCTTTTCATTCGCTTGCTCGTCGTCCGTCTCTTTTACTCGTACGCTTTTGCACCTATCGTATTGCGAATGCAGGGCAATTGAGTTCATTGATGTTCTTTTGCTATTTGTTGCTTGGTGTTTGAACTGAGACATGACGCCCAACTGGCTTCGACAATGCAAGCCATGCATGCACTGAGACATACGTGCATGCGTGCACTCTCACGTGGAAAGGTACCAGGTACAGTATTTCAGGCAGCCCGTTCTAAAAGACAGGCGCAGCCACTTGAAGTTTGATTCATCATCGCTCAGCTCCAAGCCTCAAATTCGCATGGATCCGGGCAACTATACCTAGTCAAATGAATATTTTCGCCGGGACGACGCTTCATCAGGATTCAAGCTACGAGCCGCGATGGCGCTATTTTCCGCTACAACTGCACTGCTGCTCAGCTTTGAGCTTTGAGCGATCCAGCTGCAGCGCCATATCTGCCATGCCATGCCGTTTGATGTCTTAGATTCAATTCACGCATCTCGGCCGATCCACATGGCTTCCAGAAGGGAGACATTCCACCACTGCTAGCTGCCAGCCCGGTGCCACAGTTATTATTAGTACTTATTCACGTGTATGTTGTTTTGCGAGTGTGTTGGATATCGGGCCAACAGATCTTGGCAGTACGCTCATGTAACAGCTTGAGCCCTTGAATACGTCACCCCTCGTGACAATACGGGCTTTGGAAACACATTGCGATATCTGATACCAGTGTATCTATAATTTTGGTACTCGTAGACTTACCCATGTACGAGTACTGACGGTGCCATGGGGGCTGTAGAATACGGGACGCTGATTTGTGAACAGCAATTGAGGCGCCTTGCGTGTACAGCAATTTCCATTGGCATTTCACGCCGCAAGGTTCCCCCTGGAGCCATGGCGCGATCTGCACCAGAACAAAGGAAAAAAAGACGACACGAGACATTATTCGCTCGTTGACAGTTGGTCCGCACACCAGCGAGAGCCATGTCTCAGACACGCACAACATAATTACTGGTTAGTACCGTTATACGTGTACGTGGTGGAACCAGCTTCCAAGATGCAGCGCAGTCACCAACCCACGACAAAGAAGAACCTACTAGGTAGATGTAACATCACAAGTGCTGCTTATACTCGTATGCGCCTCACGGCACGGCACAACCTCTTGCCTAATAAATACGACGGTCTGGCATGAACATTTCTATCATGACTTGATTTTATGGCATGACGCTTACATATCCCTTGGCACCAGCAATTTGTTCAAAACGCTCCGACTTTGCGGCAAAATCCACAACCCTGCCCTCTCATCACCAGCGAGATCCACAGCGGCCGGCTCCCTGGAACAAGCAGCTTCAAGTCCCTGACCCCTGCTAGGCCGAAAATAGAAATCCTGGAAAGGAAAAAAAAAAGAGAGAGAGTCGATAAGACTCATGTGCATTAGCGACTTGCAAGAGAAGCAAGGAAATGGCATGTGCTCGATCAGGACATGTCACGGAAGCAATGCGATCGATCCTCGCCAGGGCCCATAGAAAGACGCAATGACTTGATCGATCTGCCGCTATGAATTGGAGCCCAGATGTGAGTATATTTTGTGGAAGTGACAAGGCTGAAGACGTTGTAGATGGACGATGTGTGCAGATATGAAGTGAGCTAGATGGTGGTATCAGATGTCATCGGGCCTAGCTAGTCTTGGCAAGAGTCGCGAAGCAAAGAAAGAAGAAATGGGAGCAGTTACTCAGCCTCCTAAATTTATTAACCAGCATCCCACGTCCTATATAGAAGCTATACGTACGAGATAATAATACTAGATGTTAAAGGAAGATGGTAATAGTAGTAGATACTAGAAGAATATATGTATAATAGCAGATACTAGAGGAGAGTAGTGATAGTAGCAGAGAGTAGCGATAGTAGTAGAGGGTAGCGATAGAAGGAGAAAGTAGTAATACCTGTAGTAGAAAATACATGTAGTGATAGTAGTAAATAAGTCCTTGAATTCTACGCAATCGCTGGGGTGTTAAATAATGAATTTGGGGTGCTGGATAATATTTGCCAGAAGAAATCTCCTATGGTCCTCAAAGCATTTGAGTCCAACAATCATATTACTACATAATAATCTGAGATGACTAGGTATGTAGCAACGTCAAGGCCGGCGGTCCATGATATACCAATAATAGCTTCCTCCATAAGCTCTCCCTCTCTTTCCATGTGCCTAGCCATGACAAGTCCTGTCCGGCGTGTCTAGATGCCGGTGCATTTGAACGAGATAATCTTGTCATTGAACGCGGGGTGAATCGAGACAATGTCGCTGACTCCGGGATAAGTCGAGATGAAGCTATTGCCCTGGCAATTGAAATCACTAAATTTCGCAGCGTTAATCACCATCTTCTGCTTGACAAGCCTTCTGAAAGAGCCACTCTAGGAAGAACTCACTCGTAGAAGCGGCATACGCCAGCTGCCAGATTGGGTCGAACGGCTGAGAGTTTGTGATTGAGATCCGCAGGAACGTTCTCTTCGCAAGTTGTTAGTAAACAAGGATATGAAATCGTACTGGGATGCCAAAGAGACAAAGAAGGGACGTACGGCACGAGTCCAGAGGAGCGCCGAGGTGTCTGCACAGTCCTCCAAACCCAACATGTTCGCACACGTAAACGGAGGGCGAGGCCTTGGGAGTCTTGTCGTCAGCGCCGGCCATCGCAGTGGTGGCGAGGCAAGCGACAAAGGTGAAGATCTCGGAGAACCGCATTGTGGATGGGGTAAATAAGATGGGTTGAGTTGGTTTGTTTGTGAGTGTGTAAGTGTTGTGTTGTTGCTAGAGTGTCTGTTGTCGAGAGTGCAGATTGAAATGTCGTTGAAGGCGGAAGATGCGTCTCTTCTTATACTTCGCTCGTTCACAGCCATTCCTGGGACCTTGATGTCCCATCATGTAAGTCCAATATCAAGCAAGAAGCATGTCTCTAAGAGAGATCTTCTTTCTCCCGACATGGAGTTCCACAAGATCCACAAGACTCAACGTCAAATGTCACCTTTTTATTCCGACCTTGCATGGCGTCCTACACGAAAGAGAACCGACTGGGGCATTCTTACTACGACTTGGGATACCGGCTTACTAGATCTGAGGGCCATCCAACGAGTAAAAACTTCAGAAACTTTATTACGACAAGGCTCCATGTTACGCCCTCAGAGACGCGGAAGATAGGGGCCACATGTTAGGCCTCGTACAAGTTTGCAGTAAACAAGTTGATGTCATACGAGCGCATAGGAGGTTATGTCTGACATGACTCGGTTTCTGCCAGTACGTAATGCCAATATATTCATTCTCGTGCTTGTACGCCGACTATATAGTGAAGAGCTCGGGCAAGCGGAGGTCAGAAAAAGCAAGACTACAAAGTAAATGGGTATATATATTTAGTAATATAAGCACCTCATTAACTTACCTATTAAGTAGTACTTTTACAGGGGAACACCTACCAGTATTTAGCCAGTATATAAATTTAGTATATAAATATAGTAGCAGTTACTAAAAAAAAATATAAATATAGTAGTAATTACTAAAGAAATGTAGATATAGTAGTAGTTACTACGGGAAAATAGATGTAGTGGTAATTATTAGGGAAAATATAAGTATAGCAGCTATGTACTCCCCTTGTAGGCGTATGATTTAACTCGTGGGTGTTCGAATTCTTCTCGGCCTCGGTTTTTCTGTCATCCGCTTGCTCGGGGTAGAGTTGATAGGAGAAGCTATCATTGGCCGGTATTCCGAGACATCTCATGCCGGCATGTCCAAATGAAGAACCTCGCATACGAGTGGCAACTTGGCATATCGTACATTCAACACATGGTAGTAATCTCACTAGAAGTATTATCGAGGTACAAAAGGCCACGTTAGTATAGGCGAGTAGCCTCATTTCTGCATTGAATAAACTCGTTCTCCATATAGAGCATCGCACGGCATGAGATTTATGAACGAGAATGCTACATTGATGGCGGGAGAGATCCATTATTCTTCCTCGGCCAAGAAGCTCTTCCTGTCTATCCACGATAACTCTATCCTACAGTGCTCTAGATCTTGGAATATTTGAGCTTAGAAAACTTGAGACGGAGTGAAGGATCCTCTTTTGCTTGTTCGCCAAGGTCAGGAAACGCCGCCAAGTAAACACTATATTTCCTCACGTCAGTCATCATCTCAGTCTTAGAAGACACCGAGGAGTGCAAACCCACTTCCAAAAGTTACATGCGTCGGACGGGTCAGGCTGGAGCGAAGGGATCCCATTGCTGGGATACGGAGGAACATCCTCTGGACGCCTGTTATGGAGAAAGAATGCGCATTTTGTCATTTGCAGCAGAATGGGATAAAAGGAGGCTGGGCATGTGCCTCGAGGGGTTCTGAGGGTCTCGTGGGCCTTGAATGCAGGGTTGTCGCAGTTACCCGCGAAGGGCAGCCGGTCCGAGAGGCTGCGTCTGGCCATGGCGGCTGGTGAGAGACAGATTATGAGAGTGATGAGCTCGATGAACCGCATATTTTGGATGTTGAAACGTGTTGTTTTGTTTTGTTTAAGCCGGATGTGTCTGGTTGAAGTGCTGCCGTCAACATGAAGACGGTGATTTAAACATCACATGGCTAGTAGAAGTGGAAGGTGCGTCTCTCCTTATATCGCTACACTTTTTGCTACCATTGCAGAGGCTGATCGCTTTTCAAGATTTGGGAGGCGAGATCGATCTATCGGCTCTCCTTGTGAAATTTTCCTATGTCGTTGAATTCAAGTTTGCTTCCCATTCAGTGCGTCCGTACGCAAGTGACAGTATAACATCTCGTTTGCCTCTCATTCGACGTTGGAATTGCAAACACATATATAGGGAGGGGGGAGGGGGACAGGAAACGATGTTCAACACAGGAATCTCTGAAACGTCAAACAACTACCGATATTCCGAGATTTTGATAGGCTGTGTCTGGTCTGGGGGAATGACATCTTGTAGTTGATAGGCCGAATATCCGACACGTCGTACCAATTGCCCCTATTCGCGGGGTAGAGCAATGGCAAATTGGTACGATGGTCTTTTGGTATACAATACAGCAAGAGACACAATGTCGATTCAAAATACCACATTGTGGCATGATACTTTGTAATAGCAGCAGTGTATTCGATGGAGCAACTGGCTGCTAGGGTAATAGATAGAATGTGAAGCCGATAATGTTGAACGTGCTTTGCGTCTAGATATGCTACATTAATATTCTTCAAGCTCGTGCATACAACAAAAGAAATCTTTGATCCACTACCATAAGTGTGTGTAAATCAAGAAGAGAGTACAAAGATTGTACTTTGAACATGTATTTCTCTAGTTATCTCTCCATTGTTGCATCTAGACATCTTTTATCTTGATCGATATACCCTCTCTAGGAGGTATGTCTACATCAAAGCGATTAAGAACAGGGCAAAAATATAGCACAATACGAGAGAAATGCACCGAATATACAAAGCAAGTCAATGTGAATGCTAGACTTAATGGAAGAGTCACAATGCAGAAATACGAGGCTATTCACGATTACAGGGTATGCATCTACAGCAGCGCCCAGCTACGCAGTACTACTTGACTGTGAAATGATAACAGAGATGTGAGATAAGATTCTACGGAGTTTAAGCATGTTTTCATGCCGTTTTCCCAGATATATTGGGACACTATTGAACTTTGTGGCCATGTTATGCAATACTTGCATTTTTGCCTTGTCTTATCTCAAGGGGGTACATTGATGCAACTCTCGCATAACTCAGCCACGAGTCATCTTTGAGAGCAAAAGGAATATGAGCTCTAATGCCAAATGAGAACAGTGAGATAAAACAGTACATAATATTCTACTAGAGTTGTCAAGATTGTGAACGGCGACTCCGTAGAGACGCCTAGATAGTGCCCTCGTCGGCCATGTCCGTCTCGTGTATCCGTGTAAGTCCAACAGCTAAGCTTGTAATGTAGGATTCGTTCAACCCAATCCAAGCGAGTGTTTAGAGCTAACTGAATTGATTTAGCAACTATAGCTTGCCAGCTTTCTTCGGTCCCGACGATTTGGAAGGGTGTTGATTAAGGCGAAGAACCTAGTGAAGCCACTCAAAGGGTTACAAGTATCATGCATAATCTTTCCGCTGTACATTCCACAAGCTTCAAAAGTTCTCTAACAAAACGTCTCGATTCATTATTGGCCATGGAACGAAATAAGCGTCACATGAGCTCCTTGAATAGCTTCTTGTTCATCGGGCCTTCACAGTTACGGCAGTTGTCAACAAAGCCCATTCGCACGAGCTGAACCTACCTCAAGCTCCATGACTCGCGAGCATCCTACAGCTACAATTGAGCTTGTGAAACCCCTCATCCATCTTTCCTTCTTAACCCAAACCGTGCCATCATCTCGTTAAGCTACACCGATACGCTTGCTGCACCGTATGGTCCGCCAATCAACAGAACGAGGCGTTCCCCTCTGCCAAGGACCAACAACCACAGCAAAGGCTACGCCCAAGTTATCGAAGCCACAAGGGGCCTCAGCTGAAGAAGGCTTGTCGCCGTTTCTCCTGGCTACTACCCCGCAAAGTATGCTGCCAACTGCCCTTTGAAGGTCGCCGCAGCCTCGCCCCCGAGGTTCCATCACACGATCTGGATCGCGCTCCGTCGCAGCTGTGGCTCTCCCTCTAGTCGATGCCACACTCTTACCAACACAGCGCCGGTGTCGAGTTTGTCACACGTGCGCATCTTGAAGCACGTTTTGGGCTCGTGCGAGTGACGTTTGGGCGATGGAACTAAGGCGCTGGGCTGGTGGGAGGATCATGACTAGCAACATTGGTAAACGCCGCCTCCTCCTTCACTTTCGCGTAACGTTCTTTTGCTGTCAAGTCTTGAAGCGAGATCTACCGGATACACGGCAATGGAGTAACTTGGCTAGACGCTCCTTTGACTATATGCTTACTTTGCAGAACGGGGTGTACAGGTGTCTCATTATCACGGCTCGGGGTCTCTACGCCACACCTGCTGGAGCTCTTTATCAGATTCGCCGACGGTACGAATACCGACGGGACGGGGACTGTACCTGGCTGAGAAAGTAGTGATGTCAGTGTCCGATAATTCGGCGTTTAATGGAAGTGGAAGAAAGGGCCAGACGTGTTCGAATACGCCGCATTGACTCTGGAAGAAGCGCCTCATGAGGCCACAGTAGATATTCGAGAAAGCGGGCGTCGAGGGGAAACGAAGGCGAGAGAAGAGGAGGGGAGTGAATCGAAGCAAGATATGAAAATGAAAAGATAAATTAAAAAACAAATAAATAAATGAGAAGTTTAATAAAATAAAGAATAAATTCAAGGGGAATGATGGCAAATGGCAATGGCAAACGAGTTTTCGTCTAGTCGTATAATAGCCCCAATGCTAACTGATTGCAAAATCGAGTGTAATGTGTTTTTTTCGGTCCCGACCAAGTTTACAAAAGTTGGAAGAGGTTTTGCTTGCTGATTGAGCGATGGATAGGGCTGAGTGAGGAGAAGCTTGGGGCGTGGTGTTGTCTTGAAAGTTGACGCTTTTTGGCGCTGAGTCGAGCAGTTAGGGTGAAGCCACAACAAGAGCTGATTGCATGATGGCTTGCGAGCGGGGACGGGCGATTGGGCACAGATACATGTATTTAATCTGGTATCTTTATTCAAGGTTTGGCTAGCACATGCTTTGAATGATCTTCAGCCCGCGCTTCCTGACTCAGTGTAAGTCAGTCAACTGGGTCGAGTGCTGTCAATTTGCATGTTTAGACATGATAAGCGCTTGAAGCTCCAATTATAGTATTGCTAGACGAAGATCTGGGGGCAAACCGTGCCGCTTGGCTGTGCTGCCACCCGCGTGAGAATCTCATCTATCGTAGCGAGACGGCATGTCATGTTGAATACATGTATTACCAATTACTCAAAAAGAAACCAAAAATAAACAAGACACGTCTTACTCAAGCAAGTTATGTAAAAGAGCAAACAAAGTTGGGCTCGACCCAGGGTCTGTCTCGGCATCGGCATCTTGACTGTCCTCCCCCACCTCTAGGTAGCTATTCGGAATAAACTGTTTTAACTCTATGCACCTCCATCACTCAAAAAGTTGCCTTCTAACCTCATTGGCAAGGCTGAGATAGATTTGACTTGACACCGCCCGGTCGGTACTCAATTGTGCCACGACGGCAAAACGGGTGGCCGAGTGGGATTGATTCGGCTGAAGAAGCTGTCCGTAGTACTCGTACGACTCGTACAACAAACGCCAGTGGAGGAGGGCCAAGCTAAAAGGAAGGGAAAAGGAAGTGGGGGGAGGGGGGCCCTTGATTTCGAAGGAAGATGGTGAACGATAACGACTGGAGTAGTGACAACTAGAAGAGCTATCACGGCGGATTGATTTTCATTCCATCAGCCCCCTCCCCCCTCTGAAGGATCGTTTCGTCCGTTGGGTACATGTACCGTAGTGTAGCTGTAGCTTAGCATCGCGGCAAAAGGATTCCGATGGCAGCCTATCACCAGTCAGGGGCGCCACCGCCATGGCACCAGCTAGGAAAGTTTGCAACTGCCGCAATTCATTCGCTCGCTAAGGTGGTCGGCGATGAGTCTTGTAAGACGCCACAGGTGTTTTGGATTTGTGCCCGGCTGCTGGGTGCCGTGTGGCATTTTGGGCCTAAAACGAAAATGCTGCCTTTTTTTGCTGGTGGTTCAGGGAGGGGGGTGAGAGTTTCTGTCTTGTCTTGTCATCAGCGGAGCAACTTTGTAGCCCCTGGGAGGGTGTGTTGATTTTATTTATTTTTTGCTTTTTTGTTTAATTGGTGTTTGCATGCTATATCTGACCTTGATAGAATACTATTGATTCCCGCCTGAATGCATAAGATGATCCGAATAGGCGAAGCGATAGAGAAATGAGGCCTTGATGACATGAGTGTTAACCGCAAGGGAATAGCCTCAATAGGTATTTATTGGTACCCGCTCCCCACGTTTTGCTGCGTCTGGCCTGTCAGCGCCGTGCTGATACGCGTATCCACTTTTGATACGTGCCGATAACCAGGCCAGGTACCTAATGTACTCTGTCGTGGTAAAGGTGTGTGGATGCACATGTACGAGTCGAGAACCGCATGTAATCAGATCATGGCATAATATTGAATTGGGTTGCCCCCTCCAGCCATGGAGAGCAAGCACATGCAATCTACTGTACCGTCTGGTACTGTACATGTATCCATGGCGTGTCTCTCTTCTATGGCAACAATGTGATTTTTACCTGATATAAGGATGACACTTTTATTCTTCTTTCAGCTACCACAAAATCGCGGAGTTAACGAACCCTTCCCCCAGCATTCACACAACACACAGAGCGGCCCCAAACTCCGCTGAGTCAAAGACGCAATCCACGTGCCAACCATGGCCGAAAAGCAGGGGTCCCGTCCAGTAAGCTTCAAAAGCTTATGGAATCTCCAAATCGTAAGGGAGGGCATGATTTTAATCGCCGACTCAGACGCCACAAGGAAGCCATTTCCAAGAACGGCAGCGCGTATCAACGCCCAGATGGAGATAAAAAGAAAATAATCATGGAATTAAAAAAAAGAGGGAAAATGGATGACACACAGACCGCTGTTTATTTGCGATGCGATTTACAACCCATTACAAACGGGGCCTCTTATTTGCCCGGCCCTCCATTTCTCAGCAGCTTTTCAGGGTTCATTGCTTTTTAGCTCACAATGGATTTGAGTGTCGGTCTTGCTAACCGGTGACTAACAAGGCGGAACTCCGTTTCCTTAGTAGCGTTTATCTAGAGGAGCTTTCCGTTGCTTATGCACAAGCTAGCAACTTTCAAACTTCAGGCCGTAGTCTAAAAGCGGACATTTGATTTGATTTGAATTGATTACAGCAGCAGGGCGGCAAGTGGATGACAAAAACCTTGAAGTTTTCGGCCACTTTTTTTTTCTTTTGGAGCGGAAAGTGGCCCTGTAGATCAGAAATCCAATGGATCTAATCCAATACAAGAAAATGCAAGATGACAAGGGGACAAGGAAGTCAACCCAGCACGCTAAAAGCACACACGGAGGCGAGGCAGGCGATACGCCCTGTGAAACAAGGCAATTCAATCTACCTGAGCTGGCGTACTTCGTATGGGCTATACGGGGCCCGGGAATTGGAGACGGATCACAGCTCTCTTTCGGTGTAATATTGGAGTAGCACTCGATGGTATGCACATGTGCCGATACACATGCCTTTTGGGGGCCTCATGCGGCGATGCGGACTTTGATTCCGGTCGTGCTTGTACAGCGTAGTTCCGTCCCTGTTCTTGAGGGGGTTGCACCGGCCGCTTGTAGCATGCCGAGCCGTTGGGAACATCGAAGCTACAAGCACAACAAGCACACGGGGTTCATGTTAGTATGGATGCCAAGCAAGCATCGCCAGGCACGGCGTCGGGTGACGGCCGCACAGACACAAGCAGTTTGTGTTCCCCTCTCTGTGTCCGATCCTGTGAGATTGAGATGGAAGGGGGATTGTAGATACTACAGCATGAACTCGGCGTGACACACAAGAGAGAGGCAAAGAAAGAAAGCTGTGGCCACGAGCCCATATTTCGAGTAAATTCGGCGCACTCCGGCCTCCGTCCTGCAGGGCTCCGCGATCCATGGCGTCTGATAGACGCATATGCAAGCATGTACGAGCTGTATACGCAGAAGGGAAAAAAGGGTTAAGTGTATTCCTGCTACTAGCGGGGGCTAGACGAGAAGCCCAGAAAACCATCCACCATCCTCTGCATTGCATGAAGAAAGTGTGTACAAGTAATAGGAAAGCAGCCTTTGGTTTGGGTCTGTGTTCTTCCCGTCTTACATGTGCCGAGTGTGTGTTTGGTTTGCAGAGTGGGAATCTTTCCGCTTGCCCTGCTTGCTTTTGCACTTTCTATCCACTTCCAGCTGGAGCCTGGGTGGGCTAAATTCAAACCTTTTTTGTGTTTTCTGACTGGTTTTGTTTTCAAAGAGTCATAATTATAAATCTTGTAATAAATGATGATTCCAGCGTTTTGGATAGCGGCCGCTCTGTAGCTGTGCTGTACTTGTACCCATGTTCTATGCATTGCTGTATGCCTGTTCCGCACAAGGTCATGTATATTGACCAAGTCTCTACCAAATATCGTGTATCTTCATCCAAAACTCACACAAAGGCCTATCCCACTCTCCTCAAGATATTAATCATGATTATTTAGTCTTTAGTTTGTCGAATTTCCAATTACTGTACTCGGTGTTCCGTGCCACGTCCCCAAAATCCCACTCCCGATCCCATTCCCAATCCCACCCATCCCAAAGCTCATCCCATCCCATGCCCACGTCGAAACCCGCCATGCAGCAATTCTCTACATGAGCTGATCCCCTTCAAAGTAACCCACCCCGCAACCAAAGAAAAAAGAATACATAAAATACAGAAAAAGGAAAAAAGGGCCATTGGATCGAGAAGGACCAAAATCACACACCCCGGCGTTCGGAGTCTTGCGAAGGTCCGGGCCCCGGGCGTTGATGCCGCCCGTTTTTTGGGCTGGCGCAATCTGCATTACTGCGGACGGACGGTCTACGGACCACTGTACTAGGGGAGCTCTAGGCCCTGTAGCTCAGCAGGTACAGGTACTGTAGCTCGGGGGTGTTTGGTTCCATGGTAAAGGCGCCCCAGCCCCTTGGAGAGTTTGCATACGCGGGCTTTCGCGCCCTTTTCTTGCTGAATACAGCGATTTCACCTCGGAGTTGGCAAAGCCCGTGGTTTGCGTATGTATGTACACAAAAGGCACAACACGAAGACACTTATTGAAAGGATCTCAGGGGCGTCGTATTAGCAAAGAAGAAAACGACAAGATAAATTACAAGGCAAAAACAGGGAACGGGGGAAATCCTTGAGTGGATTTTGTCCGCTCCTTTTTCTTCTTTTCGCCTTTTTTCTGTTTCCATTGTGCGCACCGCACCCAAGACACCCCGATCGCCCATTTTGTTTCTTTACTCCGAACAGAGTGCGATTATCCAGCTCTCCAAGTCCGTCTGTCCTGTCAAAAGACCGCGGATATTGCGGGCCTGGCGGGTCGCAGTCGAGCTGGCTGTCGGACATATTGACAGCACATTTGAATGGTAATGCCCGCTCGTGCTAGATCAGGCCAGGCAGACGCAGCAGGATCGCCGCAGGCTATCTATCTATCATTCGATATGGATCTCTTCCTTAATTTCGTTTCTTCTCCCGAGGTTTGTTCGATTTTTTTTTTGTTCGAGATAGCTAGCCCAGTCTACGCTGTTGTCTTACTGTTATCTACGCCCGGCAACCTAGAGCTGTCCCAACTGCCGGGAAACCAAAAAGGTTCATGTCATCAATCAAGGCAAGGGGCCGGGCTCCAAAAAGCCAATATTAGCATTTTCCCGTTTTGACCAAACCACGTTACCTGCCAAAGCTGTCAAACCAGGAACCTTCATCTCCAGTAAAAACACCCCAAAAATCTCCAATTCACCAAGAAGAAAAGAGAAGAAACACCAGACTCCACAGGACACGCAGCAAGCCAGTCTGCATCGTGGAAATATTTCCGATTCGGGGGGGAGGAGACAAGAGGGGCTCCATATCGAAATATTTCCTTACTCCGTGACCGAACGCTGGTAAATAGTTTGTCAGCGCAGATGAATCACTTGACAAAGCCGTCCGCCGCCGCGGGCCCCTCTTCTCTCCGTTCCTCCTAACTGCTTGCTTCCATGGAGATTTTTCTGGAGCTTCGTTGGTTAATAATTTTTTATTTTTCACTGAATTTTATCTCCGATGGGTCACATCGTGGCTCTCCGGAGTTGAAATGGGTATAACGGACGGACGGGGATAGTAGCCTAGACTTGTTGGTGCCGTGCATACTCCGTGCTCCTCTTCTTTTTTGTTAATTCCCCCCGTGCTCATTATTATACACGTAATTCATGTACAGAAATGTCTCGAATGACTCTCGATGCTGGGCGTGTGTCGATGCTAGCTAGAGGAGCGGGAGGGGGTGGGATAAAACCCTTTCTTTTGCTTGTTGCTCTTGTGTCCAGTCCTTGTCCTTGCTCCATGGATGACAAACCCTGCCAATATGTGTTGACAAACTCCGATACCATTTCCCTAAAGCGGCTGATGATGCGAGCAAACTGGACAAGGGAGCGCCCGTCTGGTATTCTGGTCGAAAGGAAACACCTAATGAGGTCCGCTGTCAAAATAAAATAAAATAAAAATAAAACCAAATAAAATAGTGAAAATAAAATCCACAAGATGTGTGTAAACGCGTATCGTGTTCAGCCAATGTAATTAAAAATAAACATAAACGACCCCCAGCCTAATGCATGTAGGAAGTCATCCGTGCGTTGTACGAGAACGAAACCGAGAAGAGCGTTTCCAAGAAAAATCACGGGCGTATTGCGATAGATTGGATTTGACGACGACGGCATAGTGGCTGAGGGGGGGCTTGGCTTTTTCCTTGGCTACATGTAGTATACGCACGTCTCTGGCGATGCAAATCGGCAGGGGTTGGGAGGGATGGGATACCATGACGTGTCGGCGATTTGGGGCCTTGTGTGAGATGAGTTCGAATGGTAGGTAGGATTGGATCGAAGGGGGCTAGCTAGTTGGTCCCGACATCTCAGCAATGGCTGGGCTGGGGGGGCTAATGAAGCTGTTGCATCTCGCGTGTAAGCCCTATGGCCGCTTTGCGTTTGAGACGGCGGTGATGATGACCAACCTAGGATGGAATCAAATGTGCTAGTTGGATACGACTGGAGTAATGGGATTTTTCATTGGAATTAGGTCACATTCACCGAGGATGTCAAATCAAATCAGATCAAGTAGAGGTAGCCAACTTTTGTGAATTACTTCAAGCGTGGCATTGGTGTTGCCATCATTCTATTTCAAAAGCTCTGTTTGCTTGCTTCGGTTCCGTTTCCGTAACTTCGTCACGCTCCCATTATCAATTGATCCCCGACCCAAGGTCCACCCCTACCGCCCCTTTCCAGAATATGTACCACATATACAGAAATAAACAAATGATGGTAAAAAAAAATAAAAAGCAAAGTCTATCAGTGCACCGCGCTTGTAGTGTGTCCCGTAACGCCCATTAATCCCAAAATGACGATTGATTGAACCCCCCATAAGATGTAGAGAGAGAAGGTAAAAAGGGGAAGAGAAGGAATGAAGAGTGAATATGTGAAAAAGAAAGAATGCCGAGAATCGAAATGTGTCGCATGGCCATGGATGGCTCATGATGAATGAAAGTCGCAACCAGACGACCCCTCCTCTCTTACATCCCGGTATGACTATTACACCGGCCCGGTCAAACACAGTTTGCCTCGCATTATGTCCGAATTGTTTTTGTATTTTCTTCTTTTTTTGCTTTGGTTCCCTGTTGGTCCATCTTATATCGGGACCAGGTCGATATCGTAGCCGTTATACAGAGTCGGGTCGTTGATGCCCATCATGACGCCGTGATTGGAATTTGAAAGAATCTGAGGCTTGATCGTCTCGTAGCCGCCCTCCATCAAGGTAGGTCCCATGCCGCTGAGGTCCTGCATCGCGCTCTGCTGGAAGAATTGCATCGCGGCCATGTCGTTGGACGTCTTCATGGCCCAGTCGGGGAACACGTTGATCGAGGGGGACTGCGAAGCGAAGAGCGAGGCCGTGGCGTCGAGGTCAGGTTGTCCAGACTGGCTAAACTCGAATTCGGTGCTGCCCGCGTAGCTCTGCGGCGACATGGTGACCGGGTGGTTGTGGCTGCCAAAGGCGGCTCGTCGGTAGTCGATCTCGATATCGGAGTGGTCCAGCTCCGAGGAGGAGGCGCGGTCGGTGCGTCTGTAAGGCATGGGAGACTCGCGCTCCATCTCGACGTCGCGGTCCTTGTTCTGCGATTCGGTGCTGTTGTGGTGGTCGTGCAGCTGCTGGGCGAGCTCCTTCAGGTCACGCTCGTTCTCGGGGAAGACGGAGTGGACGGGCAGGTCGATGTCGCTGTTGGGTCGGATGCAGCCCAGCTTCTGGGCAATGTTGTGGATCACGGGCTGGCCACGGTCGTTGAGCTCGGGCTCGCCAAGGTCCCACTGCTGGTTGGTCCTGACCATCTGGTAAAGCTTGTGGACGGTGGAGATGAGGGCGAACTGGGTGTTTTCGAGAACCTCTGCGTATCTGTATGTGACAGCCCGTGTTAGTCAAGTTGGGGATAAGGCTATGGGATTCAGAAGAGCTTACCCTCGAGGCAGCTGCTTGTACTCCATCTTCTTGCGAACACCAGCTGTGCAGACGAGGCCGTCATCCTTACATCTCTTACAAGGAAATTCACCGTCGCACTGGTTTCAAGTCAGTAAAAGGGAACCACTTCCTAGAGCCTTGTGGTTGTGTAAGACCACCCAGAGGTGCGTACCTTTGTCTTCTTCATTCGACACCTCTCACAGGCCTTCCAGACGCGCTTATGTCTTCCATCCATGCCGTGTGTAACTTGCTCGTGGTGGTGCAGGGAAGCCGCATTGGATCCGGCACGCTTAGACGTTCGGTGGTTGGCCTTGATAGCCTTTGTACTTGAGCCACTGGCTTTTCTTGATAGTGTGGAAGGTGATGTGGAAGTGGATGATTTGTTATCCTCCGCAGGAGGAGAGGGCAGGCTATGGGCAACCATTGTGAATGTGTGAATGTGAAAATGAAGCTATCCCACAGAGACTGTTTACTCTTGATGGGTTGGCTATACGAATATGTATAGATAAGGTATATATAACCGTTCAATGTGGATGGATGGTGTATGTGATGATGGAATTAACCCCAAGGTCCAGACAGCTTATGCTTTGCTTTGACCAGGTCCCTTTTCTTGGTCAAAGATGAAGATGAATAATATCGGAAGAGTGAATAAGAGAAGGAGGTGAGGTCCCGACCCAGCGCAACGGGACCCGAGAGATTATATAAATACCAGATAGGGTGGTGTAGCAGGATGTCTCGATGGAGATGGACGGTGGTGCTGAATAATGGGCACCGGTGGGGCTTACAGTGGGTTAATCTGGCCTGTGAGCTGACTGAGAAGCAAGCTGATGAGCATCATGGCCCTCGGAGGCTTTATGAACCAAGACCAAACTAACGTCGTTGTGAAAAAGCCAAACGGTAGCTTTTGATCATGGCGCACTCCTGTGGGATGGGCTTCCAAAAGTCACCATGTACATGCACATGTATTTCCGGCTGCGGATCGAAACAGGGTCTCGGGGGGTGTCGTTAGGACTCGGCAACGCCATTATGTCCGAGGGCGCGAGAGTAGACGGACGGCCACTAAGCCGCAAGGGGGCGAGTGATGTCTAAACCTATTCAAGGCATTTATGAGCTTTAACAGGAATAGCAGCACTTTTCCCACGGGCAAGGTCCCAGGGCGTCCTCTGCGCTACCGCAAAAGGCGTGGGCTTAGTCGAAGCATATGTGCAGTTGCAGGTACATGTTACAGGCGCGCCAACGCTTGGTCGGGCGAGACTGCAGGTATCGTCGACGAAGATGACAGAATCATGGCATCAAAAGCGAGGACGGGCTGCGCGACCCGATTGTTTTTTTCTGTGTGCTTGTGTCTCTGTTTGCCGCGCTCTTTGTCGGCAATGGCCTTGCAGCACGTTTTTGACTTGTTCCTTTGGTCCTGGAGATGACAGGTCCGGTCACGGCCAAATGACGAAAGGGAACGCTCAAGTTCAAAGCATAACGATTGGATGAAATGATCGGCGTGATGGTAAATGGTTATGGTGATGGTTGATGAGGCAGAAGCGAAATCCCAAGGGTATGATTACACACAACTGCCGTCAACATTAACGAGCAACAGTCATCTTGGGCAAAAGCCTAAGCAACAAATCCATGCTTCGTAATTCGTAAACGCAGCCCAGTCCAGCGTCTGCGCTTGCTAGCAAGCATCCCTTCCAGAGCACTTAAGCCCAGCCCAGCCAGAGCCAGCCAGCAAGGCGCTACACGAAAAAGCGCTGGGCAAGGGTTGTTTTGGTTTCAATCCCGTTATCCTCTTTTCTGGGCGCTGAGCTAGGCGATTTGCCCATTCCAAAGTCCGCGCCGACGCGGGCGGACATGAATGGGCGAAGTTCCGTCATGACGCTGGGCAAGCATCACCTCCGCGAAATGAAGGATGTGTGTGTGCGTGTGTGTGTGCGAACGTACTGTACCTACGAGCGACTGACTGCCTTACCTGTGCTTTCTGTGGGAGTCATCAAGCACGCCTACCTACATAGAGTAGGACACTCAGATATTACCGCTTGTAGCATGTGTAGAGTGCAAAGTAGTGTGTGCGAGTAGTACCTCGAACGGATGGATACAGCATGCCTGAATGATTGCCGCTGGGTCTTCTCTTGGCTTTGGAGGGGGTGGTTCATTCATTTCCCCTTTGGAACAGAGTGAATTGGTAATTTGTCAGTGCGACGTGGTGATCACAAAACACATGGCATGGGCATCACGACAAGGCGCAAAAGAGTGTCAAACCTTCGGCTCATTGCCGAACTGGGCGTTTAGCCTTACAAGCGAGTTTCTCGCCCGCTGCCAATTCAATTTCCACATCAGGCTGCCCCGGAAGGATTACCGCGTTGGCTTAGGTGATGAGGCCCGACTGGCGTCTATATTGAATGGTAAGCGGGAGTAAACTAGGAGGAAGAAGCCGTCGATGGAAGAAGCCGCATCCTCGAAATAGTCGGCACCTTCCAGTCTGTTGATCAGTTGGCACGCTTGAGTCAAAAGCCCTGCCTCTTCTACTTCATATCTCGTCATAGCTCTTGGATGCGAGAGACTGCCGTAGTTACAAAGCATCATCGGAATGCTGTCGTCTGCTGAATATACAAAACAACAGCAAGCAATTCGAAGCTTCACCCCTCCCTCCCCCCACTGTTCTCTCAAACAGGCAATTAATAACCATTTCCCCAATAGCATTTATTTATTCCTCAACATGTTACCCTGATGGGGGGCCCCGTTGAAAAGGCTCGCGGCTCGGGCAAAGATGCCATGACAAGACAATATGCCAAGCGAAGCACAAAGAAAAATCGGTCTGGTGCTGATTAATTGTTCGCCAAAGGGAGCAATTGCCTTTACGGCGATCGCTTCGATGCCCCAGTAAAAGCTCTTTCGTTTCCATTCTACAGCGAGTGCGGGTAGCATTGAAATCTGCAGCTTCTGATTGGAGGCGCCGTGTCTAAGCCCTATCAGAGGCGGCACCTTTTTGCGTCAATCCCACCTGGCATTCTCTTTTGCCCGACACAGTAAAAGGTCCCCATCGCCGGCAGTTTTTTTGCTGTCATGTTGCTATATTTGCCCTTCTCTCCCACTCTTGGCCGGGAAATGGAAGCTGCCAAGGCCTGCACGGAAGACGCCAAGCGAGTGGGAATTGCCCGCAGATCAACAGGTGAGGAGAAGGGGATTGGGATTTGTGGACAAGAAATTGCGAGATACGCTGGCGATACGACGGCGGGTTAGATCGAGTCTGTACAGTACACACTCTAAATAGAGGTCGTATCAATACTACATGTACAGTAAAGGATCGTGTAATATGGACCACCCCTGGTTTGGCGAGCGCGCGCTACAGCGCCTGGCGTGCTCCCGATGGATCGAGAATGTCAATATTTGTGCCGCGCGCGAAAGCGAATATACAGTTCAAGTGTATCGCTAGTACCTGGGCAAATGGGCGAAACAGCTGCCATCGATGACAGCGAATTCGATGCCAGCAAGCCATGCCACAGGCAACGCCAGCACTGAATTAGCGCCTTGTGCCCCATCCGCCTTCTCACTGGCACTGGGCAGATGTGATGCGTCGAAATCCAAATTTCTGATCCAAAATCCTTTAGCATGCAGTGCCCGCTTCCTTCGTCTCGACAATGAGAATAAGCTGATGTCAAAATCCCCCAAGAGACTTTCTCTGTGCCCAGCTACACGTAGCCACCCCCGCCTCTCTCTCTCCTCTTTTTTCGAGCTTCTCTTATTTTTCGCCCGGCCGCCCAGCGGGGCTCCCAGAAGCATGCAAAACCAAACCAAACTGACGGCTCGCAGAGACCCTCTTTTTTCCCTGGGTTGCTTTTTGTTTTGCTTTCGGCCGTCGGTGGCGCTGGAGTCGCCCGAGCGGTGGGAGCAAGTCGCAGGGACCGGCGGCGAGACTTGGGGCGGCGCTGGTGGGCTGCGTTTCAGCCCGGGTATCGCAGAGGTAGCCGCTACGGCATCGGGCTGGCAAAGTGACCATCCGCGCTAACAGGTTTGATGGTATGGAGACCTGATTGACCTTTGAGTGTACCACCACGGCTCACTTCGCGGACCTGAACTCACTTCTCACTCGCTCAACTCAGCTCAACTCACTTCTTACTTGTCATGATCCAAGATAAGTCTAATCGTAACACGAACCAGCCATTGAATTCAACTCGTCTGGCTGGAGCGAGAGGGCTGCGCTCGTGACGTAAATGTCGACAATGGACTCGTCGCTGACGCCGAAGGTTACCAAGAATTTTAGTTTTGCTTGACTCAAACTGAACAAAAAGCTTCAATAGGGTCGCTCTCTTTGTCTGCGGAGCCCCTGCATCCATAGCTTCTAGGCATTCGTCGTCTAGCGGCTGGAGAATCCATCCGCAAACAACAGGTCGAAAAAACGCTTCTGCATGTCGGCAGATACATCGCGCACACACAGGCGTATTTTCTTGAGGCTCTCGTCGCTAGCTACTGGTAGCGCGGGCTAGTTGCGTTGTGGTTGTTAATTCCGATTCCCGTGGCGCCATCAGGTGAATCACGCCTCCTCGATCCCTTTCTGCATAAGCCTCTTCATGATGTGTGTGTGTACGTGTGTGTGTGTGGCATAAAACGGGATAGACCCGGTGAAGCTTGGTGGTGCATGCAAGGCACTTTGCTGGCCACACTGTTGGCACAGATAACAGCTCGCACTCGCTACCATTCCCGACGCCAGCCAGTCCACGGGCGGACGAGAGAAGGTCCAATATCCGGGCCCTGGGTGCCTAGATTTTGCTAGCAGAAATGTCTTTTTAGGTTGACAGGCAATCCCTAACTTTGGGGGGTGTCAATTGACGGAGCACGGAGCGTAGGAGCGTCTCCTCTGATCCTTCGGCCTTGATGCAGCTCGATAGCAATTCCGTCTCCTTGCGACGTCAAATAAGAGCACAGACACATCCGGAATCACAGCAGTGAACAGGATCAATCACACACTGCTGGCATGCCCGTCCTACAATGAAACAAGGCGCAAAGACCTAAAGAACTGCCAAAGGAAGCAATCTTTCCGCGCCCTTTTCTTCCCAATTCCGCTGGAGCATCTGGCAACACCACCTTAGTTACTGTGCCGTGGAACTTGGCCCGGAACCCCATTATAGCCGAGTCCGATCGGATATCTTGCAGCCGGCAATTCTTCCCCCTTCCCACACCTCCAAGAACCAAAAGCCTCAAATCAACTCTTTCGTTTCGTTGAAGCGTGCGGACCGCTTTTACCGCCCACCTTTCCTGTATGAGCGGTCCTTGTCCGTTCGTAGGGCTCACGGAAAGAAGCCGGCTGAAAGACGAGGTGACGCTATGCCCTGCCCTTGCTTTTTGGACCTTGAAGTTGTGTCGACCTGGGTAGGATTACATACTGCACTGTTGCTACTGTTGTCCTGGTGACTCATTTCGGCCTCCGCTTACCAAACTTGACGTTCCCAGAACGGACGGCGATTCATTTTACGATTTTATTTAATTGCATTTTAATTTATTTTTTCGTTTTGCCCAGGATATACCGGTAATCAGAATTAGTATTTCGTCGTCGATTAAACACAAGCGCAGTAATAGAACTACACCGTGCTTATCTACCGAGCTGCCAACCGTCGAAAAGTAAACACTTTGATGGACTCTCTGATGTCATTGATAGATACCTTACCTCGGGTTCGCTCTCGAACAAAATAGAGCGAAGCTTTTTGACACACTTCACACGTCGTGAGAGAGTTTTCGCAGGGCACGTGTCCAGCTCCAGCCCTAGCAACCTTTCGCCCACTTTGCCTGCCAATACGACATGACAAAGTTGGTGTTTTGGCATGCAAAATGAGGGGGGGCTGGCCTGCAAGTTGGAGAATGAAGCATAAACTTCAAACTCTCATATCCACAGCGGCAGGTTGCGGCGTGTGGCAAAGCCATATGAAGGCTTTCCAGCCACAACCAATTTTAAGATTTGCTGGATTCCAGAACCCTGTTTTCGGTGTCGTTGCTTACAGGCACGGGAGAAAACATGTTCGGCACATGTCTGCGCCAAAAGGTCGATCGCTCTCTCTTTCGTTGATTGAAGCGTGGTAGTGTGTGTGCGTGTCTCATCTCAGCTCATACACTATCATGGCATGGCGCCTGTCCGCAACTCAAAAAAACAACCTTGGAAAGAATGCGGGGATGCTGATGAGACTCTTTCGAGCTGGAACTTGCGATGGCGCAGGCCAAGGTTCTGATTCGTGCTGACATTTTCACCAATTAGGTGAGCCCTGGACGGGCGTTGCATTCATTCAAATTCTCATCACACTGCAGCGGGAATACGTGCGCAAACGCTGGTGGGAAGTCCGCAAATGTGCGCACCTTTGCGGCCAATGAGCAGCCCGTACACCCTCCCTTTTTTTGAGCACTTTCCAATAACGTGCAATGGTCGTTAATGTAATACAGTTGGTGTAGTAATAATCGTAAATCTCCTAGGAGGCGGGAATAGCAAAAGGCGCGGAACTGTCCAGACTCTCTCTCCCTGGGGCTCGGCCGCCTTAACGGGAAATGGATGAATTGGGGCCCTTCTCCAGAGTCATCTGGCCTTGTGCAGACGACCATCTATTTGCTGGCAATGTCTCCGGTAGCCTATGGCCCTTCGTTAGCCTATGAATGCCGTCATGCAGCTCCCGTTGTTGCGAGAACCCCTGATTCTTTTGGATAAATTGGCTGGGCACAAAGTCCAAGTACGAAGTAGCTTATCGGGTTGGATAGCCGGGGCCGAGAGACTGAAAAAAGCCCCCTTGGAAGCCCCGATACGCCGTCTCGTGGCCTTGACATTTCCCGGGCGTCCTTTTGTGTAAATTGCAAGTTTCGGCAGCGAAAATGGGAATTGGGCCGCTTACCTCATCCTCCTCACCCCCTCGGCATTGCGAACATTACACCAGTTCTCGGACTGCGGAATTTGAACTAATGAATAAAATCCCACGGAGCTTTACGTATTACTTTTTTGTGCACTTGTAGGACGAGGTATAATAATAACCATGTAAGCAAAAATTAAAGGTTCGTGCTCCCAAGTACTGTTACTTCTTACTGGGTCCCTTGAGCCTTGACCTTGATCGCACACGCCCCCCTCCAGGCACTTCGATTCCGGGAATGAGAATTATTATCGCGATTAACCAGGCGGGTCCCCATCGCTCTTACAGCAATGGAATCCGACGAAATGGATTCAGGAGTGTTTTCTAGCCTGCAGCGTGATGACTCGCGTTGCACAGAATGGGGACTCTGGAAAACTTGCCAACTTTCTTTTTCTTATTCCCTTGATTCTTTTTTTTTCCGGGTCTTGTGCTGCTCCCCCTTCTCCATCGACCCAATTGCGTATCAAGTGATTCGTCGAAATGGTGCTCGCCAAAGTTCTTCCATGTTTCTTTTCTTCTTCTCTTGCAGACTAAACGATTCAGTTAATGATGGGGACCGCGGAATATGCCGCAAGCCGAGCCAAGGCTAATGCTAATCAATTCCTCAAGGCTGCTGTAATGCTGAATAAAGACTGTCCTGAGTGCTGCGTCCCGAGGCTGAGATGATGTTTATTAAACCAGAATCCCCACAGAAAACGGTGTTTATGTGAACCTCCCAAGGGTGATTACCAATCGTTGAATTCACACTCTAGGCTGTCTCTTCACGCTGGTATGGTGCACAAACTGCTTGCAGCCTAGCACCTGTGGAATCAACCTCCAAATCGCATCGCGTCGGCACTAGGAAACCTGCCCCTTCGACGAGTCCCATGATCCTGATCCTTGCCGGGTGGGTTCCGCCGATTTCCACGGGGGCAGCCCTGCAGGAGGCGAAAAGAACGCAACCCTCATTCAGAAAAACAGAGTTTCCATCCGTCCTTCTAGAAGCATTCCCCACAGCGGACGCTTGTCGGGACCAGCTCGGCCCAAGCTAGACATTTATTCGTAGGTTTTTGAGTTGGAAAAAAAGAAATGGAGTACCGAAGGGGGAGCACTTGAGATTTCCTTGTATGGAAAGAAGTCTCTCTTACAAAC
Organism: Trichoderma guizhouense; assembly: GCA_002022785.1. NCBI lineage: Eukaryota > Fungi > Ascomycota > Sordariomycetes > Hypocreales > Hypocreaceae > Trichoderma > Trichoderma guizhouense. The sequence goes on from LVVK01000035.1 coordinate 59,048, forward strand.
ACTGCTTTCCGGTCCGCTTGAGCCGCTTTTGCCGCTCCGACTTCCAGCACCAGAACGGCATGATATCATTGCTCAGGCGAAAACAAACCTTGGGATTCGTCTAAAATCTGAAAAGGGCATTTTTCGTCGAAGGCGTGTGAGATGTTGATTGATTAATTTCCAAGCGGTTGCATCATGGGTTGGCGAAGCGAGACGAGAGAAAAAGCGGGCATTGCTTGCTTTACGATGCGCGAAATTCTGCGCTGCGACTATGTAGTAATAAAAAACCCCGAGCTGTAATGCCGAGTTGCAGGTAGCATTGAGACAAGTTATGCTTGTCAATGTAGCTTTTTGTTTTTACGCGTGGAAACGGAGTCGCTGTTTCGTCGATTTTTTTTGTCGTGTGCCGGCGCCGAGGACTTACAAGTTCCGCGGGGTGTCGACAAAACAATGGAAACGATAACCGCGAGGCTAGCGTGCGATATTTACAAGGTGTACACGGATTATACAGTGAGCCTCAAGGGGGAGGGGAGTAGGGGGGGTGTGTCTCTGGATGGATGCAGAAGGAGATTGATGGATAATGAATTTAACGATAAAATCGAAAAATGATACATCTTCAAACTAACACGTACAAAATAACTAATAGAAAAGAAAGAAAAAAAGAACTCAATCTAGTTTGCATTGAAGCTAAATAGGGGGTCCCTGTTTTTCTCGCTCTTTTCACGTAGCCTCGCCGCGGGGGAAACGGGAGATCGGTCGCCGACCCTGCGGCTGGAGACCACAAGACCCTTACCGAGGAGAATTGCCAAACTGGTGTTGGTATTGTATTTATGGGGACCTTCTTTCCTGCGTTGTTTGTGCGGACGAATTGCAATCCAGACGGAGCTGAGCCCGCAAAAAGAGAAGAGAGCTCACAGTACGAGTACAGAATCAAGGAGTCAGGAAGCTCCGGTGCTAGGCCTAAAGAGAACAACGCAGGCCTTGTCCGGGCTACGTCACCGAGCCCGAGTCGGACCTCGCGTTATTAATCCCATGGTCATGCTTTGCCTTACATTACATCTTGACTTGTTGCAAGCTGGAACTTTGATGATTCTCATGACCTCTGGGGAAGTTCTAGATGACGAGGCTAGGGAATCTTCCGGGTTTGCAAGTTTGTTGTGTTTGGGAGAGGTGGGCTGCATCACGATTCGTCCAAATGGTTTCGGGGATTGAGATGGGATGTGAGATGAGTGCTTGTAAATCCGATTCCCATGATGCGATTTGCCTGGGGGTCAGATTTACCCCGAGTTTTCTCGTCTTATGATTCTACAAAGCAAAGAGGACAAGGTATCTCTCTACGGAAGGGTTGAGCCGGTGCATGTAAAATGCAGACAAGGCTGGGTCACGACCTGGTTTGTTCTCGGGGGTTCTAGCCTCTTTCCAGCCCGCCACGAAGAAGACAAAACTCCATACTCGTACGGCTTTGGTGATGTTATTCGGTGTTATATCCGTTCACTAGGGATATAATGTTTGGTTTCATTTGGGACGAAATAAACCAATTGAGCGTTCCCAGCTGTCACTTTTTTTCTTTTTTTTTTCTTTTTCTTTTGCCCTGCCCATTGAATGCACACCCCCTCCCACCCCCCCTTTGTGTCCAGGCCCCCTTCATCATGATTGATCGTCGATCGTGGCTCTCTCGTCCTTGGGTACCCCCCCTGGTCTGTCTCCCCCTTCTGCCCGTTCTCCGGCACGGCTTCAAGAAGCGCTCCGTTGGGCGGTGTTCGACACTTACACACAGGACGCGAAGGGTGTGGCTTACTCACAGGTACATGGCACGAGCGCATGGAAAAGCGGGAGCGCAAGGTCGTTCGAGGTGGCGCGACATTTCCATGGCTTATTATTTACTCCACCATCCCGACAGGCCCCCGATTTGTTCTTTCTCTGGCCTTGTGCTTGGTTTGGATTCGTGCTCCACCGTGCCGAGGAGACGTGCTGACTGGTCAATTGGCCCTCGGGGAGTCGGAGTCTCCGCGGAGACGATGGCTTTGCAAGCTGGACCCTCGCGTGACTTTCTGTGTGTGGCCCATTCTCGTTATGCTCATATCCTCCCATTGATGTCTTGTGCCTCCTTAGGAGTTGAGCTTGTGGTGCTTAGAGTCATATCCCGCGGCTTTTGGCCTTTGGGGGAGAAGGGGATCTCGCTTCAGGAGAAGCAATCGTTCGGTTGGCCTTGTTTTTTTGCGCTCTTTTCTGCGTGAACCTCCCAACTCCTGCATGAAAGAAACAGATAGTCTGAACTCCTAACTCCGTTTTCCCCTCGTAGCTGTGCCGTGCTCGTACGAGTGAAGTATGCCGCTCCGGCACCGATAGCCATCTAGTATCTGCATGCTCTCTCTCCCCTTCTCCTGGCTTGCTTTTGCTTTGCCCGGTTCGAGTACACAAGCTGTGCCGTCTTCCCAGACCTTGCCAGAGTCCCTCGCTGAATCTTGCCGAGTTTGACGACCGGCGTCCTTCAGCCGACAGCCTTGCCGCCCGTCCTTTTGACAAATCCGGGGTGGGTCTGATGCAACTTCACTCCTGGCCCGTTATTCAAGTGCCGATTGTCATTCTTAGTCTAGGGGCTTGCGACTAAAGTTAGGTCTTGTAATTTCTGACTGTGTTTTTATCACAATCTCGAGCCATGACGACATTGCCGTGTGCCGGTCCGTCTAAGTTCAATGCAGAAACGGCTTGCAGGAATGGAAAGAAAAGAAGACGAAATATCTCCGTATCTACGCACATCTACGCTCCAAGAACTACTCTTAACCGATGCGCATCTCCGAGACCGGGGCCCTCATTGCCGGCCGGAGGTTCGCCGTCTTTTTTCGGTATCCACATGGGGGTTCACAACCTCTAAACGCCCAGGGCTTTGGGAATTTTTTTTATGTAGATGCGGTTTGACGTACATGTAACCTCATGCAGGCCGTATATCGATGAATTCTTTGGTGTCTTTTGATTGCGCCCGGAGATTGGAATCGGGTATGCATGAGCCTCGGTTGGCGCCATGGCTTGTGTTCGAGACCCTGAACTAAAACATTCGATGTACGAGTATACATCATCCTGTTCCACATGCTTGCTGGGCGTGTGCATGGGAATCGGAATCCAGAAGCCATGGCTTGGAATCTCTGGTCCACTATATCGATGATTTTATTCATTTATCTATCTATTTATCGATTTAAATTGTTTTTTTATGACTTCAGCTTGGCTTCATTGCCGATTGCCGGTGCCCGTGTCATGTTGCAAACACCCTCAAGGCTAGCGGTCAGAAGTTCGCATTCAATTCGGGGTAACCGTTATCTATGTAATATGAAGTCATTACATGACTCTAGTTGCGGAAAATTCCGCGTATCTTTATTATATGGATTGCTTCCAAGGCCCTAATGTATGGCACTCGTTGTAAATCACGAACTAGCCTCGGCAATTACTTTTACTATGGCGATCTTGATGGATTGAAGGATTGATGAGATGATTTGTGTCTTTTTTCCTATTCGTCATACAAGTCTCCGGCCCTAGAAGTCGTGTAAGTTAAGTTACGTGTATTCTCATGCGTCTCGTCTTCTAGTGTGGCTGAAATCCAGAGGCAGAACGAATATTGGCAACTCTATTATTTCGGGGTTGTTAGCCAGGTACGTCGAAGAATCGTCAGTAAACGTATCACATGCCATTGAGCCATCAATATCAGCAATGTATTTATACAATCATTCCATATAAAAGTGGTCTAGAACACTTAAAATATCTACATAAAACTCCTATTTGACTAAATAAACTCAACAACATAGCCACATAGCCTGCGCCTCGTATGTGGGGGAAAGTAACACTGCAATAACCTTTGAGGGGAATTTCACATGTATGTATTAAGTAGCCAGACTCATGTAGAAGTCGTGGTAGTTGGGTAATTAAGTGGCTGATAATAAAACCGGCCGCATGCCAATTCTCATCCAAGGATGCAGATTTGTTCTCATTCCTCCTCCATATACAGATCCACAACCAGCAAACAATCCAGCCTCATGACCCGATGACTCAACTCAATCTTCAAGGATGTTGGTGGAAAAGATATAAATAATGATATTCAAACTGTGTTATATGATTCATAGCGGCGCTTTATACGCCATCGCTTCCATTAGATTATCTCCCGGCGGACTCAGCCCCTTGCTACGAACTCGAATACTCAACCGGGCCCTTGTACAGCATCGATTAACACATCCAACAGCAAACTTGACTTTTTCAAGCATCAAACATCTGTGTACACAGGCATTGGCGGATTCTCCCACTCACAAACAGCCCAGGTCCAAGCTGCACCGGAGTGATACTTGAAGACCAGCGACATATCATATCCGTAGTCAGCGGGTAAGAACAATTCAGGATCAGCAGTCTTGGCCTTTTCCATTGCTTCGACCGTCGCAAGAGAGAGAAAGTGTTCTCTACGTGGCCCACGGGGCAGATTACTGCGGACGTGTTAATATAACTAGGAGAGAGAAACGGAGCGGACCATCTTACAGAGCGTTTCCAAAAATGCCGTGACAGAGACTCGGCTCCTTTCTGAGCAATCCCTGCTCCCAAATGGCTTCTTGGCCCTTGCTCATTGCGGCATCGATTTCATCATGAAGCTCGGGAAAGTGTGGCCGGATAGCACGAAGAGAGAAGATAAAGCCAGGGGCTCCATGACACCACTGCATGAGGCTTGGGTGGCGGGTTTCATCAATCTCCTTGGCAATAGGCCAGTTTCCATCTTTTTGTAGATTCAGCAAAGCTCGAAGTTTAGGAGCAAGCTTTGGCGCGAGAGCAGGAGTGGTGAGAGCTAGCTCTGTAATGATGCCAATATCGCCGTGACCAGCGCCAATGTATTTGTGCTTGTGGAAAATCCACCCCCCTTCGCCTTGATCTAAGCTGTCTGCCAGGATCTTTTGGGAGACTTCATCACTTGGGTCCTCGAGAAGGGCGGCGCTGTCCGGGACGTGGTGGCGTATCAGCCTCAAGAAGTAGAGCGTGCCAGCTCTTCCCTGCCATATTTCAGACTCGAATGGATCCTTTTCTGAATCCGGATAAGGTCCAACGATGGTAGGCATGTTGGATAAGAAAGCCTTGACATGGTTGATGTCTTTGCTGAAGCAGGCTTTGAGTGCTTCGTATGCCAGCTTCTCGCAGCTTATCCCGACTCTGGTGGTGAGTACAAGCTCTCCACGGTCAGCGTTGAGGTATTGCTCCGCCCAGTGCAAGAGGGCGTGACCTGCAACTTGGACATCAGGGTAGAATGTGGCGAGTCGAAAGAAGAGAAAGGCAATGCTGGTTGGGCCTCGTATGAAGCCACCAAGTTGCGCCGGATCTGGGTAAGCGGGCAGGGGAGGAGTCGTCTTGAGAATGTGCTCCAGGGACGACTTCATTAGCTGCAGAGGGTCGTGATCTAGCGACTGTAGCGGGAGGTCATTTGGTATGTACTTGAGCGCCATGATGGCTACGATCTTGGTTGGATCTTGAGGCTTTAGATCTAGAGTAACTACCGTCTCCCTGTGGAATGCGGAATGTATGATGATCGAGCTGGGGCGGCTGTTCCTTATTCTTACCCTGGAGATATCAGGTGGAGGGTCGGTTTAGCACGATGCGGCTAGATCCTGCTAGGCGACACTTCGGAGGCATCCTCTGGATTCCATTGACATTGAGTTGCCTGTTTGGTAAACTCAATAAATTCATCCAAGTGGGTAATTATAGAGAATTCGAAGTAAATGTTAACGAATAAAATGTTCCAACATGTTCCGTTTTTGGTGTTGAAAGCTGGCGGTGATACAAGTTCAGGTGTAGCTTCAGAGCTTAGAAGCTCGCCCCACACCACATGCCAATGACGACACCATTTCGCTTGTCATCGCCTCAGCCAAAAAGCTCCTCGCGACACGACTTTTGAAGCCATCACAGAGCATCTCGAACCAACTGCACGGCTTAGACTATAAGCTTATCCAACATTCCATTTGCGTCTCCAGTCTTCAGCTCAATTCAAGTTTCTGCCATTCTCCACAGGACGAGGCGAGCACTGGTGGCGGCTCAATGGCTGAATCACCGCACAGAGAAGAGAAGCTGCGTAACCGCGTCGTTGACTCCATTAGCAGGAGGGCCGAGAATGCTCTGTAAGCGCTTCCAGCACTCTTCAATCACTCAATTATCATGGGCACTGAGAAACTGACGGCCATCAGCAAGGAGGACTACGGGAAAGCGAGGGTCATGGCCTCGGATGCCGTCCAGAGCCAGGCATACCTCTATCCCATCAAGGTACACACCAGATCGCCACCAGCTTCAGCTTCAGCAGCAATCGGTCCTAACTATGACTTTGACAGGGCATCTTCTACTTCCTCGCTCATCGCAGCTTGTGGCAGCCGCTGATTGACCGAATCATCCCTTATGGCACACTCACAATCTCCGTCATTGCTGCCATGTTTACCTTTACGTACCTACCACAGCTTGCAGTTCTTTTGCTCTTCAATGGCCCATTGGCTGTGTATTCTACAGTTTTGCTCACGCTCAACGAAAGTTCCATCCTTATCCACATGATTTCCCGCACTTGGATACTTCAGGAAGCACTCATGGACACCTTTGACGGAACACTTGTGTCGAGAAACGCAACGGCTGTTGTCCAACAAGGTCGAGAGGTGAAGCCTGGTAGTGATCCCATGAAGAAACTAGGCAAGGTGTTCAAGAAGCGGTTCGATAAAATGAGCCTCACTGCACTTATCCGATATTTCATGTACCTGCCTCTCAACTTTATCCCCGTCGTGGGCACCATCGCTTTTATTTTCCTGCATGGTAGGTGTATCAATATTCCAAAGTCACAGAGATCGACCTGCTAATGCTTCAAACAGGTAAACACAGAGGCAAGGTCGTACACAGTCGAGTATGATGATACTACCCCGAATGCTACCAACGAGGTTTTTGTGCTAACAGTGTAAAGTACTTTACACTCAAGAACTGGTCCGAGTCACAGAGGACACAGTGGCTCAATAACCATACTGGAGCTTATGCATCGTACGTTTATCTCATTGATATCATGCAATCTATAGAAGAAATCATCTGCTGATTGTCATATCCTTACAGCTTTGGCGTCGTCGCGACTCTTTTGGAGATGATTCCGGTGGCGTCCATCTTCTTCTCCTACACAAACACTGGTATGAACGCATCACTGCAAATCCTTTGATCTGATACTGACTCATTTAGTTGGTGCTGCCCTTTGGGCTGCTGATATTGAATCGCAAAATAACGCCATGGTCAAAGAGACTGCCCCAAATCTCAGGCAGGCAGCCGAGAACGCGAAAGAACTTTAGATTCATCGCCAGCCGGCCAAGGGTTTTGTCAAACAGACTGCTCAAGATGCATTGTATGAGTGACGGAGCAATAGCCATTGCAGTGTTTGCTACCGGATGTTCAGCCGCTGCTGGGATTTTGGCCGCCGATAGATTGGAAACGCGGTTGAATCGTCTATTTATGGAGTTTTTGCGCGTACACGTACACTCGAATGAGTTGAGTATCTCGAGATACTTTGCATCTGTGATAGGCTGAAATAGTGCAAGTCTTCACAAAAATTGACGAAAACGCTGCAATGTAGGTAGTTAGCATAGAAACAAATCCGGCCAGATCTCGGTTTTTGGTGAGACAGTTTCATACAAGCAACATCGTCCAGGAACATTCTCAGCCAGGGCCGAATCTCCTTTGTGGCAAATCAGGCACCTCGTCTCATACTGTCTTATCCTGATGCATGCTAACATGGTGTCTTACTGGACGGAGGCTTTATTCGTCCCTACACTACTCTTCAACTTCCTTTCAAGCATTTGTCTGCACCCGTCGAGCCGGTACGGACACCAGCCCAAGCCGCCGCGGTCTAAATTAAGTTGAAACACGGAAGGCATAGCTGAACAGGGGGAGCATGGGAAGCAGATTGAAAGAGATTGATTGAATTGAGCTTCCGGCCTCCCTTCCGCGGCTGACCTGTTTACGGATGTTACACTCGTCTATACCTGCAGGTAGGCTCTTGGAGTGACACGACCTCATTGTTATGATGGACACAAGACGCACGACTTCATTGCTGTGAAGGACACAAGACGTCCTGTCATAATGCGAGAAGGCGTTGTGCGAGGGAGATGGCGGGAGGCAAACGACCGAGTCTAACAGCCCATCTTGGCGAGAGATGGATACTCTCCCGGTGCATCGTTCGGCCAAAATCAAGGGGATGGAGGAGCACCTAATATCCGACAATACGAACGTGGGAACAGTGTTATCAGCATGGGTTGCTTGTGCTACGATGGCGTACTCGCGGAATCGACGATCCGATGTCTCCTCTGCGTACGATAGTCAGCTGTGTTGTGCTGTTGGAGATAACAGCGTTGTTCCAAGTCTGTGTGCGAGCACGATATGATATGTTACAGTTCACTCACTACATCGTCATATCTAGAAATTGATATTAGAAGCAGATATGAGCTCTCTGATACCCATTGGACTCTTTATATCAGATACTTAATGTTCTCTTTCAGTTTACCACCTCGACAATGCACAACGACAAGCGTGACGGTTCTGTCCAGAACAGCCACTGACTCCTACTCTACTCTCGACAACTCATGGTTTCATATCGAATCCAGGATACGGGGAGATGCCCCCCTTCGTCCACAAACTAGTTCCTCACGGTGTGTCTTCGGCACGGATGCCTTGACCTCGAACCGTCACACAAGGACGGTTGGACTGCGGTGTTTGCAGCCGTGCATGGAGAGTTGCCCCAGATCTCGGTGCGCCCCATCTGCCTCCAGCTGCAGGATCTTGCTGCGCGTTGCCGATCATGCACACGAGTTCTAGCCGTGGCGAGTTTGAGCGGGTTGTATCTGTATCCACGACAGGGAACCCTGTTCGACAGCTCGCTCATCAATATGCTACTCCCTCCTGGCTACAACGTCCGGCTTCCCATATGAGCCCAGTATGACCGAGACATGGACTCGCGAGCATTTCGGAGAGGACTCGGAACAGCTCCTGTACATGTAACCCGTGGCGATTGCACAGCCTGAGCCGGTACCGACATGGGATTCGGGAGGGAGTAGCCGGGAAGAAGAGGCTCAGCGCAGTTATTATCTCTCAGCTTGGGAAGATGTGTGACCAGCTTCAATTCGTTGACGGGCATGTCTCGAGGGAATAGGGGAGAACTTGCAGCTGGCAGCTGGCAGACAAGTGTCTTCCCATTTATTGGCCGGTCCTGGGCCAGATGTGCCCTGTACCCTCTCTCTCTCTCTCTCCTATTTCAAAGGGCGTCGTTCACTTTTCTCTCACTTTTGGGCTGCCAGCTGCCAAGTCGGAAACGTTCGCGTTGTTTTTTTTCTTTTCTACGGCGCGTCACTTCGCGTTGTTCCTACTCTTCCTTTTTCTTCTTCACATTGCATTTCGAAGGAATCATCATTTCTTTTCGAGCACAACTTCGTTCCATTCATTAACCTCGTTATCTCCTCTGCAAGTCTGCGATAGTTCGCTCTGCATCTGCGTTTTCTGCATCATATTGTTTGTGAGAAGTTGCATAAGCAGTTCCATCCAGTCTATTGATTGAAGGGAAAGGTGAGCCTTTGGTGACTGAACGCGTCACAGTGATCCTATTGTTTCTAACAATGAATAGCTTCCGTGTCCCCACTCACGATGAGAGCATCTATCCTGTCTGCTGGCCTTGTGCCAGTGGCGGTGATCCTTCTCGCTTGCATCTCTGTAACCGTGGCTCAGCTTGGAGGCGTGGATCATCTTCATGATGGTGATGCTGGCCATTTCAAGGTCTTGGGCCCTCGAGCGGCCAACTATGGTGAGCCCAGCGACTATGGCTACTATCCTCCTCCTCCCTATGGAGAAGAGACTTCGACAACTTCTGTTACCTCTGCGACTAAATCTGGCCCTTGTGAGTATTTGTTCGTCTCTTCTTTTCTTCTTGTGCTAATGGGTTGCTAGATTCCCCTCCTGCTGAATCTTCCTCGGGCACGGCGTCTAATGTGGCCACCAAGACCAAAACGGAGACCTTTTCGACTACTCTGTCGGGTCACTCAGCCAATTCAACCAACACGAGAGTCTCTTCCGAGAATGGATCATCTACCTTTGCGGGAACGGTGACTTCTTCCACCACGGACAAGCATCACTCGTCAACAGAGACTGAGGTGACATCAAGCACGGAGTCTTCTGTTGGCCAAACGGTCCTGACAATTACCGTGTCGTTGCCTACTACCACATTCGTTACTGCACAGACTGTTCCGGTTGAATCTAGCCATACCGGTAATTCATTCTCCTCAACTGAAGTGACGTCGGCTTCGAGCACTTCATCGGGGACTTTTACCAATTCGACCAAGTCCTCAACTGGTGAGGAATCTGGTACTGTTCGGCCTGTATCTTCTACGCCTTCCTCCTCCTCTAGCTCTTCGTCAGTTGAAACTACAGCCGTCTTTACAACTTCTCCGTTGCCCTCAATGCTTTCATCGAGCACGTCAACAGGAGGTTCATCGTCCATTCAGCTGACTGAGAATGGAACCGTGACGATAACGACGATTGGAATAACAGTGACGAAGCCAGCATCTGAGTCATCCACTCAGTCAACTTCATTGGAATCCAATGTGACTTCTTCTACTGGTTCATCTGGTTCAACCGCTTCAGAGAGCTCATCATCCTCTGGCTCTTTGGTGACAAATGGGACACTGACGTTGACATCTGTGGTTACTTTACCTGCTGGTACTACAACATCGGACCACGGTATCACAAGTGTCGTGAATGGAACTGTCATCACAGTCACCATCTCTGAGGCACCAACCAGTACCACCTCATCAGCAGCCTTGTCCAACACATCGTCTTCTCTTATTAGCGGCTGGCCCTCCTCAAGCGGCCCATCAGTTGGTACCTCGACCTACCGGTTCACCAACTCGACTGTGACCGTATCTCCTTCGAGCATAAGTGGCACAGGATCTCCATCAACTAGCGTTACCGAAGCTACACTGTCGTTGACACTGACTTTGTCAGGCACCGTATCACCGTCGGCATCTACTGCTCAATCAGGGACGTCGACTCTGCCGGTTACAGGTAACGAGACGTCAGTTACTCTGAGCACCACGACTGATGTGACTGTAATTCAGTCAAACGTAACAACGATTTTGTCTGCCACATCAGTTTCGTTAAACTCGTCTGTGTCTGCATCGGTTACATCTGTGCCTGGAAATGCGTCGACATCGCACGTTGGTAACGGCACTGTTGTCTCTACCGTCACCTCGACTATCCAGACGAATGGTTCCGGGGAAAGCACCTCATCTTTCTCAATTCGTCCGACCGGCACTGGGCAGGTGACTCTGACACTTTCTGGCGAGATTCAGTCATCTTCAACAGAGACATGGAGCAAGTCTGTATCTTGGACTAACACAACATCCACTGTGACTGCGACGGAGACACCATCGAGCCCCCAGTTTACAGTATCGACTCTTCCATTTACGCTGAACTTTACCACCATTGTCCAGACGCTGACAGGCACTGCTCCTTCTGGCTCGTCTGCCTCTTCCTTGAGCTCGGGAATGCCCAATGCGACCTTGACCTCATCAAATGTTGTGTCCACTACAGGGTCTCAGCTCCCTGGGAACACAACTTCTGCGAACCAGACAATTTTCAGCACTCTGACTACCAGCATTTCTGGCTCAGGCTCCGCCAACTCGACGGCGACCTCTCAGCCTTCGGGAACTGTTGTGATCATTACTGTTACTACAGGCGTTTCTTCGACTGGTAATTCCTCTGCCAGTTCAACCGAAGCCTCGCAAACCAGTCTCAATGTCACTACAAAGACGGTAACCCAGAGCCAGCCGCCCTTTGGCAATACAACTGTGTCATCAGGCGGGCAAGTCGTGACTACAACAGTCTGGAACACCGCACCAACAGTGTCGCAGTCAATCATCTCAAGCCATTCGGTGTCCTCCACCTGGAACTTTAGCCAATCGGGAACCCATGAAACATCTCGCCCATCTGCCACGCAGTTTAACACGACTTGGCTATCATGGACCAGCGTGCCCACAGGGACACCTGGTTCCAGCAATCCGCCCTTCCCCACGGCTCGCAATTCCACTGAGACTTTGTCAGGCACAGTTGTGAATCCCAGTAGCTCGGGTTCAGCGGGGCCGAGTGTGATTACAGTCACCATTAGCCCTCTGCCAGCAACCAATTCTACTTCTAGGTGGAGTTCACAGCCAACGACTAGTGCTGGAAGCCTGACGTGGTCGTTTACTAACTCTTTCAACTTGTCTACGATATGGCTCACAACTGGTGCTCCATCGGGTAGTTCGCCATCTGTCTCCGTCATCACTGTCACCAAGTCCAATACTGGCTCGCCAGTCGGAACAGTCAGCTCTATCCTTCTTAGCACTGGCTCCATTAGCACGACGAAGTCCAATTCATCTACTCAATGGAGTGGCTCGACTTTGCCCGCGCCCGCGCCGTCCTCGTCTTGGACAAACACATCTTCCACATCAGCCTCTTCAACGTCGGTATCAGGGGCGGCAACTAGTTCGACCAACGTGACAGCTAGCCCGGTCATCATTCCTACCACCGTTACTGGCAAAACTACTGTTCAAACCACCGTTTTCACATCGTGGTTGACAACAGGGTCTGGTGGCCCCACAAGCAGCTCTGGCCCAGCAGTATCTCAGGAAGGCAATTTTACAGTCATAACCATCACCCAAAACGGAACATCGTTGGTTTTGACCACTGGATCCGCTCTCCCATGGTCAACTACTTCAGTCTCTTCTGGAGTTGGCACTTTGTCGACACAAGCATCTGGCAGCGGACCCATTTGGACTAACAGCACACGAGTGTCTCCGTCTTCAACTGCCTCAGCCGTATCCACCACAACGACAACACAGATGGTTACAGTAATTGTTTCTACGCTGACTGTAGGAGCTTCTGCTTCTGCTTCGGGATCCAACGCAACGGGACTCGAGAGTACCATTACCAAGACTCTGCCGTTGTCAACAGCAGGATCATCAACTCTTTCTGGTACCGTCATCTCGCAAACATCCTCTTCATTGGAGACCAGCAATGAGACTGAGATAGTCACCACTATTATCCAGACTGTGCCTGCACCGCCCACGACTGCTACACGCTGGATCAACACCACCATGACGACTGAGCACGAGTCCAGCCAAACCGGTAGCGTAGTTATCACAACGCTCTACCTGAACAGCACTACGGCAACGCCTCCTTGTACTCACTCATGGGTATATCCTTACCCCAACATCACAACCACCTGCCATTATTTCCCAAGCGGCAATGAGACAATGAGTCGCTGCTGGACAGTGCCATTAACAACCGGGGTCCCAGAGTCGTCACTCCACCACACTCCGCTGTATACGTCTACCTGCAACACAACCAGCACGGCAAACAGCACCATGGTTGGGAATGGAACATTTACCAGTACTACTCGAAGCTGTAAGTTGACCAAAAAGAGAGGAGAATTGAGAATACGAAACTAACGTGATGTGCCTCCTAGACTCGTATCCGTATCCATTCCCTACGACATTCGAGACTTCGACCACGGCAAAGGGCCATGAATCTGGCTCACGCGGCTTCGCATATCCCGTGCCAACGGAGTCGGTGCAGGTAGAGACGCTGCCTCCCAACCCGAGTTACCCCTGGGGAGCCTCGTCGCCTTTGCATCGGCACCAGAACGTGACGAGTTTCACTGACGGCCTGATGGCTCGGGGCGGTGAGCTTGTGGACTGGAGCAAGATGGCCGCGAATCGCCTGCGAGCTCTTTTTAAGAAGCATGTCGAAGGTGAAGGTGAGGAATGATATGGAGAAACTTGGTAGGAATGGGGTGTACTCTAATCCTGTTGGATTGAAGAATGAGGTTTGATATATGGAAATGTTGGAACGCTAATTATCATTTGCTTTGATACGATTTTATTTTTGATGGGAATTTTCATAGAGGGAACTACTAAGGTCATTATGGGGGATATTTATCATGGCATTTGTGTCTTGGGAGAGGCACGACTACTGTTGTCTGTTACGGTGGTTTGAGAATAGTGTATCGGTAGTGGATTGTGATTGATGAAGGCTACATGTAGTTTCAATGCCATGATGGTTTAACTTTGTGCGCGCTGTAAAGGCTCTTCTATATTGGGTTCATCGATCTGATAACCTCAACTGTTTGTTGGCATTGGTGATGAACAGCAACTAATAGCATATGACGATTGCTATTCAGGGGCAGCTAAGTGCCAATGTTTACGGAGCGTCAGGGACAAAGAACAGCCACACTGGATTAAGAAAAAAGATAGATAAATAAGTAAAATAAATAATAAATAAAATATTCGAAAGATACGGTAGTTTGCGCGAGAGATGCAGCGGCGTTACGAGACACGTGCATACACGAATTCCGCCTGTTTACGAGTTGAGCATCTTGTACTCCGTACAGAGAGCGGGATTGGTGGTTACAGAGCATGTACTCCGTCCTTACAGCGGTTGTCAGTGTCAATTGTCAGGGCCCTGCTCGCCTAAAGCCAGCCGGCACAGTCTTGGCGGATGCGACACCCGCCCGTAATACAGTAGTGCCTTTAGTGGGACATGACCTACATTAGCATGTACATGTACGAGTTCTTGCCCAGGTATGCTGGTACGTTTGATGTTTGATGTTGCACATTCTTGATCATGCAATGTAACAGTATCAATATCTTTGGGTAGTGCTTCACAGCGCCGTCATTTATTGTCTGTATTACTGCAAAAGATGTGTATTGATTGATTAGTAGTGCCAGGTAGTAGTTGCTGGTATTTGCCCTGATATTAAACGAAATGCAACTCCTTTCTTGGATTGACTGAATCAGGATCGGATTAATACCCGCTGTATATAGCACATTCAATAGTGTTCAACGTTTGCCAGGGGTGCCAAAGCAGGCAAAAGAAAGCCGGACGGATAATACGGCTTCTGGGCGCTGTTGCAAAGCCTCAATCTTTCTTGGCTGTGCTCGAGCTGACGTCGCCCTCTTCAAATTGTCGCGTGTGCGGCTATACCCAATCGGGCAGCTTTCGTATCGGGGAGTCGGCCAGAGGCTTCTCCGGGCTGCGTCAACGCCTGTTTGGGCCAATCAATTTGATCCTTTGCCACTGGACCTCTTTTATCTCCCCAGGCTTGAATTCGCTGCCCTCCTTCTTAGCCTTTCCTTTGTTTCCTCCCCGCTGTCAAACCACGACGAATCGACGATAGAGTCGAATCTTATTCCATCGTTTTTTCTTTGTGATATTCATCGGTAACAGCACCCGAGATTCACCATCCATCGCCATGCTTTTGAAGCCGCTCGTCTTCGCGGCTGCGGCTGCTGCTTTCGTCATCGTCCCCGAGTTATCCGAAAAGGACGAGAACATCTTCAAGGCTCTCCCCGTCGAGCCAGAGACCTTCCAGCTTCCCGCCGAAGCGCTGGGCCAGAGCCTCGAAGTTCCCTGCAGACAGTGTCGAGGCCGAGACACGCACCTCAAGTTGGACTTTGCAGTGGAGGATGGATCGAGACTGATGGTCAACGGCTTCGAGCTGTATCCCCATGCCGACCCGTGGCGTGATGATTTGGTTGCCGAGGTGGTGCGAGCCAGCGGCGCTGCCAACGAGCGCACTCTGGGCTACAGCCTCGCCGTCGTTCCCCGAGCCAAGGATGAGGAGCAGAAGCTTGAGCTGGTGGACATTAAGCTGAGGGTCATCGAGGTCGGCCACCGATTTGTCGACGATATTCCCACGGTCAAGATTGGCCTGATCAAGGCCACCACGGGCGAGATTGTCATCTCTGACATGCAACTCATGGCCGTTCCCGAGATGCCCTGCCACTCCATGTGGTGCCGCGCCAAGGCTGCGCTCAAGGGCTTCGGTGGCTGCCACAGGAAGATGAACAAGGGCCCTCACCACGAGTCCATGGCCGCTGGTGTCAAGGAGGGCCACGAGGAGGGCCACCGCCCGCATCACCCTCACCACGACCACAGGCCTTACCCTCACCACCACGAGCGCCCTCACCACGGCCACGAGGAGGAGTGGAACACCCAGCGCGACTGGCGCCGCCTTGTCCTTAGCGTTGCCTCGCACATTGTCCTGCCCGTCCTGATGGGCATCACTGCCGGTGTCGGCGTTGCCTTGTATGTTATTTCTTCCTACGACATGACGTCTTGTTTTCTTGCTAATCTTTGTAATAGCCTTGCCATGTTCATGTGCAGCGTTGTGTACCGTCTGAGCATGCTTGTCCGTGGTGCTTCTCCCCGTCGTTCATGGTGCCCTCACCACCGACGCAACGCCACACGATTCGTCTCTGCCGAGGAAGAGAAGAGAGGCCTGATGGAGGCCGAAGAGGCTCAGGACACCACTCCTGCCCCTGCTTCCGAGGAGGAGTCCGTCAGCAAATAAAGGGGAGGAAAGACGACGTTTGATATCATTTTTCCATTGCGTTATTCTTGTACCTGTGATGAAGTTGCTGGACGACGAATACTAGGTAGGTGGTCATGTGCCGCCATTATCACCTTTTGAAGCAAAACAAAGCCAAAGAAACCAAAAGATTGGCATATTATTTCCTTGTATCATGCTGGAGTGAAGATGCAGAGAGTGATGGCACGGCGAGAAGGGGGCGAAAACAAGATATAGCCATACTGTACAACTATCTGACAAGACGATACCGAAGTCGAGGGGGCGTTTACTAGGAAGGGAATGAGCAGATGCCTTTGGCATCTTCCTTTCATTAATCCAAGACTGCAACTTTTTCCTTTTGTTCACTTCTGCTAGCCTCAACAAGTCTGACGTCGGTGCCTTTGATGGAAATCTCAGTGAACCCCTCGCCCCAATTCTCAGTAGATATTCCACCTTTCTCAAGTAGACCCTACTTGTATTGATCCGTAAAGAGAAGACAAAAGGATCTCAGCGTTTTGATACCGAACTTTCGGAACCCTCAGCCGCGTGGGGCCGGGCCCGGGATGCTGATCCCCGTGTGGGGAGCTACGAGGACGCTGTCGAACAAACCCACTCTGCCCACTGTGGGGGAAGCAAATTGCGTCTGCTAATTAGTTGG
Organism: Trichoderma guizhouense; assembly: GCA_002022785.1. Taxonomy (NCBI): domain Eukaryota; kingdom Fungi; phylum Ascomycota; class Sordariomycetes; order Hypocreales; family Hypocreaceae; genus Trichoderma; species Trichoderma guizhouense. Next base: position 76,087 of record LVVK01000035.1, read on the forward strand.
TATATTGGATTACAAAGCCAGGCTCAACTTTTTGCTTTTCTCTTTCTACTTCCTTTTGTACTTGGGTGACTGATTGCCTGATTGGGTAGTTGGTGTTGGCAGACATGCATGTGGAGTGACACGGAATTATACACAGGCGGAGACTGGTTTTTGGGGGCGTTTTCTAGTCATTAGCTGAGGGTCTCTACTCCGTACTTTAATTTGTAATTTGATGGGGAATTCGAGATTGGGGTAGCTTGGTTGAATTCACCCGTCGCTTAATTACTACATTGTCAGGCATAAAGTCTACCAGCAGCACTTGTATCTATGTATGAAGATTGCTTCTGCCCACATTAAGAGATCGGGGGTTCTGTACCACCACTTGTTTGAACTTGTTGGAACTCGCCGCATTGACAGTCTTGTGACCGACGTAGTGTCTCATGTGCTGTTCCTCAAGGTGGAATTCATTACGTGACGTGGAGTTGCTGGATTGGGGCAACGGACTGGACCATCCGGTTGCCCATGGGCAATGCAATGCGGGGGACTTGATCTAGTGAAGAACAGAGCTGTATGTGTATGTGCAGAGAATGCACGAGCTTCAATTAGTAATTGGCATCGGATTTCCCCAAGGATTGGCGGAGGTTCAAGCTGCTGACCTTATTTGTTAACCTCTATGCCAAGCTTCATGGTGCCTGTAAACCACCCGCCTAAGCTTTTAGATTGAAGCGGCTCTCTGATGTAGCAACCGGCAATTCTTATTATGGATAGAACCCTGTTTTTTCATTATTAACCTGGCCGATTCCGATCCATCTTTCTTCTCTTCTCCATTTTGCTCTTAGGTCTGCGGGGGCCGAGACACACGTTGTGATTCCCCAAATATCCCCTCGTTTCGCTGGCAGCTATTTTTTTGGTCTGCCCCTCATTGTGGTGCATGGATCCAACAGGCCCCGGTTTCTAAAGAATAACATCAGCCGAGCTCTCTCTTTTCATTTCACTTTCTTTACTCTTTTTTTCTAAGTTCTTGTTCTGTTCGAGTTCATTCTTTTTTCTCTTGTTCCCATTGTGAAAGCTGTGTAATAATACCTAAGCAACGATCACCTGCAGACAATATGTGGCAGCCAAGCGACGAATCAACGCCCTCGCCCAACCCTCCTCAGGGCCACAGCAGGACGTTGTCGATGAAGCAGAAGAACCCGGGCCGATGGTTTGCGCAGACGGTCAAGCTCAAGAAGGACCGCGTGGAGGAATACAAGGCCTGCCACGCCAAGGTGTGGCCCGAGGTGCTGAAGCAGATCAAGGACTGCAACATTGAAGACTGTAAGTTTTCCGTTTTAATCAATAAGTACATAGGTAGCAGCATGGGATGTTCTTTGCTGACTTGTGAACCACAACAGACAGCATTTACTACGACGATGACATGGGCCTGCTCTTTGGCACCTTTAGATACATTGGCTACGATTACGCGGGAGACATGGAGAAGATGGCGGCGAATCCCAAGGTGCGCGAGTGGTGGAAGATGACGGACGCCATGCAGGAGAGCCTTGTCAAGGGCGCGGTGAGTTCCGAGGCGGGAGAGCCATCATGGTGGAGGCCGTTGGAGCAGGTGTTTTTCCAGCCTTGAAGGATCAAATGTTGTAAATGTATGAAGAATAAATGGGGATGAATATACGAATAGAGGCAGAGGGATTGGTTGATAGATGGACTTAATCTGGACTTAAGAATAGGTAATTAATCTCGGTTTTTTTAGAGCCAAGAGTATGACTGCTTGAATGATGCAAATAATCTACACCATATATATTGTAGAGAGACTATACTCCTGTCAATGGCTCTTTGGCATGGTATGAAATGAGTTACGTACTGCACGACGTAGGAAGAGATAGCCCATGATGCCATCAATTGTTCTCGACAACCTTCTCGCTGTACGGGCTATCATTACACCGAGTAAATATGTAGTCGTGGATACGCAACTCGTTACTTTTCCCGAGCTAACAGGGATCTGGTGTTTGTCGATTCCCGGTTTGAATGTGTGATATGATGGTTTCTTTAATGTCAACACGCTATTAGGGCTGCTGGTATAGTTTGCTCATGATTGATCCTCTGATAAAAGGGTTCCACATACGACGGTATCTTATGGACCTCACTCCATACCCACAAGACATTGACGGCATTGCGCTCAAATAATCGTCTCTCCGGATATATGCTTCAAAGAAGAAAACTTGTTGCAATAAAGTGTCAAATCGATAAAGGGTTATAGCTAGGCCTTGGATTAAGTGATCTTTTTCATATGCACATCTAGCTGTGATCAATCACAGCCGTTCGAATCCATCCCTTTTAATGGGAATAAGGATACCCAATGAGCCAACAACAGAGCCATTCAATAACATATACGCCAAATGCTCCTAGAGTATGTATCCCAGTCCAACTGCCATACCACCCAGCGCCATTCCTAGTCTCCAACATATCTGTCCCATGGTACCTCCGTAAAACGCCTTAAAACCCCGATGAGTCTCCGTAAATCATATCCTCGTGATGTTGTTGATTGCTTCTTCCGGGAATCATGTGTTGATATCGAGTACTTGCTTCAACATACTCTCACTTGCCCTGTACCATCGAGCTCTCTGCTCCAGGTCATCAGCAACTCCACCAAGAGCAGCCTCCTTTCTCCTGCGAGCCTCACGCGCGGCTGTGGTGCTGCTCTGCCGCTTCACTTCCAATGGTTGCAACTCAGCTTGCAGTCTCTCTGCTTCCTTTCTCTTCCTGGGAACCTTGGCCTGCAGCGCTTCGAGCTCACGCGCAAGCTCTTGCTGCTCTGCCTTCCGCTTCGCCACGAGGCTAAGCGTCTTTGTGAGAGGCAGTCGAAGGTTTGGATCCGATTCTGAAGACTCGTGCTTGTCCTTGAGCTCCTTGATCCGACTCTCCAGCTCGACAATCTTTGCCGGCAACTCTTCTAAACGCACCGTCTCCAGTTGAATGTTTTCATACCGCTTGCTCAGGTCCCGCCCCCTCTTTTCCAAGTCAGACACTAGATCTGCCACCTCCAGTTTAAGATTTTTGAGTTGTGCTTTTGCCTCGGCATTTTCTCGTTCCAGATCCAGGTTCTCCTGAAGAGTGACGATGAGAGGCGGATCCCCTACAATGGCGCGAATGAACTTCTCCTTGGTCACCTGCTCAACATACGAAAATCGGAGTTTGGCGAAGAGCTCTTTGTAGTGAATCAAGTCCGCATCCAGGCTCGTAGGAGAAGGTCCATCAAGCGACGTGTTGGACGCGTCAGAGATGCGGTTAAGGGTGTCATTCGGCGTAGAATTTGAAATGGATTCACTGAGTTTGATGATGGACAGCTCATTGTTCGACTGCAGCCGACGCAGAGTCTCAAGCACCTGGGCTGGTGTTTTGGTGCTCATCTTGGGATACTCTGGTAGCTTTGATCAATTATCCAATGAAATGAAAGCGTACACAGCGCCTATGAGTCCGAATAGCCTCCTGAAAATGGAGTTGTGCTTTGAAGATGAGTTGATCCCAGCGTGTTTACATTGAACCCGATACAGTTAGTCTCGTTCTCCCGGGAAAATTATGTATGCAGGTCTTATCTTATCGGCAGGAATTTGGCTCAAGCTGAGTCATCCATTTTTAAGGATCCCAGATCTTTACGCAGCCCGTCACCACGGCCGCCAAAACACGTTCTTCTGGTCAACAACCGCATTTGCTTTCTTTGCGAAATCGCCAATATCTTGCTTTATAATTATAATTACTTTTGCTTTTGCTATGTCAAACGACGACATCCTTACAGACGACTATGTCGCCGGTCTTCTCGCCAAGGAGGCCGGCGACTGCTCGATAAAATACTCGGCAATGGGAATGGAAGCGTTCAACACAAATTCTAAGTAATGTCGCCCGCTGTTCTTCGCGCAAAGGGGATGTTATTCTGACGGAGATAAAGGCCGTCCAACGTACCGAAGCCGAATACGAGGTTTTTGAGAAACATCATCAGGGATACGGACTCGCACAACAAGGCGCTACTGGCCAAGGAGGCCGCCGAGTCGAAGGCGAGGCTCAGGGATTTGGAGCGCACCGAGGAAGCCAAGCGACGGAGAACGAACCCAACGGCCGGAGATGTACGGAGACGGCAGTTGGGAAACATTCAGTCAATCTTGGGCGGATCAAAGCACAAACGAGATGATAGCATGAAGCCGGCCGACGACGAAAAATCGAGGAGCAAGAGCGACAGCGACCGCCATTCGCGCCGGGGGTCGCGTCGAGATAGAGATGCAGGCACTGATCGCCACAAGTCGAGGAAAGATTACGGCCGTTTGTCGCGAAGTCCTGACGGAGACGAGCGAAGGAGTCACCGCGAAGATCAGTCACGGAGCTCACGAAGAAAACATCGCGATGGCTCCTCTGAGGATAAACATCGACATACCCGCGATCGCGACCGCGATCGCCAGAGAGATCGGTCTAGGTCACCTCGCCGTCGGCGTCGTTCACGTTCACCTGAAACTAAGAGAAGCAAGCATCGGAGTCGCTCTCCTTTGGCTGCGGAGAAACACGCCTCGAGAGATCCGTATCTCAAAAACGACGACGATGAGTCAGACCCCTTAGATGAATTTATCGGACCTGCTCCGCCTCCAAAGTACCGCGGTCGGGGAACAGTTGCCGGCACAGCTAGCTTGGATCGGCGATTTTCAGATTCGTACGATCCAAGCACAGACGTGCTCCCCGATAAGGAGGAGGACAACTGGGACGATGCAGTGGAGGCGTTTAGGGATCGCCAGAAGCTGCGTCAAGTGCAGGACGAGCGGATGAAGGCTGCCGGGTTCGCGGACCACCAGATTCAGCGGATCAACAACAATCAACGAGAGAAAACAGAGGAGGACGTGGTATGGTCCAAGGCTGGCGAGGAGAGGGCTTGGGATCGTGGGAAGAGAGAGGATAGCGATGGCGATATTGTCTTGCACGGCATCCTATCGGAGGACTCGTGAGGAACATACAGATTTGATTTGGAGCAATACGGTGTTGGATACAGATAAAACAGTTGATTACCTTTCGATGGATATAAGATGAAAGTGGAGGCTCTTGGATACCTGCGTATCGGCGGCGGCGAGTCATGAATTATGAGCTATGATGATGCAACACGAACAATATTTTCTGACAGCGAAATTACTACTACTATTTGGTTCTTCTCGAACAAGACTCTATAGACTATACGATTACTACGAGATAGGCCCCGAGGAATAGGCCCAAAGTGGGAATCGCACGTAAATCATCTGCATATGCAAGGGGTCCCCAACCAGGTGATATGAAAGTGCCGACTCCCTATGTTCGTATTCGCTTTAACGCGCAAGTCTGTGAGGCACGTGTGCACCTCATCCGAGCCATTTTTCGCCCTCACCTCGAGACAAACATCAAATGTCTTGATATGTTGCACGCGCGTGTCTCGCCCGCAAACCTGGATATTGCAGTTTTTGATCACAAGGGTTTTTGCTTTTGCATCCAGCTGCTGGGCAAAAAAGTCAGGCCACTCCACATATGGACATCACGAGCAGTTGCGAGCGGTTGCGTCATGCAGGCTATTTTTGCTTCTGGGTAGTGGATCGAAGTGGTGGCCCCCCCTGACCATCAGAACCTAATTCTCCAGCGGAACCCTGGCAAGCTGTGGGCGGCCTGAAGCTGTTCATTGAGGTTTGTACGTAGGACTTGGGATTGAGGTTGCTTTGGATCTGGCTGGGTTTTCCTCAACTATTTGTCTGTTCCATGTCAAACTGTTCAATAAATGGGCAAATGTTGATATAGATCAAGTAATGAAATGACATCATTACCAGAAGCAAAAATGCACTGAATCCGTCAATAATATGGAACAACAATGGATAAGGCCTGCGCCAAACTTCCATCACAAGCTCCACCAATCGTCCCACCGCCAACGCACTAATCGGTTGCCGCTGAAGCTTCCATCACCAAACTGCGATGCTCCGTTTTGTCAGGCCAGTGCGTTGGAATTGCCGGAGCCGAGAAAAGCCATGGTCCGATGCGAATCTGGCGACATTCGGGAATCTAAGTTTGTATGCTGACGAGTGGCAAAACATCAATGTTGTCTGTCTGTCTATTCTTGACCATCAAGATGTCAGTGACTGGTGGATTGAATCAAATGGATGCCACATCGCTGAAAGCACCTGGATTTGAATTTACAGGCGAGTGCCTTGGCACAATTAGCGACCTCAGCCCCCCGCCAAGCTCCGCCCATCCACTACCGGCTGCTCCCTAAGCCCCAGAACAGCGTATTAGTATAGGCGGTCCACCTTCCATACCCGACCCGTGGACCTCTGATGGCGTCGACGTGCATCTTTTGCCTTTGCCCGCCCCGCCTCGGGCCTGTTTACATACCTGACTTTACTCCTCAGCACCTCAACTTCTGCCTTCATCTCTAGACATCGCCTCTTTTTCCTCCTTGCGCTCCTCTTTCTTGCATCCGTCCTATCGTCTCGTTAGAAGGTTGATTCTTTTGTTATTTCCGCCGCCTTGTTGTTTCTTTTCCTTCCTGTGCATCCGATACCCGAGTGTCTTTTGTTATCCGCTCGTCCCATGACGTGTCTCCGCTGGCCGACGTCAGCTCCCTGAGGCGGCATTACTTTTGACCAGACGCTACAAGAGAAACCCAAAACAAAAACAAAACAAAACAAAAACAAGCAAAACCACTCCATTCTGCGGCCGGCCGACAGCCGCGCTCTTCACGATGCGCACTCCCCGGATTGTGATTCTTGTTCTCTGTATATCCGCGTCCTTCTTCCTCCTTTTCCGCGCAGCGACAGCCTCCTCCAGACGAGCCGCGGACTCCCGATACCCCACTGAGCTGCGACCAAACAGATCAGTATGGGGGCTCATCTTCTACAACACGCCCTTTTCTCTGTTTCCTCCCAACGCCGCCATCAGCTTGACCGACGACAACAGCACGTCTTTTGCGGCGCGGCCTGCAGCGTTCGGCCCTAGGTTGCGACCCAACGGTCTAAGTGGGCAGCTGTGGGTTGGAAGCGGTTTCATTGAGGATAGTCTGGACGGCAATGGCGAGCTGGGCTGCAGCGACCTCCCAGGCTGGGATGGTGCCGGAGCGAAGCATGTGCTGAAGCAATCCTTTCACGGAACTACACCACACAAGAAGGATGCCTCTAAGTCTACTCGCCGGCCGAGACGCAGCCAAGAGCTTCTCAGTCCGGATAGCCCCGAAACAGACACCAAAGCAAGTCTCAGCGAAGATATCCCCACCGATGACGGCACCGACAATCACCTCCACGAGAGGCTTCCACTTACTCGGCGAGACACTTCTGTGTCTTCCCACGCCGATATCCAGTCGATCCAAGAAGGGGCCGAGATCAAGGGAAAGATTGTTCTATTAATGCGCGGAGGGTGTGGCTTCTTGGAGAAAGTAATGTGGGCGCAGCGAAGAGGAGCCATTGGCGTCATTGTCGGTGACAACGTCAAGGGAGGTCCTCTCATCCAGATGTTTGCTCGCGGCGACGAGGTCGATAACGTGACGATTCCATCCGTCTTCACTGCGCGGACCACAGCACAGCTGCTTTCTTCGTTGACGCAGCCTGGCAGCTTTATCGAAGATACGCTTGACGATAACGGCAATCCCGTCCTCAAAGTCCAGCAGGGCTCCAAGGCTAGGAAGAGCAAAGACACCGATTCCAAGAAGAAAGCGTCCTCGAAAAAATCCAAACCTTCAAACAAGGAAAAACGAATTACGAAGAGAAAGGAGGTCGAGGAGAAGCCAAGCGGTTGGTTCAAGCGCCTTTTCAGCTGGGGCACGTCTTCTCGCGGCGTCCACAGTGAAAGCAGGCCACCCAGCAGCGGCCAGCTGGACTGGGTAATGGTTGAGGACTGGGAAGATGAGCAAGACAGCACCATAAAACCCAGCGTGGCTAAACCAAAGAAGCAACCGAAACGGCCGAAATCTGAGGGCGACGACTTTGTCATCGGAGTTCATGACTGGCGGGATCCAGACGTCATGGGCAAGAGCAAGGCGACTTCTGTGGGCAAAGACGCGCCAGCCAATTCCAACTCAAAGGGCGACATCTCCGACAAGACACCCAGCACTGATAAGCCAAAGGGAGGAAGCATTACCCCAGGCAGCGGCGAGTATAAGCTGCGTAAAGTGTCCGAGGTCGAAAACGAAGCCACCTCGGCCTTTGAGCTGAGGGGGGTTTCACCATCCACAAAGGGCCGCGGCCTGATTTCTAGAATCTTTGGCGATGACGAGGACGACGACTTAGATGCTGAGCTAGTCGACCCCGACGACGGCGACTATGACGACGACTTGCCTGAAGAAGATGAAGATCCTGTACCGCATGAAGGCCTCTGGGTTACCATTACACCAACCAGCAGCGCCAGTCCATTCTTCGATACGCTCCTTGTTCTTGTCATTAGCCCTCTGGTGACTCTCTCAATCGTGTATGCACTTTTAGTTTTACGAGCCAGAATTCGTAGGAGAAGATGGCGAGCCCCCAAGTCTGTAGTCGAACGTCTGCCTGTCAGGACATATCACACAGTTGCCCGATCCCCCAGCCTATCACCCAGGGTCTCCTCCCCAACGCCGACCACGCCGCTACTGCAGCACACCCACAACTCTAGCCCACCGAGATCGCGGCCACGTTCCAGGACGACCACCGGGGTCATGGAGAGCGCAAATTTTCTTGCCCCTACTCCCAGCGACTTGGCATTACCGCAGACATTACCACAGCGGAGCTCTCGGACTGGTCGCTCAGGGCACGAACGAGGGGCCATCTCAGCAGAGTGGAAAAAGTACATGGGAAGGCAGGTGGAATGTGTTGTCTGTTTGGAGGAGTATGTCGATGGCGTGAGTAGGGTGATGAGGCTGCCCTGTGGTCATGAATTTCACGCCGACTGCATGTGAGTTTTTTTCTCCCCGTTGTGTTTTCTTAAAGCATCAGACTAACAATATGGATAGCACTCCTTGGTTGACAACCCGCCGACGAACATGCCCCATCTGCAAGGGAGACGTAGTCCGCTCTATGGCTCGTGGCTCGTGGGCTGGCCCTAGATACGAGCCATATCATGACGACGGCGAAGATGACGACGACCAGGTAGCTGAGGGTTCCGGATCTAGATCATCCAGTACCGACGAGGATCTCGAGCAAGGCGTTGCTGAGGCGGAGCCCACGGCGGCACGTCGCTCGAACTGGCAAGATAATTTCTTCTTCATCCTACCCGGTGGCAGACGCAGGGCTCAATCCCCACCTCCGCCATCAGATGATCGCCAGACGTGAGGTTTATCTTAATCGCCGACTTTCCTAGAGTTGACCGACCGGTCAGCTGCACATAGCTCCAAATGGTCGGCAAGCATATCAACGGTTTATGCGGGCATATCTCTGCTTTAAAATCTATCTCAGCGGTATACCTTGTTGTCAGGGACAGCAACAATCATACGCTTTGGCGTAGTGGGCAATGGGAGGAATAGGAGTTTTTTTTTCTTTGTGTGTTTTCTTTTTTTGGGACTAAGCAAGCATTATGGAAGTATCGCCTAGAATGGCGGTTTTGTTTTCGGATGGAATTGTGTACCGAGGCTGTTGTTTTGTTGTGTATCCTTGCCTTTGTGGCAGGGTGATTTCGAGCTGATTTTGGGGAGGGAGAGATAAAGGAATGAGGAGGCTGTTTGATCGATGAGCGCCTGTTGGGTGTCGGATGGAAGCTTACTTATACCCTTGAGTTGATGGCGGTTCATGTGGAATCTTGTATTTAGTTATTGTAGTGCGGTAATGGATGCCGGGCCATGGATGGTGGCAGGCTTTGATCTCCTGTCATCTGACTTGCAGTCATATTCTCCAAGCTCACACATTGATTTGACATATGGCTATAGTTCAGCCCTTGGTGCAGTTAAGGGGCAAAGACTATATGTTGATGCGTTTGGGCTTAGCGACAACAGCACTCAACGTGAGATCGATAATACGAGTAATGATGCAAATCATTGATATTGTATTGAAATCTTTTTCTCTCTCTGTAACCAAGCCCACGTTTTAAACTTTTCTATATATATACATGTACAAAACTGCAAAATACCATCAGATGTAACCCTTGAGAATGGCAGCCTCAGCATTTAATATAGAGGAACCAGCCGCTCCAATAACCGCTGTGAAAATGATTAGCCACATCTACCCTATAACAAAACTTATACCAAAGAAAAGGGGGGAAGACTCACTGTTATGGCTCAACGCAACAAACTTCAAGTCGAAGATGCCACTCTCGTCAGCCCGCACTCTGCCCACGCTGACGGTGTATCCCCTGCCCAGATCGCGATCCAGGCGCGGCTGCGGCCGGTCGTCCTCGTCAAAGACCTTGATGGGCGGGTTCGGCGCAGACGGGCACCCAATCTTCTGAGCCTCAGAGACATATGCCCTGAGAGCGGCCTTGCACTCTTCAGGCGAGGGAGGAGGCTGGCGCTCGAACTTGAGGCTAACACAGGCCGTGTGGCCGTCCATGACAGCGACGCGATTACACGAGGCGGAGACGCGGAGTGCCTCCTGCTCGACGAAAGCGGTGTTGGAGGGGTCGATGGCGCCAAGGATCTTCCTGGCCTCGGTCTCGAGCTTGTCCTCCTCGCCCTGGATAAAGGGCACGACGTTGTCCATGATGTCCATGCTGGAGACGCCCGGGTAGCCGGCGCCGGAGACGGCCTGCATGGTGACGATGCTGACGGTGGAGATGGGGCCAAAGGCGGCCTGCAGCGCGGCGAAGGGGATGACGAGCCCGATGACGGCGCAGTTGGAGTTGCACACGAGGAAGCCCTTGTTCAGGCCGTGGACGGAGCGCTGGTGGGGGATGAGGTCGAGATGAGGCAGGTTGACGGTGGGCACGACGAGGGGGACGAGGGGATCGCGGCGGTAGTTTTTGGCGTTGGAGAAGACGGGGATTTCGGCCTTGAGGAAAGCCATTTCTGTTATCCAGAGTTAGTCAACCATATTCTCTCTTCTGTCTGTCTCTCTCTCTTTCATGTAAATGTCTGAAGAAAACGCACCAACATCGCCAGCGACATCGGAATCGAGGCCGCTAAACACCACGTCGCAGTCGGCAAACTCCTCCGGGCGGCACTCCCTCACGACCATCTCGGCGACGTCGCCGATGGGCGAGGCCTGCTTCCACCGCACGGCATCCTTGTACTTCTTGCCTGCGGAGCGGGACGAGGCGCCGATTGCGTGCAGCTCGAGGGTCGGGTGGCCTTGCAGCAGGAGGATGAAGCGCTGGCCGACGGAGCCGGTGCAGCCGAGGACGCCTGAGAATTGATTGTATTAGATAGATGGTCTGGAAGAGGAAGATCTGATTATGGGGAGCCGTACCGCACTTCTTGCGAGGGGATTGCGTTGCCATGGTGTGTGATTTTGTTGTGTGTGGTTGTATGAGGGCGAAGATGGGAGCCGATACGGAGCTCAGATGGGGTGACACACGATGTCGCAATAACCACAAGGTATTGAAAAAGAGAGAGGGGTATAAAGTATGATATAATCGATGATGAAATAAACAAACAGCTCAGATCTAGATTGATAAAAGATCTAGAAACCCAAGGATCGTCAGCCAAAGGGAAAAGAAGTGTTGGTTTAACTTTCTGACTCCCAAAAGTTTTGGCTACCAGATTAAGCTCAATTGCTGCCCCGCCATCGGAGCGTCGCCATACGTCAGACTAGCTTTTTTTGCGCGGTGCCGGACCGTTTTTATTAGTAGATCCAGATAGCACTTGGAATTATTAGCAGACTTTATGATGTAAGTCGATATTGATTTATTTAGAAATAATTGCTCAAGTGATGTGTTTTCCTAAATGAGATTGAACAAAGAAGACAATTGAAATGCGAGAAAAAGAAGAAAAAGATATCCTATGCGATTGCTCTCTCTGAGAATCTATCCCGTGAGACTGCCTGCACCCAAGACAGGCAGTTCTTCACAATGGGCCCTTATACCCTACCTTAGTACCAAAGGTAAACAATATGCAGATGAGACTCAACCTAAAAGTCCCATATCAACATGCTGCGCCAGAACGCCAAGTGAACACACCGTGACGCCTTATCCAATACTGAACCAAACAAGTAAACACCAAATTATGCCGATTCGAGTGAACCAATATTCCGCTCTACAATGCACGCGCATTCGAGACAAATCCCCAGACAAATCCCAGTCGATTATGCTTTATGCCTGGCCGTCGCTTCGCCTGTTGTTGGCGTATAATCGGAACTGCACAAAAATGGTGCCGTCCTCGACGACGGTGCCAAGAGACCCAATCAGCCAAGGGATGGTGTTGATGATGTATTTCCTGTCCTGGGAGTAGGCCACAATGCTGATTGCGTAGGTCAGGTTTCCAGTCAGGGAAAGCATAAAGAACAGAATCGAGAGGCCTGCTCATCTTGATTAGCATGTGATCGCGTCAATTCAGGGCCGGTTGTATTTACCTTCGCAAGACTTTTCTCGGTAGTTCTTGATGATTTGGGGAATTCGAGCACTGCGAAAAGGTCAGTCTTTCACTTCTGTCACCGATATCCAAAGTGTGTTCAAGCATACCAGAGGTAGCACACTGCGCTAAAGTAGCCCAACACCATTCCAATCTTCTCCAGCAAGTCTGATGACTCTACGGCGTTGAAGACGACAGGGTCTGCCTCGTTGTACGCTCCAGCCTTGTATGAGAGGTACCACCCCATGAATCCAACGACATATACGGCAATCAAGCTGAATGCATTGGACGACCACGAAGACCGCTCAATCAGTTCGTCGCCGGCCGGCGCAATCTTGCCGACGTCCTCGCTCGACACCGATCGGCGATGCGACATGCGCCGCTCTCCAAGAAGGGGTGCTTCCTCGGTGGCCTCCGCCTCCTCGGCAGCTCGGCGGGCATTGATCGTGTTGTAGTATAGGCACTGCGAGATGAGGAGGAAGTCGGCGACGCAAAAGTACATGGCCAATGCGACCGCTGTCGGGGCCAGATGCGTAAAGAGTCCACCTAATGTAACAGTCAGCTCCGCTCGCAGACGGCTTCTCCGCGGGAGTATTTGCAGAATGGTGAGGATCTTGCAGGAGGTACACACCGATCAAGTTGGTTGCGTCGCCAATCATCCAGACAACCAGAAACGGCATGCTCAGCCCGTCGGCGCTCTTCGCTCGGTAGTTGACAATCATCTGAGGTAGCTGTCGGGTGTTGCGCAGTTAGATAAATTCATTCTTGCGGGCAAGGAACCAGAAATTCAGCACATACAATAACACATATCCATGCCGCCATGCTAATGCTCCCAAAGATCCCCGATATAGCTTTGTGGAGAGGCAGCTCTTTCACTGCCTCGTTGACCACGGCCATCGCAAGAGACGCCATGATAAGAAGTCGGGCGGATTCTGGCGGCGTACAGTAGATGCTGGGCAAGATGTGTCGCTTGCTCTGCAGCTTCGAGAAAAAGGGAGAGACGATCGAGCCAGCAGCAAGAGAGCGTCAAAGGTTGGAAAAGGGAGAGCGAGATTGTGCGGAGAGTCAAAGCACCGGTGATCTCGTGAGGACTCCGACCAGCCGATGCTAGTCATAACAAGCTGAAGAGCGAAGACGGCTTATCGGACGCTCCTTATCGCGGGTCAGCGATAGAAGCGCGGGTGCTGATTGGACGCGGCTGGTGGGGGCTAGGCGAAAGTAAATCTTGCCTTGCTTGCACACGAGACAGATCAAGGGTCCGGTTTGGTCTGCTGCTGCTGGGGGAGGAATTTAGGGATCCATGGATGATGGTGGGGTGCATACATAGCGCCGTACAGTAGCCAGTGCCAGTGTAACTTCCCGCGCTATCTCTGCTGTGGACGGGCTTGCATCGTCATTCGGTTGTGGTCAGCTTATAGATAAGATGCTCTGCTCGTATGCGTATGTGGTGCTACCTCAGTATCTACAGTAATACTAGTCGACTGTATTTTATCTGATGACTTCATCTCTGCTCTCGTCAACTTATTATCAAACTTTTTGATACTCGAACCCGATAACCATCGCCGAACAGCCAAAAAGCCTCGCACACAAACTCAATCGCTCTGGCATGCAGCGTCGGTGCCGAGGTCGCAGCCCAGTGACACAACTCGCCGCCGCTCATGATTCGCCACAGGGGCTTCCATTTCCACCTCGAGGCGGGCACATGGCTCAACCGCGCCCAGCAGCTGATGCACCCAAAGAGAAGAGCGCCAGGCATGATGTAATGCGCGTGATCCGTCCAGACAGCCCCTTACGCGCTTTGTGCTCTTGCTGATGTGAGTAATGCAGCAGCAAATGCCATTATGCGGCGAGGCGCCAGCTGCTACCAGGTACCGCACGCAGTGATTGAGCTCCCTGTGATTGGCGGTTTGTAGCAGTGGCTGGAGTGCACTATGGAGCTGGAGTAGCTCCCGGGGGTACCTTGGTAGCCTATGTGAGCTCCATCCCTCCTCAGATAGGTCACACTGCCTGCATCTGCTTTCTACTTCAGCAACCATCCCTTCATCATCATTTCATCTCATCGGTTCATCTAGAATAGCCATATAGAACTTTTGTTTACTGTGTGCGCCGTATCTTTGCAACCTGCAGCCATTATGAAGCTTTCAAATGCCGTGGCCTTCAGCCTCGTCTCCCTACCAGGGGCCATGGCTTGGGGAGGTGTGTTATCGTCTCCTGTCTCGTGACGCTCTCTAGTCAACACCATCACCAGCCATTCTAACAATCATCCTCTCCGAATCAAGGTCTGGGCCACATCACGACTGCCTACATTGCAAGCCAGTTTGTCAGCAACTCCACAGAGGCCTACCTCAAGCACCTCCTGCGAAGCAATGAGCCCGACTACATGGCCAAGGTAGCCAGCTGGGCCGACTCGATCCGATACACAAAATGGGGCAGATTCACGAGCACTTTCCATTTCATCGACGCCCACGATAGCCCGCCCGAGTCGTGCAACGTCGACTTTGAGCGCGACTGCAAGGGAACTGGCTGTGTCATTACCGCTCTAGCCAACTACACCGAGCAATCCCTCGACCCGTCGCTGCCGCCATGGCAACGTGCCCAGGCTGCTAAGTTTGTCATTCACTTTGTCGGCGACTTGCACCAGCCGTTACATAACGAGGATGTTGCGAGGGGCGGAAATGGTATCCACGTCAAGTGGAATGGACGAGACTTTAACCTGCATCACGTTTGGGATAGCTCCATTGCCGAGAAGTGGCTTGGTCGCGGAAAGCCGTATCCATTGGCGGAAAAGTGGTCCAAGGACCTCACTGACAAGATCAACGGCGGCATATATTCAAAGGAGAAGGATGCTTGGCTGGCGGACTTGGACTTTACCGATCCGATCGAAACGGCAATGGCTTGGTCGCGGGAATGCAACAAGCTTGTGTGCGAATATGGTAAGTTTGTCACCTGTCTTGTAAATCTTTTTAGCTTTGCAGCTCAACTCACCATTCGATAGTCTTCCCTGAGGGTCCTAAGGCCATTGTTGGCCAGGAGCTGAGCGGCGAGTACTATGAGAAGGCAGCTCCCATGCTCGAGAAACAAGTCGCGCGCGCAGGATACCGAATGGCGGCATGGCTAGATCTGATTGTCGACGAGTTCCAAAAGAGGGACGCCAGCTTTACTGGCAAGCGACCTGCAGAGGATTATGAAGAGCCTGTTGATGAGCTTGCAGAAGAGATGGAGGACTATATTGGAGAGTTGTAATTGAATACCTATGCCTAGAAGTGTGGAGACAGACACCGGGTTGCTTCTCCCATATTTGGTCTTATGCATGATAGCAAGCAGATATGATTTTGCATATAGAGAATGAACCGAAGCCCGTGCCAAGGACATCGAAATCGTGAATGCCTCAATTAAATTAACGGATATAGAAACACGACGGGAAATACCATCGCCAAGACAATTGTTTCTCTGCCAATGACTGTTTTGCCCTTTTGCTCTTCTCGTTGTTTCGCTCCAGGGTATCCGAAACGGCCATCACTGAAGCCATCTCCCCCGCCCAGAAGGGTGAAACGGCAGAATTCGGCAAGCCGAAGCATAGCAAGGCAGCAGATTGCGAGATTCCGAATACCCTTTACGGAATATGACGTCTGTGCCAAGAAGATGAGACCGGGAATAAAAAGTTCCCTCAAAAATCTGTCAGTGGGAAAAGCGAGCAAGACGGAGCGTCTGTTTCGGGGGTGCAAAGACGGAGTTTCAGATGTGCTGCTGTTGACGAGCGCCAAGGAGGTTTCACGAACCGGCAAACGGCAACGCTGTGGGCTCGAGGTTTTTGCCCTTTGGGGCTTATTTCCTTCTACCCTTGCATCTGTGCATTGGCCCCTGAAGCGTCAAAGGGTTGAATTCGCTTTTCGCTTGTTTGTTTTGTCTGTATACGAAGAGTGGATGAAAAGGGACTTGTCATAATCAGAACGGGCAGTGCTAGCAAAGACTACTTGGGTATGAGTACGAAACTGGCTGTCATCTTGTGTCTGTGCTGTTCCGGTTTGCCGGATTGGGGATCTTTTGTCAGTCTTTTTTGACGGGCTTTGGATGAAACGTGCTCCTTTGCAGATGTAATTGAGTCTGTTTCCGTCCGGGGTGCAACGCGAGATGGACGGATATACTCCGAAGACCCCTATTGACGCCGTCTCATCTTCTAATGATTACAAAGAGCACTTACAATATGCTTCCATGTTTGTCAAAGCTGAAGGCGGCGCTTTCGAAATGACTTGCTAGATTCCAATAAAAGCCCATTCAATGCAGCCCTGGGAATGGGCCGCCTTTGTTATGCCGATAGAGCCAGTGTATGTAGCTGATTGATTGTTGAGCCAGCTGCAATTTATTGGCTACAAGTCGACGAGGCTTCTTACATCTAGGCGCCCAAGATTTGAGTGGGGGGTTGTATATATGCCCTTTGTGCTCTGTACACGGGAACAAAGAAAGCATGGTGGCACGGGTACTGTATCTGCAGCCATTTAGACAGCAGCTTAATAAAAAGCCAAGACAACTTTGTTCTCCCGGGCATGGACTAATGACGCTGCCAAGTCGCGTACCCATGGATCATGTTTCGTGCGGCCTGTAAGCGCACGCCTTGTTGGTGTATTGTGTACGCTGGAGGATTTCTCTGCTTGAGATCACATTGTGGCAGAAAGGAAGCGGAGATCGATCCGGGCTGCAGTACTTGGCCAACGAGTACTATCTTTACCAAATGTATTGAACGTCTGCTCTGTCTATCTGTTCATAGAGATTTCGCCTGAATATCTTGATATCAGTGCTGGGGTTCAGTTCATCCCAAAGCAATGACCATGGAAGTTGCTCCGTGCTCTGAAACGGTACATGGCAATGTAGCAACACCACGTGCCGACCGCCCTCGGATCAATTCCCCCAAACGCCTTCACCTCAACTTTCTCCTCTCCAACGTCTCTTTCTCACCATCCGTGCACGCCCATTACCAAAGCAAAAGCGCTCAAACAGCCAGTGCCTGAGCCCCAACTTGTCGTCTCGGGTCTCCGTATCGCCTGCAACCGAAACGCGAAGCGCCACATGGAGGCTGCAGATCCGGGCTCGCCATTGGCCAGATTGGCCTGGCACCAACCCCGAGACGCCTGAAGCCGCATCAGTGCATCCGTACTTTAATCTGCGACAGCGCCAGGGTCTGGTTGACCACGGCTAGGCCTAGGGCATTGCGCTGCTGAGTTGCGGCGCCTGAGTGAGAGTCCCTGGGGAAATAACTTTAATTCCGGGGACACAAAGGGCATCACAAGGAGGATATTGCAGCAATGCTACTCGTATTGTAGGTACTACGAGTACCGCTCTGTCTCCTTTGTACTGGACCTTTTTATTTCTTTGTTTCTGTACCTCGACTACTCTTTGCTAATTCATTTCCAGTTGTAGGTATTAGTCGTAGTATATCATCTGCAACTGAAGCTTGCTGGAGCAGAAACAATGGGCTGAAAATGAAAGAGGTCCGTTGCTGCGGCTAGTCGGCAGCCAGTGCATCCCCCTGGCCAGCGTGCCCCAGAGCATCTCCGGTACCTGCGTGGAGAGGCGTTCAGTCCTCCTCGACGTCTGTTTCGAGCCCCCGACTCTTCAGACAGCGCTAATGCCGTCGCGTTTGGTGACACTGCACCCTCAATATGGGATTGTAATCCTGGGATTGCCCTTTTCGATCGCCGTTCCAAGAGGCTCACCCCGGCTCCGGGGCTGCCTCTAACAAACCCCCCGGCCTCTCGCCCTGGTTTAACTCCTCGGATCGGTGCTGAACCGTTTGAGGCTCATGGAACCGCACTTGCTCGTGGGTGTGGATGAGTGACCCTGCTCTGTTTCTGGAACTGGAGCACCGCTGTTCCTGATCCCTAGTCGTGCCGTCTTCCCGATGTCTTGTTTCGTCCCTGAGTCTGCGGTTTGCATTGACGCCAAAGGCCTTGGCGTCTCAAAGCTATAATGGCCTCGCTCTCCCCTCTTGTTGTTTCTCTTTCTTTCTTCTCTTCATCCTCCAACCATTCCTTTCCTAACTCCTCTAAGCGACCTGGTCGTTCGCGGTCTCTTTCGTTTATTTCCTTCTTTCGTGTGTCTGTGACACTTCTTTTTCTCTCTTTTCGTCTCTGGTCTGGTACCATTCCCTCTCACAACTTCAACTCGACAATTTTATTTTTTTCCTTTATACCTTTTATTTTCTTCTTTTAACACCTTTCAATATGCAAATCAAGAACGTTCTCACTGGCCTTGTTGGCCTGGCTGTCCTGGCTGACGCCGCTTCAATCGAGCGCCGATCTCCTTTCGGTCGTACTCTGGCACGTCGCCAGAACAACTTCGGAAACGGTCAAAACAACGGTCAAAACAATGGTCAGAATGGTCAGAACAACGGCCAGAACAATGGCCAGAACAATGGTCAAAACAACGGTCAAAACGGTGGAAACGCCAACAACGGAGGCAATGCTGCCGGTGCGACCCTGGATTCCAACCTGATCCAGACTGGCTCCCAGCAAGACGGCAACAACCCTGGTGCCGATGGCCAGTCCGCTTCTGCTACGTGAGTATAGCCTCATCTCATCTGGCACATGAAGGATTACTAATGAGTGGACAGTGACAACTTCAACTTCATCAACTTCTGTCAGGGCAAGACCATCACCAACGGTGAGCAGGTTAAGACCGGATCTTGCAATGGTATCCCCATGGGCAACATCCCCTCTACGGAGAACATGGTCTCCTCTGTCTTTGTTAACCCCCAGGACGGTCAGAACATTGCAGAGAACACTACCTTCAACATCCAGGTGCAAATGATCAACTTTGCCCCTGGTACCTTTACCAACGCCACCTCTACCTACTATGCCGCTCCTCAGGACGTTGATGGCAACGGCAACATCATTGGCCACACTCACGTCACTGTTCAGAGCACTGGTAACACCCTGAACCCTACCCAGCCTCTGGACCCCAAGCTGTTCGCCTTCTTCAAGGGTATCAACGACGCTGGTAACGGCCAGGGTCTGCTCTCTGCTGAGGTTACCGACGGTCTTCCCGCCGGAAACTACCGTCTTTGCTCCATGTCTTCTGCTGCCAACCACCAGCCTGTGCTGATGCCTGTGGCTCAGCGTGGTGCTCAGGATGACTGCGTTCGTTTCACCGTCGGTGGAAATGGAAACAACGGTAACAACGGTGGCAACGCCAACAACGGTCAGGGCAATGCCAACAACGGTCAGGGTAACGCCAACAACGGTCAGGGTAATGCCAACAACGGTCAGGGTAACGCCAACAACGGCCAGGGCAATGCCAACAATGGCCAGGGCAACGCCAACAACGGACAGAATGGCCAGACCGACCCCAACGGCACAAACAACGCTTCTACCCCTGACCAGACCACCGCTGCTGCCGCTGCCGCTACCACCGCTGCTGCTCAGGATGGACAGGCCGGACAGAACGGCCAGACTGGACAAAACGGTCAAGCTGGACAGAACGGTCAGACTGGACAGAACGGTCAGGGCCAGGGCCGTGGTGGACGTGGCCGAGGTGGACGCGGCCGTGGTGGACGAAAGGGTGCCACCGCTTCTGCTGCTGCCGGTGCTGCCGCTACTCCCACTGCCGCCGCTGCTGATGCCACCTCCCCTGCTGCTGCTGCTGCTCCTACTGATGGCTCCGGTAACGTCGCTGTCTCCGCTGCCGCTGGCAAGGGTGGTGCCGCCGGCTCTGTTGCTCTTGGAGGAATTGCTGCTCCCCCCGTCACCCAGTCTGGCAACCAGGACAGACCCTTTGACGTCCAGGGCAACACCTTCACCACAAAGGCTGCTGCCATCCAGCGAGCCTGCGACATCCAGAACAACCAGTGTGCTGATGCCGTCAACGGCCAGAAGCTGAGCGGCGTCACCGTCGGTGACTGCCAGACTCAGGTTGCTACTTGCACTTCAAACCTTGCTGCCTCATCATAAGGTGTTACGAGATATGTATGAAGAAAAAAACTATTAGGGCTGTAATTCGATGTTCGACGGAGCCCGTCTACAGTCCCAATCATGGGAGAATCAGAGAGGAAGGAGATTTTTCTTTTTTTATTTTTATTTGTCTGTGACACGATTTGTAGCTTATTGGATTGTTAGGAATAGTGAGTATACTCGTGCGGAGTATACAGTGGATCATATACTTTATTAAAATCACATCTTGTTCCCATTGCCTCGTGAATGTGACATTTTTTGAGCATTGAAGAATAATTCGGACTCAGGAAGACTGCCTCTTCGAGGGAGGCGATACAACTTACTCTGTTCTTGCGACCTTGGTGGGTTTGAGCATATACAACTCTGCTGATACTCATACTAATCCCGTGAGACATGAATGACACAGCGGACCAAGACAAGAAACACACAATGATACACTCATAAAAGTCCGAAAAGCAAGAGTTTGCGTTGCATGGATTATTTTACACGCGAAACGGAGCTCTAACGAAGCGGTTTCAGGATTCTGGCGCCAAGGAGGGGTGCTGCGCCAGTGTCGGACGATGCGCATTTTGGAATTTGGCGGGCAAGGGTTTTATATATGCTAGGACAGGGGGTGTAGTTAACGGAGGGAAAAGAGAATTGGATGCTCTCGGCTTTTGGTTGAATTGAGCTCCAATTGCACTTTGTTGGTGATAATTTCTCTCTTACTTTTTGGAAGTAGATAATTTTTGGGTATGCGGTGGAGGGATGTTGGTGTTTGTGGATTTTTGCATGAGAATACGCTTATTGAAATTAACATATACGAGATTTCCAATTTCATCTTATAAATGATCGATCACATTTCAATTCTACAATGCGAAGAGTCAATATGAGTGCAATTACAACCACTTAGCGACATTATGCAAAACACAGGCATTGGGGAGTTTAGATGAGAACATGTATTTTGGGTATCTGGATCTGCTTTCCACAAGGCTAACTATGCTTGTACTCTTTC
Source organism: Trichoderma guizhouense (assembly GCA_002022785.1). Lineage (NCBI taxonomy): Eukaryota > Fungi > Ascomycota > Sordariomycetes > Hypocreales > Hypocreaceae > Trichoderma > Trichoderma guizhouense. The sequence goes on from LVVK01000035.1 coordinate 97,445, forward strand.
CTCTCATTCGCATGCAATTCCGTATATGAAAAATACGGCATGATAGACAAAACTCCTCAACTCAGGCCCATCAGCGATTTCTCTCTGTCGCGATCCCTTCTTTTCCCAAATCAAACGCCGTATTAAGAATTTGTCCGTTTGGCACCTCTCGTCTTGATCTCGCACAGCGAGTCCAAGGGCACTTCATATACACTCTTCGAAATTAAATCACTAGCACGTCGTTGGTACATGGCGGAAATGCTCCACGGTTGCTTTTCATCTTCGCAGATACGTGAATTGTGGTTTTATCCTCGCTTTGGTCTACCGAAAAAGTTAGTATTATTATATTATCATAAGGCATCTCACGCCCAGTAACATTTGCATGTACTTTGTCCAGAGACGTAAGATTCATAGGGGTAAAGAAAAAACGTACCCGCATCCCTGAGGCGTGACAACGCCAAAGAAGCAATCGCCCGCTTGCCTCTGCACGACCTGGTCCTCGAAAATGGGCGTGATGACAATGTCCGCCGCAACGAAGGAAATCGCTGTGGACAGAAGAGCGAAAACAAAAGTAGTCTTCATCTTGACCGAGTAGAAGAAAGTGTTCGTTTACTTTTTGGTATTCGCGAAAGAGAATGAGTGAGATTGAGAAGCTCGAAAGTGCCCAGCACAGCCGTAGTTTGCAAATAAGAAAAGTAGATGCGACAGACGTAACCCAAAAACACAGGACCCAAATAAAAAATGCGTATACAGACAAAACGAAAAACAATGAAAGAGAGAAAAAAAGGAAGAAGGAAGAAAATGCGTCGAGAAGGAGTTTGATTCTGGCGTGTTCCCCCGACGTTTCTTGTGTCAAGTGCGGTTTCAGGCACGGCCTCCGTACCCCCATGGTGCGGCGGGCCAATCGCGTCAAAGCGCTGGTTTGAGATGGAAATCAGGTGCTGGGGGAGGGAGATCTACGGGGTTTTTGTGAAGCTAAAACAAAATATGCTGGATGATGTTGTAATTTGTTTATAATTCATTTTGGATATGTAATTTGTGATGTTGAATTGCAGATGTGGTGCTGAATTGGAACGAGCCTTCAGTGGTGGTCTGTGTTGAGTATGAGAGTATGAGAGCTACGACGTCTTCAACGTTGTCGAGATCCCTGCAATAACCCGATGGCGAATCATCAATTCACTGAAGAACAAAACTCTTTCTAAGATCACGTAAACATATGGCGTCTGCCATTTTTGGTCGTCAAGATTATTGTATATACACCGTCGTACACGAATGTCACATTAGAAGCCTTGCAGCTCGCCTCGTCTCCCTTTTCCCCCACGAAACCCCTCTAGCCAAGTCCTTCTTTTGAGTCAATCTCAGTCAGGTATCCTATTATTACCGCTCGCCATTATCCCGCGTTACTTCATTCTCTTCTCCGCCCATATTTCCATGTTGTCTTATTGTAGGGGCTGCGGAGGGGGAGGAGCAGTCTTTGCGCCGGGAGGAGGAATAAACATGGGCAGATATGTCACCGCCAGAGCCATGACTGCAATCTCTAGTTAGCCAACCTCATTCATCTCCAATGCCTCAACACGTAAAGAAAGAGGGTAGGGGGGCTATAGCTTGAGAAAGAGAGAGAAACATACCCGACATGCCAACGGAAAAGTACCCCGGCGTTCCACCGCTCTTCTGGCTGTCCTCGCTCTCACCCAACCACGTCTGGATAGAAAACACCACCGCAATCCTAAAAAAGTAACACCCGTCAGCCAACAATGTCCCTTTCATTCTTTCTTTCTCTGCTTCGTTCGGAATTCGTCCCCCAAGGAATCGCATACCATCCGACAAACTTGTTCCGCATAAACATGGCAGCCATGGGCAATGTCGACGACATGGTGGACGAGAAATCCGTCACCTCGCCCTTGACGACGGGTTCCTGATACGGCACGACTAGAATTTGTCACAAGTCAGCTTTCGTTGTCTCTTTCTCCCCCTCATAGCTCTTGGAAGCGCATGATGATCCAGGCGGGCGCCCCAACCAATTGCAGCACACAGAGTAGGGATATCGCAGTACGTACTCAGGTCCGCGCGTCGCATGTCCTTGGTACTAGGCGCCATTGCTGTTTCAGGTAATCAAGAACAGAGAATCTCGGTGATGGCAATCGGATTTGTGCGGTTGATGTTGCGCCATGTTTGGCCACGAGAGCCGTTGCGGATAGTTGCAGCTTGCATGTTGACTAAGCTTCAATAAAACCCCCAACAAGGCTTAGCGCAATGTGGGTTAGTTCGTAGCCTCCAAGCTTTATCGCGCTCCACAAACCTCAGCCTAGCCCAGATGGAACGGGCCTTGTGTTCCGATAATTCACGAATTCAAAAGATGGAGAAAGGAAAAACATCACAAAAATTATTTATTTGTCTTGTCAATATTTCTGACTTGTCGAGTTGCGAGATACTCTCCCATCAGCCTCGGCACAATGTCGTTCCTGCGACCTTTTGCCTGCTGGTAATCATTCCCAAAATGCTACTATCATACAACAAATATTCCGCTCGCTCGCTGGCTCAACTTGGAAAAAAATAACGACAAAGGACCGATGCTGACCTGAACAAAAACGCTCCGAAAATTCCCGCCACAACCCAAAGATAACTCCGTGACAGAAGGGTATTTCTTCTTCTTATTCCGTTGCTTTTTTTTTTTCTTCCCCTCAGGCTGTTTTCGCCTGCATTTAAAAAAAAAACGCCATGGGGATATTTTCCCCTTCCATCTTGCTTAACATGCTCATGGTACTCGGACAATAATTTTCCAACCTAGAGCGCCGGCCTCGCGAATTGCGCAGGCTAAGCATCCTCGCTTCCTCCTACTGATGATGGCATTCCACCCTCTTTCGGAGCATAGAGCCCGGATGAGGATTTCCATGTCGGACCCAAACTGTCGCTTTCTCGACTCAAAGTGCATTTTGGCTGCCGCGGAGAAACTGCCCTTTCGCTCAATAGGCGAAGATCCAGGCGAGTCCAGGCGGTCCAGCACAGGCGACTGCGGTGCCGAGGAAAAGTTGGTAATGCAGTCAACTACCAGCACTTGGTTCGCAGCAGCTTGCCCGTTGGGGGGCGTGAGGAGATCTGACAGCTCGGCGTCTCGTCGCCGTAAAAGGTCGGAGATGTGAATAACTGTATAATTATAATACTTGTGCAAGGGGTGGCCTGCGTGTTCTTCATTAGCATACTGCAAGTGGTGGGGTGGTTATCTGGTTGGGCACAATGCTTACCTGCTCGATACATGGACCGAGATCCGTTCCCCAGAGATTTTGAACCGTCAAAGTCAATCTGCTGCAGCGTTGGACTAGAAGGCGACTTTAAGACCCTGACGCGCGAGGAAGGTGAGCACGGGTGGGCGGTGACAAAGTTGATGTCGTACAGAAGCGAAAAGGTTGCCGTCTCCGTCTTCTCCCCGTCGATTGAAACGTAAAAGTTGAGCTTGGCAGGGTACGACAGCAGATCCGGAGCCCGGTGGTTTTCGTGGAAAGGAGTCACCACAATCTCCGCAAGAGGCGTTGGATGAACACACTCTGCCACTGGCGAGGCGAGCTCCAGCGATTGTAATTCGACAATCACGCCTGGTGGACAGGGCGAGTAGTTGTTCTCGTGAGGGATGATAAAATCTGCGGGAGAAACCGACTCCTCTTGGCCATTTCCAAGAATCGACGACTCGCGCTCAACTCGTTTCTTACCCCAGAGCCTGGCCTTTTTGCCAAGTGCAGAAATCTCGGCTGGTGGGCAGTTAGAAGACGGTCATTACGGGGTCTACTGACGGGGAGGACAACTCACAGGCAACATCATGAACATCAATATTGATCCATCCCTCATTCATTCCTTCGGGGATAATGTCTGTCGAAATCCAGCCCATACACTCAGCAGATCCCTTCCCGGCAGCCAAAACTCTGCCAACAATGCAAGATGTGCTCCAGAAACTCTTCTCGTGGTACACAAAGCCGCTGCTCAAATTAGCAAACGACCCAATTCTGGACAGGGCCTCGCTATCATTCTCCAGTAACGTCGCCATCAAAAAGTGGCTCACAGCATCTCCAGGCATCATGAGGCCAAAGATGTACGACTTGGAGAGCCAGCCGTTTTTGTGAAGCGCGGCTGCCATTCGGCGTCGCCTGGCTTGAGCTCGCTCCTTGTGGTGTCCGCGTTGGCATGTGACATCCCAGGCGCCAAAGTACCCATCCTGTTCAGGATCCTTCTTCATCGGTGTTGGTGTCGGTGGTACTAGAGATGCTGGTGCCGTCAGTCTCTGCACGTTTTCCGAAATTCGTCTCTCGTAGGCGTCGATGCCTGGCCACTGGAGCTTCCTCGCAAAATGAGTTAGGCCTTCGACCTGGCGCTGGCCATATCTTCCTCGAATGGTGTAAAAATGAGGCGGCGATGGAGGTCGGTTCCCGTGCTTGTGTTGGTCGTGGAGAGAAATCTTGCTGGCTAGAGACGCCAGCCAGCCCGGGGCAATACCGCTGCTTCCGCGGCGGACCTCTGGTCGTGCTGTAGACCCATGTTCCTCGCGAACAATCTCAATGTTCTTCATCCAGCTGCGGGCCAGAAGCAGCGACCACTTGACAGAGGCATTGGCGGCCCTCTCGAACTGGACCACATCAATGGCCCTAAAGTGTGCGGCGCCGTACTCTTCACCATCTGTGATTGCGTCCAGGCGGATGAGCAACTCGGACGAGACCAAAATCTGCATCAGTAGCCAATACTTTTCTTCGGCCCTCTCAGCAGCGCTTTCGGCATCGACAATTTGCGTATCATCATCCAATTCGTCGCCATGTGGCTTTCCCCAGAGAATCTGGCCGAGGCGAACACGCCATTCGACATGTGTCAAGTCAATCCAGACATTGGGGGCTCCCATACACTTGAGGATGGCGCTGATCTGGTTGGGGAGGCTGTGGGGGTCTTTCTTGTCGACATTGACTGCTTTGTTAGGCCTCATGAGCACGTGGAAGAGGTCCTTGTAGGTTTCCTCAGACGACTTCTTGCGGAGGTCGTTGTTACGGTAGATGTCGGCATTGCGCTTGAGCCGGTCCAGCAGCTCAGTCTGGGGGAGACGGTGCAGCCATCCATCACGAGACAGCATGCGCTCGCGAGCCTCGACGACGGCACGAGCCTTGGTGCCGAGGCTCTCAAAGCCAAACTGCTCCTCCTCAAGCGAATCGCTGACGGCCAGCTCGAGAGCGGCCTGATAGCCCATGGTGCCCTTCTCCAGGCCCTGCATGCTCAGCATGTTGGGTCGCTCGGCGCATCGCACATGGAAATGGGCTCTATGGGTTTCCTCGGCTTCTTTCTTGGCCTCTGGATCATGGTTGACGTCTCTGGTCAGATGAGGCCAGACGGTGACGCCACTCCAGGCCTTGGACTCGATCTGGACATGATCCGTCAAGTCGCGGATCTCCAATTCCTCGTCAAAGGGAAAGGCTACGCTGGGATGAGGCGCGCCAGGGAAGTGGCTCTCGCTGCGGGCAAAATACTGGGGAGCTCCCGAGAAGAGCTTCTCAATGTCATCGTCACTAAGGAAGTGGGACGACGCCATTGCTGTTCGCTTTCTTTGGATATTGGGTGTTGCTACCTAGTGGTGGTCGGCGCATTAGCCGTGCATGGACGAAGCAAGAGGCGGTAGCGAGACTTTATTGGATTTTTCGGTGAAAGCTCGCTGGACCCTCGGCGAAAGGAAGGGGGAGAGGTAATAACAGAAGAGAAAAATAAAATGTCGGCAGCAGAGCAAAAATGGCACTGAGATGGTTCGATCTCGCCGGTGATCCGGGTCCAGTTAGAGACCCAATTTAGCTGCGGAGGTTACTCACGAGCGGCGGGGCAGCCACCAACCACAGGGCCAAAGGCGGACAAGGGGGTACGAAAGGATACCTCAGCCAGGAGAGACACAAGAAGCGCTATTCTCGGAAATGGTCAGGTGGCCCCCCCGTTAGCATTTTGGGGGTTTCTGGTGTCTGGCTAGACAAGGGCAACAATGAGACATTTGAGCTTACTTGCACTGCAATATCCCGTCATTCTTCCAGGGGGGGATTTGCGTTGTGTTTTGCTGCCTTTTTGGACTCGTTTTGCTTTATTTTGCTTGTCAATCCAACGTTGCGTGGGGATGGATGCGCATGTACAGTACCTTGAGAGTACCTCCTCCGTACATGCACTGGGATTACGTCGAGTACAGTGCAGAGAAGTGATGATGCTTTCACAATTGAATGACGCTGTTTGCAGCTGCTACCTGCTGTAGTTTTTCAAGTTGAAAAACAACATTGAAGCCGCACCTCTACGGCTGGTGCATCCAATGTGTTGTATCTCTTTACGGAGTACATCGTCAAACAAGGTCGCGTGTCTTTCGCCTCCCCCACGACTTGCCTGCTCCCTTCAATACCTGCCGTCTGTCTGTCATGTTGAAGTCACTGGTCTGTCGGCAGGTCCCTAGATTCCCCCGCATTTTACCAATAGCCAAGTGTCACAGTACCACCTTAGTAGGACTCTTAATTTGTCCCACGTATTAAAACGTCCATCCCATCTAGTTCACTTCGTATTGTCATTGACCTGCCTACAACACCCATTGGCCTCTAGTGAATGGCCGCTGGGAGGCAACAAACTCCAAGCGAATGCCACCCACCCAGAAACTGCCTTGCCTTGCTTGGGTAGGACTAATAACGCCTGGCCTGAGAACTGGACGGAGTATTTCGTGCTTTGTGCTAGTGCTGTGCAGTGGAATGGGGGGAGAGGCTTCTCGGCGCCGCCCAGGGTCCCGTCCATGCCATGCCCCTGAACAGCGCCTCACGGAAAGGGCCCTGAGACAGCAGCAACGCAGATACGGACGGGATTCAGCCAGCACGGTCTTCTTAGCCCTCCGAGATTGAGCTCCCTAACGCCGTAATTAATGGGGCGTTTGCACCTGGTCAATCTGGGCGCATCTGGGGTCGGCAATCAGCGCCTCTCGCCCCGTCGATCTGGGCTGGGCGCTGGCTGGCTGTTTGTTTGTCACTCTCATTCTGTGCTGCCTTTCAGCCAAGCCAAGCCAACCCGCGACTCATTGGATTGGCTGCTGCTGCCCTTGCAGTCGTCGCCCAGCCCCTGGGCCGGGGCCTCGTACGATATGGTCCCTCATATGGATCATCAATCATCCGTTCTGGAAGACTGAACAAAGGGATGGATGGCGCCAAATGTCAGGAGGCAGCTGCAGCGGGATGGGCGCATTTTCTGGACTGGCATGATTACATGAGATGCTGCGAGACAAAAGTTGGCTTGTGATTGACTGATTGATTACAGGCGGCGCTTGGTGTGTAGAAATTGGTCTGACTGGGGTCTGTACTTGAATCTGCATGTGTACATGCACGGCAGCCCCCTTTTCCCCTAAGAGAAGGTACCGGTACATCCGTGCAGGTACGGTACCGAAGATGAGCTCATGGCTCTTGGCAGTCAAGTAAGGAGCAGGAGGGAGCTGCCAAAAGCAAAAACACCGACGAGAATAGAATTGGGCGGGAGATGGAGGGTTATCGAGATGCTTAGATAACTCTAAATGGGCTCCTGCCAATCCCCCGAGTCGCGAGGGCCGCGCGGCACGCGAGATTACTCTGAATCGCAGCCGAGGTGCCAAGGCTGGTGTGTTTCTCATCGACGCTCTGTCATTGATGGAACACAATGGCACTTTGCAGAAGCACCGCTCCAATGTCGCACATGCTCGTTCTCGCTGGGCGAGATGAGCAAAGCCGTAGTCAGACAAGACAGGAAAGACGCCAAGCAAAAAAGGCAAACCCGCGCAAATGAGAATGCCGCAGCCGCACATCCGTGTTCGTTCCAGTTCCAGGCGGTTGGCCGCAGGATATCCTGTCACGCCAGGCAGCAGCTCGGTGTCGGACCTGTATTTCATCACGCACGTGTCGGGTCTGGCATTAACAGTCCTGGGGTATCATTTCGTCATCCTGTGCGCCGTGTAGCTATGCTTCATAAAAATGAAAATGGACCATGACAAATTTCCCTCTCTCTCTCTCAATAGTAGCGGAGTTGGCACCGCTGGCCAAACCCCCCCGGTGCCTTTCAATGCTTTCGTACACTTTGTAACCCATTACCGCTTGACCTTCTAGAAACATCGCCGTTCAGTATTATATTCAATCATAGTAACCCCTTAATAAACCCGCTGCTTTGCGTATCGGAAAGTCCGCTCCAGTTGTGTAATCAGGCCGGCTGAGTATCGTGGATGACCGTCAGTAGGTACTTCTGGTCCGGCACTATGACAATCTCTTGCTTCTTTGTTCGCAGCCGCAGTAATTTCAATTCGTCCTGCCAGCTCAGTCAGCCTCTGCGAAATGCCGTATTTACGCAGGCGATTGGAAAAAAGGGGGTTATCGCCGTAATAGCCGCGTTCTACCTCTGTGTCAATGTCCCCTACTAGCTGCCCAGAGCTGTTGACAAAGTTCCAGATCATTTCCGCAAACTCTTCGACGCCCTGCGCCTCGCCCTCCTCCGCTGCGGGAGCGTCGTTGGAGAATGAGGCCGCCGTTGACGCGTTTCGCGATTTCGCCGTCTGGAGCGCGTCGATCTGGCCGCTCGTCTTGAGGATTGCGCCGGTTGCTCGGTCCAAGACGAGGCTGGCCTTGATGCCGGGTTTCCTAGCCAGGCGGCCGAGCTTCTCTTCGAGGGCGTCGTGCCCGTTTGTCTAGAGACGGTATTAGCTAGAAGCGCAAGGAGGCAATATGCGACATAGCTGTGGCTTCTCGTACCGTAGGGTTCTCCGACATCTTGTAGTTGTTTGTGTATATGTGTGTGTTATTGCTCAAAAATACAACATGCGAATCTTTTGCGAGAGCTCCGGAGTTCGGTAGATGCGACCAAGGCGTCCGTAGCGTTCTCAGGGTGCTGCTATCAACGGCTCATTGACGTAGCCCACAATCGCATCGCGGCACGTCGGAATTCTGCCATGCGCCACCGCCAAAATTTACGGACCCACCATGCAGCCTCTTGAACCTGCAGCCCATTGTAAAAAACCAATCATCAACGAGAAGCATTAGATCTAGTACCATTGAGCCGTATCAAGGACAATTCGAGTATACTCTGCAGCTTTTGTGTCATTATTTCATCCGTCTACCATACGATTGTGTCAGTAAAGCACCGCCAAGATGGGTTCCAGCGCCAAAAAGAAGGCGGAGAAGAAGAAGGATTTTCAGGTACAGTCTCTCATATGCTCTGCTTGCCTGAGTGCCATTTACTCACGAGTTGCCAGAAACCCAAGTACAAGGTGGGAAAAGCTAAGCCAAAGGCCTCAAATTTCACAGACACAAGCTTTAGATCAAAAGGTATGACTACCTTGATGTCACTTCACAAAGCAAAGGCCGTCACTAACAGCCACCAGCGATTGTTATGAACCAGCAGTCACTATCAACTGTTGCCCCAGATGTCGTTCAGCAATTCAAGCACAACCTCTCTCTAGCTTCCTCCTCACGGAATGATAAACAGCGCCGTGACGCCTTGGCATACCTCACCAGCCAGCTCTCCTCACATCCTCCAGTCAATCCCGTTGGGACAAACATCCTCCTCTCTAAACTCCTCCCTCTTATTTCAGACAGCTCAACGCCCGTCAGGAGCCAACTATTAAAGCTACTTCGAGTACTTCCCGAAGATGAAGCAAAACACAGCACTGAACAGGCCATCATGTTTATCCGGGCAGGCATGACACATCTATCGGCTGATATCAGCGGTGACTCTCTTGGAGTGATGGAGTGGCTTCTCGACGTTGCTGAGGATGAGCTGGTCACTATCCCAGGTGGATGGGTCAAAACTTTGAGTACTTTTTGCGTTACCATGGGCTGGTCCCTGGCATCGGCCGCTCCAGGCTGGACATCAGCTGCTAGAACAGGACTTCGAGCCAAGGATGCTCAGACGCTCGCACGCCAGATATCAATATTGTCCAGATTCCTCCAAGCAGGGCTTAGATCAGAGACAGCCGCCGCTCCCGGTCCTGAAGAATACTGGGACAGCCTCTACAGGCTACCCCGTTCCTCAAACACGTTCGAGTATCTGAACTTACTCGGATCAAGACGAGACGAGGAAGGAGAGATGTATCCGAACCGAGAGGCAAGGCAGCAGGTATTTTATCGGCGGTTCTTCGATCCCGTAACAAAGGGAATCGAAAAAGTGAAGAAGGAAGGCGGAGCGGCAGGGAGAGCGGCTGTTGGACTTGACCAGGTGTTAAAGAGTGGGATGGGAGATTATGCTGCTGCTGCTGGAATGGATGCTCAGGATTTGTTGAACCTGTGGTAAATCGTATTAGCTGATACCCTTTTAATATTATCTCTCGGAAATGAAGATGATGAAGCTGCCACTTTCTCTCACCCTACTGTAGCATGTGTATTTGCAAACTCGTGGCAGAGGCCCTTCGATAAGATGACTCGCAAGCGGATGACAGAAAAACTAAGGCTGACAAGAATTCAAACACCTACGAGTTAAATCATACGCAAGCGGAGTAGCTGCTATATCTACATTTCCCTAGTAACTGCTACTATATCTATATTTCTCTAGTAATTATTACTACTTCTACATTTCTCTAGTAATCATTACTATATCTATATTTCTCTAGTAACTGCTGCTATATTTATATAATAAAATCTTAGTTTTATCTTACCTTAATTATGCTCAGGTAAACCAGCATATTAGTTAACATCATTAGGCCAGTCCGCTAGTTGCTCGAACATTTGGAAATCCTCAAGAATAATGGGAATAAGTTCAGCGTCCTCTACTCTAACATCGTGAAAGTAGTTGGCCTGTTCGCGCAATCTCTCTGCAACGTCTGGATGCTCTCCTGCAAATCTGAGCCAGCTGCATGGTAACTCAAACTCCTCCAGTCCATTAACCATCAACTGCGCTGCAATCAGTTGCGCTGCCGTTGGTCCCTTGGATGGATTATCTATGCCAGCCTTACAGGCTCGATCGAAAGCCAGGCACTCTTCGCTGTAGCGACCAGTGCCGCGGCGTCCGCCGCTTCAGGTTGCCATCTATATGTAAAGTACCTATGCATTAGTATGTGACTACATATGTAGGTAGATGAGCTCGTGGATCTCAACAGACGTTAAAATCTATATATATTAGCTAAATACTACCTTAGTAGACGTTCTTCTGCTATATAAAAGCACTACGTAATAAGTTAACAGGGTGCTTATATTACTAAATATATGTACTTATTTACTTTGCGGTCTTGCTTTTTCTGACCGCTTGACTACATCCGACAACACCAGAGCACCTTTGACCGCCTCGCAAATATCCACACAGAGCGTGCCAGAGACGCAGCTAAGCGCATCACGGACCTCGATCACCTTGCCTGATACGCAACCGCCAGATACGCAATCGCGACCCCAGCCTGATACGTTTCAAAGCCTTCTCAACTTTACCCCCGGGCAAATTCCTCTAGATCCTCGCCTGGGACATCCCGAAGATGATCAAGATTTAGATATTTAAGTTCGAGATGGAGATGATTTCACTTTGTGGACTGATAGGACGACAGTAAGACTCTTGCTGAATTCTATGGCGTCTGGTTAGGCTGTCAGTACATGATGCCATAGCAGGTAACAAAACTTGTTTTCAATTTAAATTGGGCCGCCAAATTGGTGTGCGCATACACCCGACATCAGAGAAAGCAAGTAACAAATGCATTGCCGCCGGAACTCTTTGTTCAGCTTCTGTGCCTAAAGCAAGTAAACATCAATAGATTAAAGCTACAATGACTTTGAGTCTGTAGTCTGGTGGGCAGCAAGATCATATTGTATGTAGATGGCATCACCGAGTTCGAAGCGAGAAGAATACGTGCACATCTTGCTGTCTCTCCCGTCGATAACTCTATCTGCCTTACATTCCAAAATAGAAATGCTCAAAAGATCACACAGGAAATATCCACAAGCAAACGATAAGAAGCGAGTTCAAGGAAGGCACTAATGAATGTCTCTTCCATCCATGCAGCTCGGCATCTTGCAGACAACACCAAGAGATGCAATAACTGGCCACAACACTTCAGGTTATTTCAACCAAAGGGACTATTATCATGTTGCTGGTTTCAAATAAAGAAATTACTGCCACTCGTTGCTTGTTTGTGCTGCAGCTCGAGGTCAGAGGTTCCTTATTGGGAGGCAGAATGCAGCCCTTAACGTTATTTAATGTCTGCACCCTCCCCCAGAATGTAACCCTTGAAGGCATTGACTGTCTGCCCTCCCCCGTCACCCTCCCCCGTATCTTTCAGCGTATAGACGGTGTTATCGGTGATCCAACGGCCATGTCTACCTCGATGTGTATGAGGGCCGCGGTCGAGGCGTGCTTGCTCCTCCGCAATAGCCAAGGTGCCAGACCGAACGGCAAAGGTTGCTTGGACTAACCCAACATGAGACATTCATCTGTAGCTGAGTTTTGGTTGCTGCAAACCCCTCGAGCAAAATAAGATGCGATGACACCTTTGGTTTACTTGCCAGTCTCTCGTTAGATATCTCAGTATTGCTATGGCTATAGCAGAAGAGAGAATAAAATGCGCACCAGGAGATTCAGAACCTTTTGAAGCCTTCGGCCTCTCCTAGGCTGCCAGCGGCTTGCTGCATATTGTTTTCAGTAACTGTAGGGATAAGCGTCGGAAAAGACCTTTGAAGAGGGCGGTACACGTACCCGCAAAGCGTGTAGCTGCAGGAAAGAAGTTAATGACGCTCGCAGAGCGAACGTCTGGGGCCGGAGAGAAGAGCAGTGGACGGCGATCCAAATACGAGAGAACCTCCGTTCCGGATAGGAAGAGACAGCAGAGGATGAAAGAAGAAATGGAGAAGAGTTGGGACTATCGTAATGGGCTTGGTCCCAATAGTTATGTCGTGCTGGTGATAGTTGTCTGGTATTCGTAAATAGATTGCCCCATGACTTCACAAACTTGCCCTTTTCCTTTTGTTGCTTATCTTATTTTCCCAGAGTTTATCCCCAACTAAGAAGAGTCACTGTCTCTCCTCCCCTTCTAATAATATCAGTTGCTGGATTAGAATTCGATTTTGAACATTGTCTCGAGTTTCCCTTCTCTTGTCTATATCGGATAAGGCTACTTCTCGGATCTCTGGCGCATTCGGTAGGTCCTTACTTTCCTCTTCTACAAACTCATCTTCACCCTGGCTATCGTACCAAACAAATAGATTAAAGCCAAATATCACTGTGGCGGGAGATGTCCCTGCCTGTTTGTGCTGCAGCTTGAGGGCAGAGGTTCCTTATCGAGGCTATAGGGAGTTATCTTCCCTCCTTAGGCGCCTATCTCCCCTATTCTTCTCGCTTCCTTTGATCTATAGGCCTCTCCCTCGCCCCGAGCTTTGCCTCTAGTGTTACCAGTCCGCTGGCAGCTGCACCTTCCTCAAAACTTGCTCTCTTCTTGAGGAATCCCTCTGTGCACGTGCCGTTGCCTCGTCAGCTGCAACTATTTGAAGGCAGCCTTCCTCCCCCCCTCCTCCTCTTTTTTTCTCCCCTCCTCTTCTTTCCTCTTCTCTTAGCCATCCAGTCTCTCGTGCAAAGAGGGATCCCAAGAGCATACTGCTGACTTCAGGCTCATCAAGTCTTCAAGGTAAGTGACCCATCTCATCATCTCCCATTCCATTTGCTTCAAACACTTTCGAGTGTTTTGATTTGGCCTCTCGCCTTTCAGCATCTTCGCACTGCCTCTTCTCTCCATCTCCTCCTTCCAGGTGATATTCCCAGGTTGTTGATCACCTCTCTTCACTTATTTGCATCTACCCAGATTCCATACACAGTATTTGATTCCTCAAGTCATCACAACTTCTCGCCAAGGGATTTGTTCCTTCATGCTTCTTTCCCTTCAATTTTCATTCTCCCTTCACTTTGCCTTCAGATACATTTCACTTCCTGTTACGCGTCCAGTTTCTTTTCTTCATTCAGTCCCCCTTCTTAGCAAGGAACCCAATCTAACCTTCTCTAGTCATCCAAACGTCAGCACCCACTTCAGGACATCCTTCTGTGCAAGATGGCCATCCCTGAAAACGCACAAGTCGCCGAGGGCGAGGACCAGGCCGCTGCTGCTGGCTGGGTCGAGCGCACTGCCTTTGACTACACCGCCATGGCTCAGGCCCAAGCTGGCTCTACCTGGGACGGCAATGCTCGTATTTATCAGTGGAGCGATGAATACGGAGATGTCGGTCCAGCTTTTGAGGAGCTTGAAGTTGAGCTTTTTGGCTCCGCTGAGGATCGCAACAAGCACATTGGTGGCGGTCTCGATTTTTCTGCGTTCGTCTTCCACCTCCTTACATGCCGAGACTATGCTGACTTAAACCACACAGGATCGAGAGCATCGATGTCGTTCAGGAAGGCCCTGAGCGAATTGAGTACATCAAGGCGTTTGCTGATGCCGGGATTCATCCTGTCATGATGAAGAATGTGGAACTTTCGGGATATCAAGTGCCAACTCCCATCCAAAAGTTCACTATCCCAGCCATCTTGCAAGGCTACGATGTCATCGGCGTTGCTCAAACAGGTCAGTCAAAATATATTCCTTTCAATTCGTCACATCATCTGACATTTCTACAAGGCTCTGGAAAGACGGCTGCCTACCTGATTCCCATTTTGAGCAAGCTCATGGGAAAGGCGAAGAAACTGGGCGCCGCTCGTCCTAATCCCCTCACCTTTCAGGAGGGCATTGACAATGTGATTGCGGAGCCACTTGTGGTCGTCGTCGTTCCAACTCGTGAGCTGGCGGTGCAGATTTTCAATGAAGCCAGAAAGCTCTGTTATCGCTCTATGCTGCGACCTTGTGTCGTGTACGGCGGAACCCCAATCCATGAGCAACTTAGTCTCCTCTCCCGAGGCTGTGACATCCTCATCGGAACTCCTGGCCGCCTCAAAGACTTCATCGGACGCCCTGACAGACTGACTCTCCGCCGAGTCAAGTACATGGTCATTGATGAAGCTGATGAGATGCTCCAACAGGACTGGGAGGAAGAGCTCCGAGCAATTCTCTCTGGTGGAGGTATGTGTCTTTTCTCTCAATTATTTCTACATTTTACTAATGAGTGTACCATGTAGAACAAGATGAAGGGAATGTCAAGTATGGTCTTTTTTCGGCCACCTTCCCTCGCGCGGCTCGAGCCCTCGCCAAGGAATATCTGTCCGCTTCTCATGTGCGCTTTCGTGTCGGCCGAGCCGGAAGCACCACCGAGAACATTAAGCAGATTATCATTGAGACTGGCCGAGAGAAGAAGAATGAGCTTCTTCTCAACCTTCTTGAGGAGATGAATAGTGTGCGCACTATCATCTTTGTCAACAGCCGTCAAGCCGCCGATACGCTGGACGACTTCTTGTATAATATGAAGCTTCCGGTCACCTCTATTCATAGTGACCGCACCCAGGTGGAGAGAGAGGCGGCCATGCGAGCTTTTCGCAGTGGCCAAGCCCCTATTCTCGTTGCCACTGGGGTTACGGCTCGCGGTATTGATGTGCGCAATGTCATGCACGTCATCAATTACGATCTGCCCTCGATGGATCATGGTGGAATCGAAGAGTACACTCATCGCATTGGTATGTTCTTTCCTCTTATATTTCTTATTTGATAATGGCTAACCTTGTGGCTAGGTCGTACCGGTCGCATCGGTCACCGGGGAGTGGCGACTTCATTCTTTACCGATCGTGACGAGGCAATCGCGAGCGTTCTTACCAGAACCTTGTTGGAGACTAACCAGGATATTCCCGACTTCCTGCAGTCCTACATTCCGGAAAATTATGCCAACGGCATCAAGGTGAAGTTTGAGACGGAGTCAGACTTCGACCCCAATGATGTTGCTGGTGCTGGAGACGCCCAGGGAGGAGGCTGGGGAGGCGACGAGACAGCCAACCCGGACTCTGGTGCAGGAGGAGGCTGGGGCGCCTCTGGAGATTCCGGTGATGCTGCAGATTCTGGCGGTGGCTGGGGTACTGGTGGTGATGTCGCCGGAGGTGATTCTGGTGGCACCTGGGGCGCAGAGCCAGCTCCCACCAAGGCATGGTAAGAATAATACTCTTGCTTTCTCTAGGTCGGGCCAGAATGGCAAGACTTCGTCGTTGATTGCGGTCTGAAGAAACCAGGCAAAAGGGAACAGGAGTTATGGACATTTGAACAAGAGGCCATTGCTACATCGTCAGGCCATCTTGAATTTACTCAAATATAGGATGATTTCGTTTTAAATCTCGACCAGTGACTGACATTGTAATTCTATAAGAGTTGTTCTAGATGAAAACGTAGGCCAGTGAAGCTCAAGGGGAGCAATGTGAGAGACGCTCGCATGCACGATGCATATTCAGTGAGTGGATGATATGTGTGTGCGCACGCGTGTGTGTTTATTTTTCTCATTACAATTACAGATATTATCGATTTATCATTTACTATACATAAAGGCTCCAGTTCATCTTTTCATTCCTCTCAAGGCACATCATGGTTTAATAAGCCAGACAAGCCCAGTATAGCACTCTATACATCTCTATATATGCCATACGCTTACATGTTCTTCAAAATCTTGGTCACACCAGCAACCTTGGTCGCCGCCGAACCGTATCCCACCTCGACAACGCCCTGTGTAAAGCGCCAAGAGCGGTCCTGGTTCGCAACGGGATACTGGACAGGAGGAGGAATAGCCGTCTTGATGCCCAGCCAGCCGAAGCGGTCCTCGCAGACGGCCTTTGTGTTGCAGAGGCCGCGGAGGCCCTCCTCGCCGGCGAAGCGGCCGTAACCAGAACC
This sequence comes from Trichoderma guizhouense, assembly GCA_002022785.1. Taxonomy (NCBI): domain Eukaryota; kingdom Fungi; phylum Ascomycota; class Sordariomycetes; order Hypocreales; family Hypocreaceae; genus Trichoderma; species Trichoderma guizhouense. The sequence goes on from LVVK01000035.1 coordinate 114,159, forward strand.
GGCGACGCCGCCAAAGGGGAGCTGGACAGCGTAGTAGGCGGCGAAGTCGTTGACGGCTACCATGCCTGCTTTCAGGCCGCGGACGATAGGCTGGAGGGCGGGGTCGCGCTCGGAGCCGTGGACGGAGGCGCCGAGGCCGAAGTTGGGGGCGTTTGCGACGGCAAGCATGTCCTCTGCGGAGGAGGATATTGCGCGGAGCATGGTGAGGACTGGGGCGAAGCACTCGTTCTGGGCGATGCGCATGGACGGGGTGACGTCGACGAGGAGGGTGGGCTGGAAGTAGTGGCCTTGGGGGTAGTCGGGGTGGGAGAAGCGCTTGCCGCCGGCGAGAAGGCGGGCGCCCTGGGAGACGGCCTCGGCAATGAGGTCCTCGAGGCGGGCGAAGGAGGCGTCGGAGATCATGGCGCCCATGTCGGCGTCGGGGCCGAGGCGGATGGCTTTTACGCGGGGCTCGAGCAGCTGGACGAGGCGGTCGTAGACGGGGCCGGAGGAGATGACGCGCTCGATGCCGATGCAGTTCTGGCCGGCGGCTTGAAAGGTGCCCCTGAGGATGACGTCGACGATGCGAGGCAGGTCGCCGTCTTTCCTACCGCCGGCGGACTCGAGGACGATGAAGGGATCTTTGCCGCCGAGCTCGGCGACGACGGGCGTGAGGCTCTTGGCTGCGCTGGCGGCGACGTGGTGGGCGACGGTCTGGGAGCCGATGAAGGTGATGTGGCTGATTCCGGGGTGCGACGTCAAGTGGCCGGCTGTCTCGGGCCAGCAAACGACCGTCTGGACGAGCTGCGGATCATGACCGTGAGCGATGAGGGCGCCGCGGGCAATGTCGAGGAAGTAGCTGCTAGACCAGGCCGTCTGCTCGGAAACCTTGACGAGGATGGCGTCGCCGGCGAAGAGCGCGCTGATGATGGGGCCCATGAGGTTATGGAAGGGATAATTCCAACTAACGAGTGCCGCAACAACGCCCAGCGGCTCGTAGTGCACCGTGTTGCGCTTATACGACATGAGCAGGTTCGTCGGCCTAGGCGAGGGTTGTAAGGCCTTTTCGCCGTGCTTGAGCGTCCACTGGATCTTTTCCACCGTCACCAGGATCTCGCCCAGCTGGGCGTCCACCATGGTCTTGCCGCTGTCCAAGCCGGCAATACGGCAGATCTGCTCAGCATTATCCATGACATACTTCATCAACGACCGCAGCACCGCCTTTCTCTGGTCAAACGTCGTGTTAGCCCAGACCTTTTGCGCCTCCGCGGCCGAAGCAACAGCTCGATCGATGCCCTCTGCGGTCGTGGGGTTGACATTGCCGAGGAATTGGCCCGTGGCCGGCGCGTAGCACTGGATCGCCGAGCTTCCAGACACTTTGATGCTCGTCTGGGCGACTCTGCTGTCTTTCTCGGGGAGCTTCGGCGGCGGCACGATGTAATGGCGTGGGCGGGATGCTGTGGCAGCTATGGCGACGGCGCTGGCGGAGCGGATGATGAGGCCGCAGATGACGGTTGCGAGGAGCGCGAACGAGGCTTGAAGGGCTGCCGGGCTGTAAAATTGAGAAGAGAACAGGTCAGCATATCATTTCGTTTCATATGATCAGATAAAAACGTACGAAACGTCAAGCTGGGTGCCCAAGCGGCTGCTCAAGGCCGCCACAAGCGACGCGAGCTGCTCCACGAAACGCTCCATTATCAATTCTCTCGGGCCTCACACATCCGTCAACCAACTGAGAAGAAATTGAACAAACAAGTAGACGAACTGCCGAAAAGGCAAAAAAGGAGCGGACAGAGTTGCAGGTTGAAAGGAGAGAATCAATCAGTCGATACGCTACTGGAAAGTCGTTCGAATAAACTGCATAGTGTGGGGTTAGGCCAAATGACCCCTGTCAGATTAACATTGTCCAATAATCATCGAGAATTTCTGCGCCAGCTAATATCATACTTCATGGATAGCTTCATCATTCTATTGTGTGAAAATACAGTTACTTCTTCTACTTCTAATACGCAATTGGGCCCATGTATATATACCGCCAAAAATACAAGGCACATTTCAAAAACCAAAGAATACGCAAAAAGCATCATGAAATATATATAAAGCTTTCTCATTTCCTCCCCAGAAACAAGACTACTACACTAAATGTGATCCCCCATTGGTCCACGTATCCAGGCTACGGGCATCTTTCTAGCCAGCCCTCAACGCCAGCAACCACCGCTCTCTCCAGCAGCTATCCCTGCTTTGCTTTGCTTTGCTTTCGACACTTAATAGAAAAAAGGGAGGGGATAAAACAGCAAAAAACAAGAGAAAAGACCAACTTCCTCCGGCGCTCTCCTCACCAAGTCTTCTCTTACTCTCCCCGCCTTTCGACCAAGTACATGTGTAATAATAAGGGCAAAATATACTCTTTGAGGGAATGAGTGCGTCGCTACTCAGGTCTAGAATGCAAAAAGCAAAGAATAAGGAAAAGAAAAAAGAAGACAACGAAGCAGAAAGGAAAACAAGAGGAGAAAATGAGAGAAACGAAGCGATAAAAAGCGGAATCAGAAAAAAAGGAATATATCTTTCAACCAAAAAAAAGCAAGCAAGCAAGCAGACCCATAGTTCTCCGGTTCCCTTTCAAACGCCATGCAAAATAATAAAGGCAGGCCTCTCCCCCCTTTTTCTCAAAGGCTGAGACAACCTATCCCCCTCAACGGCGACCTCTCTTCTCTTTATTTCTTCTTCTGTCTCATTCTTTCTTCTCCTCCTACCGTTGAATGGCAGGTCGTATTGTGGTGGCACGTGTTACACATTTACACGCATCCGAGTATTTTTTTGGTCTTTCTTTTTTGTGGTAACTGTACATTGTTTCCAATGCACACCTATATGCGGGATTGTCATTAACAAAGGCGGTAAGAGGGCAGCAATTCATAGATCGCTCATGCAGATCATCAAAAGCATGAATGACCCGATGCAGATGCGTAAAACACCACACATCTCTGCAGCGGGGACATTAAAAAGATGTGAACTAGAGGTGGGAAGATAGAAAGACTGGTCGTGATGTAAATATACACGAAAAAAAAAAGAGGCGGGTATTATTTTTTCTTGTCCAGCCATGTCTATACATTATTGCTCTTAGTCAATGACAGCCCGCGCAGCCGTGATGTAAGGCCCGAGGCAGCATGGGACCGACTTGACTCGATGCGAGACAGTCGCGCAGCAGAGGTGAAATCACTGCTGGCCTCGTAACTGTATCGTATGCGGTCCATTGACTGGCGCATTCGATCATACGATGGCCTAGCCCGGTCCATGCTTGGTCGGTTTTGTTGCGCTGGCACCTCGAGAGAGAAGCGGTTGCCAGTGTAGTTGGTGCTGTCACTGCCAGTCTGGCTGTGGTAGTTCTGCGTCGTCGTTCGTGTTACTGTCGACGGGGGGTAGATGGGTCGCAAGTCTTCGTCGACGCTAGCATACTGAGCGTGCTTCGCCGCCCGGCGTGAGCTGCTGGACGACTTGGACTTTTGGCTCTTCTCGTCGCTGACGGCCTCAACCGTGGTGCTTTCCGTCTGGAGATGAGCAAAGGCACCCAGCCTCTCCTGCTCTCGAATAATGTCCACATCATAGGGGAAGAAGACCTTCTGCAGAGACTTGATGGCAAATCTCGGGAAAAGGCAGATGACGGGAACAAGCACGAAGACGGCCCAGAAAGTGGCCTCACCATAAATCTCCTTGGCGGCTCCGTAGAACTGGTCAGACGAAGTAAACGATGTGTAGATGCCAGTCCAGAAGAAGATGAAGATGTCACTGAGAGCCACAATGAGGAGCATGAGCCAGTCCCATCGGTACGTGTTCATCAAGATGTAAGCGTTGATGGTCAAGACGGCAGGGTGCGCAATATAGGCTCCAAATCGGTACCGATCTTCCAACCCCAGGCCGTTCATCGTCACAGGTCGAGCAGGCATAAAGAGCAGATACGGAATGTAGAAAACCATGACGGATTGGTAGATACCATCAAGCATGTATAGCCTATTGCATTGTTAGTTGTATATAAACACAAGGACGGATGAGATTAGAGAGGAAACAAAAACTCACCAAAACTTCTTCTGTGTCCATTCCAGTCGTTCGATACCACGGCGATACAGCTGGGGTACGGCCAATGAGACGGAATCCGAAACGTCCTGGTCGAGGATACCCATGATGGCAACAGGAATCGAGGTGAAGAACAGGTTAAACATCAGGACATAGGTGTACTCGAAGAGATAGGTCATGTCAAAATTGGTGTAAATGGAGAACCAGAAAATGCTGAAAGTCCAGACCATGTTCTTGTAGAAAAAGTTGGGAATACACTCGGCCAAGCGGCGGTATGACCAGCGTCCGTGAACCAACACCAGGCGCTGCAAGAATCGGAATTGGGCAATGGCATAATCAGAAGACATGGAAGCCTGTCGACCCTCAACACCAGCAATACCAACGCCGACATCGGCCTCTTGAATCATGGCAACATCATTGGCACCGTCACCAATGGACAGCGTCATGACATCCAATCCATTCTTGACCATGGACACAACGGCGGCTTTTTGCGCAGGGCTGACACGGCAGCACAAGACGGATCGGCATTGCTTGCACAGGAGGAGCATCTTTTGCTTCAGGCGGTCATCCAAGGCCCATCGAAGCGAGAAACCGTCAATGACCAATCCATGAGTAGGGGCTGGGGGCTCGTGGCTCTTTTTGGCTGCAGCAAGGTCTTCCTCGCCACCAGTCAACCCAAACGACTTCAGGCCCTCATCCAGCTGCTTCTCGACGTGAGAGATGAATATTTCTTCAGCACCTTCGCCTTCAGCGGCCTCCTCGTCGACCTGGATGCGAATGAGCTCCATATCGTTGTTGAGCAGGTTGCAGGAGAAACCAATGTTGATAGCAGTCTCGACTTTGTCACCAGTCAGAACCCAGAGCTTGATACCGGCCGTGCCAAGTAGCTCAATAGTATCGGGCACGCCATCTTGGAGACGATCTTCAATAGCAGTACCTCCAAGAAGCATAAGATCCTGTTCGATAAGCTCGGCAACAGCCTCGAGTTTCTCTTCACGGTTTTCCAAGGCAGAGGCGGCGATGTCATGTTCCTTCTTCCATGCACGGTATTCCTGTTCGGTGAGTTCCTTTTGGGCGATGCAGAGGGTACGCAGACCTTCGCGAGCAAACATTTCCAAGTGTTCGGCAGTGACCTGTCGCAGCTCCTTTTGCTCGCCCCTCTTGAGTCGGGCGTAGATGACCGAATCGGCACCCTTGCAGAACAGCATAATTTTACCATCAGGCATCCGGATAATTGTACTCATTCGCTTTCGGGTGGAGTTGAACTCGATGGTGTTGAGGAGAGGATAGTGGCGTTCTTCACCCATGACGTCAAGATTGATACCATCAGAATTGTTGCCCAATACAACAAAGCCCATATCACGAGCCGTAGCGACCAAAGCCTCTTCGTCGGGGGATTGGGCCTTGAAGATCATAGAAGGCGGGTCTCCAGGCGTGCGTTCGGCCATGACGGTATGGCAAAGAGCCAAAGCGAGCATGAAGTTTTCGTTGGCCTGCTGCTGCTCGGTTCCGTGGTGACCAGCCAAATCAGCGACAAAATCGGGTGCGATAAAAGTAACGGCATCGTCGTGGAGATATGGGTTTTCGTGGATTTTGCGGAGACCAATCAGTGCTTGCACTTTGGCTTCGGCGATTTCACCGAGGATCCTCTCAGATTCCTTCTCGATATCAACACCAAGACGCTTCTGCATACCAGCCTGAGCCTCAGTCCAGGCTTCACCATATGGCTGTCCGTTGATGGTAGCCTTCTTGAACTCCATGACGTTTTGGGTAAGCGTGCCAGTCTTGTCCGAGAAGATGTACTCAATCTGCCCGACGTCGTCGGAGATGTTCCAGGATTTGGGAATACAGGGCTGGTCGATCGGCTCGTAATACATTTCCACGTCGTTGAAGATGAAGATGGCCTGCAGGGTCCGCACGATTTCAAGCGTGATGTAGAGGGAAATGGGAACCAAGTTCTGGAAGACGATAATGGCCGCCCAAAAGGTGATGAAACCAGTAACGCCAGAGCTTCCGCCGATAGAACCGAAATCGAAAAAGTGCTGGGAAGCATCACTCTTGGCCCAAGACACGCCGCTGACAATGGCCGCGAGCAAACACATGATGGAGAGGATAATGAAGTTGCAAATGACGGTCCAGTTCATTTCTCGGGCGATACGGGCACGCTTGCTGGGTGTGACACCGGCGTTCATCATGATCTTGGTGTCGTGTCCGGTGAAGACGACGACGCCCAAAATCCATTCAGTGTTTCGGAGGTTGGTTCCTCGCAGCATCAGGTTATCGATAGTAATTGCCTCAGTCATTTCCTCGGGTTCGTCATCCAGGTAGCCGGGAACCTTTTGCTGCCACCGAATGGCACCGTTGTACTTGTACAGGTTGGGATGCGGACCCTCGCTTTCAATGCGGAACTGGGCACGCTCACAGTCTCGGGCATGTCGGATGCCACGTCCACAGCGAAGAGCCTGTCGGACCTTGAGATTCGTTTCGCCGTCCAAGTTTTTCGTTTCAACGTAGCAAGCGCCGTCGGGATCCGAAGTAGCCAGAATGATGACATCGGCAGGAAGCTCATCGTCCTTATAGATACGCACGAAATCACCAACCACAATGTTCTTCCAAGTATCCTTTCCAAAGCGGGCGCCCTGAGTTTGGCAATCGTAGTTGATGAGATCCGATTTCATGGTGGAAATGGCGTTGGCTCGTTTGGCGTCTTCACCCTGCTCGGGAAGCTGGAAGTGAATGGCGTTGGGCTTGGGCGAAGTTACGGGGGTCATCTGGATATCGTCGGAGTTGGAGATAATGGACTCGCGGCGTTCAAATGGCGACGCCATGGAATCGCGCGTGGCCCGCCTGGTCCGAACAGTTTCAATCGAAGCTCGAGGCTCGTCTTCAACAACAGGCATTTTGCGTCTCTGGCGTTCAGCACGAGCTTTCTTAGACCACGTGCTCTGAATGGCGCGCCATATACTCCCGAAGAAGGCAGAATTGGCTTTCTTGAACTTTCTCCAAGCTGAGACATTGTCTTCTTCAACATTAACGTTGGTCCAGCCGTGAAGTCGATGAACGGGTGCATTGTTTAGCTCGTTGTCGAGAACGGTTCGTCGGTAATCTTCAATGGCGTCTTTGATAGCAGTAAGACAGACGATGACAATCAGAGGAACAGCGTTCAATCCGGGATTAACGCTACCGAAGATGGAGAAGAACTGCAGGAGAAGACATGGTTAAAATTAGGGGGAGAGGTGGAGGGGAAACGAAGGGAGACTTGAAAGGAGATACGTACGCCCAAGATGATCAGAAACAAGAAGAAGATGTTGGCAATATTATGGAATTGAAACCAAATGTTCTTTGGAACAAACGACAACGGGGTGTACTTGGCGGTTCGGATCTTGTTTCGCGGATACTCGGTGATGGGATGGCCTTCTTCCAGAAGCTCATCGGGGAGCGGCAGGTTGAAAAACAGATAACGGTTATCCTGGTCATCCTCAGAGCCGTCATCAGAGCCAGCAGCGTCACCATTTTGCTTAGGGTTCTCATCATCCTGGCCATCATCACCATCTGGGTTCTGGCCCGGTGGAGGAGCACCGCTGCGGCGCTTCTCACTGGCACTGGATTGCGTCCGGTTATGCATGCGGTTCAGCAGCGACGAGCGTTTGTTCGCGCTGCTCTTGACCGTCATCTTACGAGTGGCCCATCTCGCCCTCTGTGTCTGTGAGAGCTTTGACTTGGGTGAAGTGGGATTGGCGCTCTCATCGGGAGGCGGAGGCGGCGGTGGTGGAATCGTCGTGGTCGTCATTGTGACTGCGGTGTCGCGGGCAAGCGCCCGTTCAGCCGTAAATGGCCAGCCAGGTCGAAATTGAGCGAGGCGATGAAATGAGCGGCGCAATCAGCGTTGAAAAGATACAGAGTCGCTTCGATGTAGTCGTGAAATGGAGGCTCGACGAAGGAAATCGGGGGCGGAACACACGGCCCAGGCGTCGAGGGCACGATTCGATGCGAAATAGCGAGCGAGCGAGCGGCAGACGGGAGGCGACAGAGGGATCCCTGAGGTACGAAGGGCTGAAGCGCACCAGGAACTCGACGCAGTTGTCGATGCACGTGTCGTCACAGGGGACGATGGGTTTGGAGTTGCAAGAGGAGAAGGGGCGGAGACGTGTAGGAGAGAAGAGGGTGAAGAGTAATACGAGAGTAGTAGAATGAAGGATTTCCGATCGACTACCGCCGGGCCTGTGGCGTGGGCTGGGCTTGGGTGACGGGACAAGGAAAAAAAAAGAGAGGCAGCGATTTTAGCGGAGGTTACGGCGCTGTGGCAGTTGAACTGTTTTAGTTCCCGGACCATCCGACCGACCGAATCCGATGGGCACAGACAAGGCGATTGTTCCCCACTCCAAAGGACAGCAGTACAAAATAATGCTATGATAAAATCGAATAAAATAAAATAAAATAAACCCAGATGGAGGGGAGAGGGTGCAGCGGGCTTAGCGGGTGCATACACGGGGGAGGCGGCGCTTGGATGGTTCTTCTGCAATGCGGGAGCAAATGCAATCCCATGCCTTTTGGAGGTGCCAAGTGAGGTGCAATGCATGGAGATGAAATTGGTCAGCATGGGGACTTGCAGCGCCGATGAGTCCGCACCGTTCCCCAAAGTATTCCCTAGCGGCCTGTACTTGCGGGCTCTACGACCATGTATTCCAAACCTGCGTGTAATCCGTGGCTTCATGTTGCTTGCCAAATCGGTCCTTGGCCTCATCCTACTTGCAGCAAACGTCGTCATCGTGTCTTTTGCCAGCTGCTGCTTTGGTTGCGTAATATACGAGTATGCAGCAGGTCCGGTGTCCCGTGGCCTTTTTCCCTGTGCCCAGCCCGGCCTTCCGTCAGTGCCTTTATCCTGCACGGCCTCGCCATCTGTCAACCAGCGATTGACGCGAGCGCAATCAATTCGCACCGCAATGCAGCGGAACAACGGGCGATACTAAGACAGCGATCCAAAGGCTAGATCGCCCTGCCCCTTGGAAGAGGCAATAGGCCCTTGTATGTATTCCCTTAGCCAGTGCACGCAATATGGCAGCGTGGGACCCTCCCCGGAATAAGGCCAGAGTGGACGGAGTGGTCTAATACTTTATGTCCGGGCACATGCGAAAAGTCCAGGTACCGCCTCTAGCCAGGTACCTGGAGCACCGTACTTGTACGGCCTCGATGACGGAGTTGAGCCCCTGGTGTCTGGCGCTCGACTTGCCTGAAGCACCGGAGTGCCAGCGGGTTGGGGCGCTGCGAATCCTGCCCGGGTAGCAGTGCGACCGTATGTATCTGTACCTGCCACCTGCCACTACCAGCCACGGGCAGGGATGTCATCGACACCAACCCGTTCCTCTTGTGCCTCCGCCGCTGCAACAATGCTCACGCAGAAAAGCCTTTTTTTCTTTAGCCCAAAAGTCCGCGGAATCCAAAGCGCGAATTGATGACGCTTATCATCTCTAGCAACTTTGACAAGTTTTTACAAGTTTTTTTAAACTGTGGCGCCGACGCCTCCTGATCGACTTCGGAGTGGACGAAAGCCCCAATTGTCATGAGGCGCTCCGCATAGCCTAATTACCTAGCACAGTAAAAGGCCGGGCGGAGGAGGGCAGTGTTTGCGCCGGAACGCTCTGAAGCACCGGATTCGCAGCGGATAAAATCACGACAAATACGAGGCTCCCGCTCCGTCATCGAGGTTTGTGGTTGCTTACAAAGGGCGCCGCCATGTGTCAGCGTCTAGATGGCGTATAAGCCCGAGTGTGGGCGGTTTCTTTAGGTTTCTTCCGTCTGTTACTGCCGAAGAGGCGCTCGACATGACAGAGTTTTCGGCAGAGGCTGGAGACTTTGATTTCTCTGCCATAGCCGCGGGCCAACTTCATCACCACAATTGCTCGTCTGAGTGTCCGCATTGTACCAGTACAGCGCTGTATGTACGAGTACTCGGACTCAAACCCAGCCCTCGTCGCGAATAGGGGCGCACGTCCATCGCTGAGACAGTGGATTCCTCCCAGGGGATGGCGGGTGGGGGTGCTCTGCGGTTCATAAATTACAATCTATCACGATGCCTACCATGACTGCCGTGAGATGCGCTGAGCAATCCCCTGCGCGTCAATTGACGACGCTTACGAGTACTTTTTAAGAACTACTTGGATTTCGACTGGTTGTTCATCGCGTGCATTCTTGCCCAGCTGAGGAATCCGTTTCAGCTGCAGTAAAAGCTGGACAGTTGATCTCTGGAGCGTTGGCCAGTGTTGGACGCTTGTTTGACGATCCAAACAGCTAATGCCCGCCTTGATGCTACCACCGCTTCGTATCTGCTCTACACATGCTTACTCCGCCAAGCGCCTTACAAGCTTCTGCTCCATCGTGAGGAGATTGTCCAGGCACCATTTCAGCCCTGCTGCTTCTCAGTCTCAATAAAGTGCTCAGACCGGGATAAGTGCTGCCGCATTGGCACATAAAAATCGCAAAATATGGACCTGTATCGATTGTTACATGCCTGTACGGCTGCTTCTATTGGCGGGCAGCAATTGGATATTGACCATCAGGACCCCTTTTTCAGCAGCGGCCGCTCTGCATCCAATGCTTCTTACTGGCTCGCTCACGCGCATCTTCAAATCCAGACTCTATAAACGAGCTTGAGAGCCCTTTTTCGCCCTTTTCCAAACCTGATTGAACCTTGTCCGTCCGCTTCGTGCCGACCTGATTTGTACGGAAGGGAAATTTGGCGATTGCGCCAAGAGGGTCTGTTCAGGGGTGGTTCCACGGAAAGGGATTGCCTTGACCAGGGGATCCAGGCAATGCAAGTCACTCCTGTGCGTGCTTGTATGTTTGTGGAATACGGTCCTGACATTGAGAGTCAGGGTCCTCAATGCTTGGCTCTGGAGCCAAGCCTGGCTGCCTTTACGACCCTCTCCGTACTAATAAACAACAACAGGCGCTTGCAGCCAACGCTGAAGATGTCAATTTCGGAGGTGGAATTAGTCCACGGACATTACTAATAAATCCACCGCAAAGGAAAAATATGCTACTCCCACTTAATACTAACATACTAGTACACGATGGCTCTTGGGTTTAGACGACACCCAACGCCGTTGGGCGACGGACTTTGATCAACTTCCCATCCCGCCGTGTTATTTCTAGCCGACAACTTCGCGTTCCTCAAGGCGGCCGGCTACCGGAAGCCTTCCAGAGCCTTCTCCGCCAGAGCGCGTAGCCGAAATAAGACCCGGCCCAAGTTCCAGGGATGACACGAGCAGATCTAGCCGCTGCCACTGCCACTGCTCTGCTCGTTGCGAAAGGGGATTGTCGTCGTTTCTTCTGTTGCTTGCTATTTTTAACCGCCGCCCATCGCACTCCTTACCGAGTCCAAACGAGCAAAAAAGCTTGTTGAAGCCCGCGGGCATGTGCGTCCAGACGACCTAACAGCTCCTTGGCATTGCGGCGCAGAACGTGTTTCGAAATGAGCCTCCACCCCAGGCGGCGGGATATCAGATCTCTCGCAATGGCTCACGGAGAACGGAGGAGTCCGCACAAAGTCCGGAGTGCCTGCATGAGTTGTACGAGCAGGGGAGGCGGGAATCTCGCATGTACATGCTCCTACGCGCTCGTACTGGCGCCCAAACGTAGCTGCGGCTGGACGGCTCTCTCAACCCAAGACATCCAACCTCTCGTGTGTGAGAGACAGAGACATTGCGTTTTTGGGGGGCGCGTGGCACCAGGGCTCCAATTCTGGCAAGTCTGGGTACAACTCCCATGAGGATTGCGAGCGTCAGCATCGCGCGTCATCATTTCAACGTGGGCTCTCGTCCATCCAGAGTTTGTGTTGGAGGCACAGCCCTAAAAGCTACGTCTCAGGTTGAAGCATGGTGGAAGATCCTGCCGAAGCCAGCGTAGCATTACGGAGCTCAAAGGGAGATTAACGGACAGGCATGGCGATCCTCCAGAGCCAACCAATAGGTCGACAGGCCTTGTGCTAAGCTGAGGCTGACTGCAGCTGCATGCTACCCGGTAATCATCGTTTGGCGACAAGATGAATGAGATGGAGGCTCGAATCGTCTACCCCATGGATGCGTGAATCTGGTTGGATCGTCATTATTGTCAGTAGACGCTTGCAATGCTGGGGCTTCGTCGTTCTCGTTCGTGATGTATCGCGTTGATGGCTTGATGAGTAGCCTATCATTGTTCAGCTTCCATTGCTAACGCGGCAGGCGCCTGTAAATCGCCGAATTCTGTAAATCACCGAAAACCAGCAAATGAGAGAAAAATTATGACTCTTGGTGACAGTAAAATTCCATTGAGAGTTTATTCAAAACAGTAATTACCTATAGCTGCTACTCGTGCAATGCTGTGTCTGTAGTTTACACCTCCAATAAAACTTCCACGTAGAAATAGAACTGGACACTTTGAACACACATTGAGGCTCCAGCGCCCACTAAAGTCCCCTGTAGAGATCTGCCATCGCCTGCGCCACATCTGCCGATCAGGTAAGCTAGGATGCTGCGCCATGCCTCATCCACACGCGCTGGTTGGTTGGGCGTTCACGATAGACTTCAACTTCAAGGCATCTCACTCAGCTCATAGTGCGGAAAATACCAGCAAACCAGGCATCGCAACGGAAGAAAATAAAGATACGACGGATTAATACACATCGCCGACAGGGCGTGGCAACTGCCTAGCCATGTCTGAGAAACCGAAGCCCAACAAGAGCATCCTATCATACTTCCAGCCGTCCTCTCAGCAAACGCCATCGTCACAGCGGTCTTCACGCCTATCATCAATCCATGGCTCGTCACCGCCTGCTCCATCTTCGCCGCTCAGCTACAAGGCTACCCCTGTCGCGAGAAGAGTAGCCCCCTTGGAAATTGGCGCCTCGGATGACGATGCTAGCGATGGCGGCTTCTCAGATGACTCTCTAGAAGACCTGTCCGCTCTCCTTGGGCGAGGACGGCCCAAGCCAGCGTCTTCAGCAGCACCATTTGATACCCCCAGGGCCAAGAGGACGGCAGCCGTGCCTTTTGTATCGCCCGCCAAAGGTGCACTGAAGCACAAGTTTGACCTAAAGGCCCTGGCCAAGGATGCTCGTCTGGACAATGCCCTAAATGCAAGCTCATTAAAGGCAAAGGCCTCTGCAGACGCCGCAGGACCTCCATCTCCAACACGAGGAGAATCATTTGACCTTGCCTTTGCTGATATTGTCAAAGAAAAGAGCGGGCAAGATGCTCACAAGGTCATCAGAGCGGTCCAACGGGCGGAGCCAATACAGTCTCAAAGTCGATATTGTTTCTTTGACAGAGATTACAAAGTTCCCCCAAGCTCGCCTGTTCCAAAGCTTGCGTCGCCATGGACCTTGTTAACTCAAGGAAACTCGGCAGCAAGGGAACGGAATCTGACTTCTGGGGTTCCTCAGAGTATCCTAGCCAAGAATGGTGGACTACCGGATTCTCTGTTCGAGTGGATACTGAATGAGTTGTGCACTGAGAGATCATCCCTTATTCGACGTGAATATTGTCACATTGTTCACGGATGCCCTGATCAAGTTGAACGGCTTCTGACTCTTGAGCGGCTGGAGGAACTCTTCTTGAGACTCGGGGCTAGCGATGACATCAAATTTCGAGACTCTGAGATACCCCTCTCAAGATTAACCAATGAACCATATCAAGATCGTGACTGGTCAAATCTAGAGTCATTTTTGACGCTTCTAAGTATGATCTCGGGCCACTTGTCAGCAGCGTCCGCCATCTACGCATCGCAGACCCTTCTTCTAATGTCCACGGACAAGCTGTTGATATACAACATTGACCTATTGACGGTATACGAAGACGCGATTGAAAGTCTAGTCAATGCAATCCCAAGCTCATCGTGGGACTCATTCGTAAGTATAGTTTCAGTCTATATGACCACTTCCAAATGCTAATCTGCTCAGTGTGGTGACGCATGCTCAATTTTGCAAGCGACTATCAGAGTTCAGAATATCAGAGTCAATGCGTTGCAATGCCTATCTATCCGCAATAATAGGACACACGATGTCCGGAGGAGACTTGCCATTTCCTTTTTGTTTGACGACCCGAGTCTTGGCCGCCAACATTCTGAAGATGTGTTCACAGTTAGACATGCCATTGAACGTCTTGAAAAAGACGACTTCAACATCACACCTCAAACCGATTTCGCAGAACTCAAAGCTATGGTAACCATCTTGGATATCGCCGTTGACGATGGAACCCCGCCAGAATTGAGCAGTCTAGAGGACGAAGAACAGTTCAACCAAGACATTGATGAGCTCGCCACGAAACTCAGGGAGATTTGGCGCAAGATCAACGACGCGGGCATGAAAATCACGCGGACAGAGGCGAAGAGCGTTGTCGAGTGGGTTCAGCAACGTTTGTCCAACACGGTTCGCACGCGTAGGAAGCTCAAGAAGAGCATATTCGACCTTCCCGGTCATGAGGACCTGGCGTCCCTGCCGAAGCAGCAGGAGTACATGGCCAAGTTTTTCCAAAAGATACCCAAGCCAAATGGCGAGAAGTGAAAGAATTTGGCTCAGCTGTCAAACGTTGGTATTTGGTGATGTGGCTATATGCGTTTGCCGATTTTGCACAGGGCGTTTTGTTTTTTTGGGATTATATATCGGGGGTTATGACTATATCAGCGTGAGAAGTTGCTTAACTGGAGATTATGAGTTCAAGAAAGCTTTGTTGTAGTGAAATATGATACAACTTCTAAACTAGGAAAAAGCGCAGACTAATTCGACGAAATGCATGTCTCAGTTTCTTTTCAGACGTGACGGCCCTCTACTCTGCCCTTCTCCCCACTCTCCATCGGTTCCCTCTTTTCCCAGTGTAAAGGTAATAAGATACAGCTGCCAAGTAAATTACGGGGGGCGAGTCTAGTCGTAGTATTTGCGGTTGGGGTTCTTTCCGAACAGGTTCTCTCGCACGGCCGGCGCCGCGGCATGCTCCAGCAACTGCAGCCGGGCCTCTAGGGTGTTGTCAATGTCAATCTTTCCCTTTCCGCCCAGGATGATGACGCCGCCGGCACTGTGATTTTCCAAAAAGTCAATAAATGAGCCCCCAATTTCACGGGGTATCAATGGCATATTGCAACGTACATTCCGTCGTCCAGGGGGTTGGCCTCGTCAATTGTCGCCGTGACGTCCTGGCCAGCCTCTTTCTTGTATTCCTTGGCCGCCTCCTCAATGGCCTTCTTGACGGCGTCGTAATCGGACTTCTTGGCGCGGAGCTGCAGCTCGGGCTCGTTCATGGCGTAGAAGCCCTCGAGCACGAGGCCGTTGAGCGTCTTCTGGTACTTGGCCTTGTCCTTGACGCCCGTGGCCAGCTGGTTCCGGGCCTCGTCGAAGATGTTGTCGAGCAGCTCCTGGCGGGCGCCGAGGACCTTGAGCCGTGTCTTGTTGGCGACGGTCGACCGGGTGATTTGCTGGGACATGGTGGCTTGCTTGAACTTCTTCTCGTACTGGGTGTCGATGGAGTCGGTCTCCTGGCGGACGAGCTTTGACTTTTCGATTTCGAACTCCTCGTTGGCCTTGATCTCGATCTCGCGGGCCTTTTCCATGGCTTCCTGCTTGATGAAGGCCGTCATCTTGCGGAGCTCATTGTCGACCTGTCACGGGCGGGCACTGGTCAGCATTTCATCACCTCGAAGCGTAAAATGCCATGCGGCGGGGATGGCGGGCAGCTTGGAGAACAACTTGCCTGAGCATCGGATAAGGCGTGTTGCGACATCTTGGGTGCTAGGCGGGGGTTGAATATCGGGAGCAGGAGGGACGATGAATTGCGAATGGATTCACTGCAGCAAGGCCTGTGAGGGATCTTTCGACCTGGGCCCTGAGCGCTGTGGACGAGGTGACGGGGGAGAGTTGGGCGAGAGTCTGGAGCCGAAGCTTTTGGGGGTTTGAGTGAGGGATGAAGCGTAATATCTCGGAGCTGTGATGCTGCTTGGATGCAGTGGAGCAGCAGCACCAGAGTTGCGCTACTAGCACGTCCACTAAGCTGAGAGCGCTGGCTCGCACCTACTTCTGGGGCCGCGACTGCGCACCGCCACAGCTTTGTCACTTGGTACGAGCGCGGAGCAATATCGCTGCTTCTCGGGAACAGTGAGGCGGCGGGAAATTATTGTATTTTGGTAATTGTATTGTAATTAGACGATATATAGGTATCCATATCATGGAATAGCAACAAGGTACGAAGTATATGGTTGCAATTTATTCAGCGTGACTCTTCATGAGGTTCTATGGATGTTTCTTCTCTTTGTTTAACCAGCCACTAATACGAGTACGGAAATACAGGTGCTGAAACGTCAAGGAAAATGGGCAATGACGAGTGTCACCTGACCTCATGTGATGGGTCACCAGCCACAGATGAGCTCCCAGACTGGCTACTTCGCTATTATGCACCTCTGAGCAGCTGCAGCGCGCGATGCTCCATTCGCATACCGCTTGACGTCGTCAGGTGGCTCTGCATGTTTTATTGAGCGCCAACGCATTTCTCTGCACGCTGCCTCGTCGGGCCCCAGCTGATTTAGTCTCACAATCCAGGCGAATTACCTGCTGCGTCTGCGACCATAACCGTGATTTGGGGGGCCGGCACCTTCAACCGACAACGACAAACCTTCACGTCTATAACACGCACACCATTCCCTACTAGACTAAGTGCTAGATAGAGTGCGCTCGACTCGAACCCGACCAATACCGCTATACCCTCGCTGACGGAAGCGGCGGCTGTATAGAGCTGGGGAAAACCACAACTTTTCTTTGACGACCAGAGCAACGAGTAGGGAGGGAAACAAGGGTGGAAGCAGCTTGAGCTTGCGGCGTTTCGTTTGACACCAGCTCCCTTAGCCGTCCAAATCCATAACGCTGCCCAACTACCAGCACCCTTTCCTATGCGACGACCAAGCGCGCTCTTATTCACATCTACCGGTGGATGACCACAGGCCTGGAGACGGTGTAATGGGGCCTATTGGGAACATCTCCCCGGGAGGGAGCATAGCTGTATGCACGCACTCTACGCAAAGGAGAGAGATATTTAGGCTGGTGCGCTTGCTAACACTTGGTAGCTAGGAATCCTCGTTGGCCTGATCTCGACTAGTGTTCAAAGTGTAGGCCTCACTCTGCAACGAAAATCACACATATTGGAGGACGAAAAGGGGCCGCATGATGTTCGTCGCCCACCATATCGGAGGCGGAGGTGGCAGTTGGGCATGGCCATGTTTGTCATTGCGAATATCCTAGGGAGCAGCATCCAGATCTCGACGCTGCCGCTGCCCGTCCTCTCGACCCTCCAGGCTGCGGGCTTGGTGTTCAATTCGATATGCGCGACGCTCATCCTCAGCGAGCCCTTTACGCGATGGTCGCTCTGCGGCACTCTGCTCGTCAGCGGCGGCGCGGTTTTAATAGCCATCTTTGGCGCCATCCCATCTCCAGCCCACGAGCTGGATGAACTGTTGGAGCTGCTGGCCCGAAAGCCCTTTATCGTCTGGATGATACTGCAGGCACTGTTTGTCGTGTCGTTTGCGATTGTTACGGATGTTGTCAGCAGCCTCTCCAGCCTGTCTCACAATGCCAGGTTCCGCCTAATCCGTGGCATAAGCTACGGCGTCATCAGCGGAGACCTCTCAGCACACTCGTTACTCTTTGCGAAATCCGCCGTTGAGCTTCTCATCAAGACGATAGGCGGCAAGAACCAGTTCCTTCGCTGGCAATCTTGGGCCATTGTTTTGGGACTCGTTTCTCTAGCACTCTGCCAGCTATACTATCTCCACCGTGGCTTGAAGCTGGTTTCTACATCTGTCCTATACCCACTTGTTTTCTGCGTATACAACATCATTGCCATCCTCGATGGTCTAATTTATTTCAACCAGACGAGCCTCATTTCGACGAGCGACGCCTGTCTTATCACATTGGGGACAGTCATTCTTCTTTCAGGAGTTCTAGCGCTATCATGGCGGCTGAGCGACGAACAGCACGCCCCGGCAGTCGGTCAGTCCTCGTTGGCTCCTGGCCTGGGGCTCGTTGACGATACTGAAGGCGAAGAAGAATCGCTAATGGGCCCAGAAGCCACAGTTGAGATTGACGAAGAGCTACCTTCCACGACATACCAGACATTCCCCGTGATGCACGGTGACACCACTCCGCTGACGCCGACGCGCAAGAAGAGTTTGGGTTGGATAGAGCGAGCTGAAATCTGGGGGGAATTGCAAGACCAGGATGAGCCTACCTCGCCAATGCGCTCGACCACGTTCCCAACAAGGACCGAATCATCGCCACTGTTACCCCGAGTCGGGAGGGCGATGAGTGGCGTCAGCGTTACAGGTCAGGCAGGCCCAAGCGCAGATGTTTCACCTCGAAAATTTACTCGCCGGCGGAGGAAGAGCACGGGGTTCCCCGGGTTGGTTGCGCGTCGTAATCTTCGCAGGGACTCTGCGTTTTCAGAAACATTGGGCGGCATACTCTCACTGAACTGGCTGAGACGCAACAGCAGCCGTGCTTCCGTGGGCAGCGGTAATAGAAACGAAAGCAACTCTCCGCATCAAAATTATAGAGACGAGCCAGAAGCGGGTTCGGATGGCAGGGCCAACGACTCAAATGTATGAGCTACTAAAGAAGGAAGAGCGAAAAAAAAGAAGAGAGGTATTACAATGCATGTGATTGTGATTTCGATTTGGAGGCATATTTAGACTATTAATTATTCATTGGGGATTCGACGGGAGCAGCAGCGTGTTGTGGGACTTTGAAGTTGCGATTTTCTTGGAGATTGAAGGGAAGCTGGTGATAGCCTTTTTTCTTTTCATTTCTTTGCTTCATCACATTATACCAAGATGGAAATCTATTGTTCATGGCAGGTTTGCACCGCGCTAGATGCTTGCATGCGACTTGTAGGAGGAATCTGGAGTCATTCTGTGTTGTGTTTTATTCCCTTGTTTGTTTTCATTCCAGTGAGTTTGACAACTCACAACATGTATTTCTATTCGCATTGAGGCATCAAAAACAAAATATTCTTGGCATGGGAGTCAATGGTAAACATCATTCCGCTGAAGAAAAAGAAAGAAAAGGAATTTTGATTAAAAAGTATTTGGAGTATTGGACAAAGGCGAGAAAAAAGAAGGCAAGACTTTGCAACGCTATAAACTAGGGGCATAACAAAACATGATATTCAGCCTCAAAATAAGGGATTTTGACTTTTTATAACCGTGACTATATAACATTGTTTTTTTTTTCGTTTGTTTTAGTTTTTCATTGGACTCCATTAAATTTACAGACGGCCGTAGTCTCGCTTCTGATCAATGATGTAGTAACGCTCCTTTTCCTTGCGCTCTTTGAGGAGACAGGCGATGGCAAGGACAAGGAGGGCATCGATGCCTTAAATGTATGTTAATTTGAATTGCATGAAAAAGGG
>LVVK01000001.1:11352-25971 GCA_002022785.1 Trichoderma guizhouense
CTGGATGATACTTCTGATCACCAAAAATGTTAGGTTTCAATTACGATTTAAATCTAGCTAAAGTGCAATTCTGATTACTATTCATAGGTGTTAATGCTACATTCTTCCCTCAACATTTCTTAGGATTACAAGGTATGCCTAGAAGAATAAGTGATTACCCTGACGCTTTTGCAGGATGAAATTTAATTAGTAGTTTTGGATCTATCGTAAGTGTAGTAGCCGCTTGATTATTCTTATACATTATCTACAGACAATTAGTAGAAGGTAAAGTAGCAAGCAGAAATCCTTGATTAACTCCTGGATTCTATACAGATATATTACAAGCTAATTTAAATAGAAGTTATAGTAGTTTAGAATGAGGATTATCAAGCCCACCTAAACCTCACGCATTTGTGAGTTTACCTTTACAAAGTTAAATATTATAACCAATAATAAATAATATTTAAAAAGATAGTTTTATTGCTATAACCGAAATATCCTTTTTTATACTATAATTATAAATAAGGTATTTCAAGTCTCATTAGCTCAATGGCAGAGCATGATACTTCTAATATCTGTATCTTAGTTCGACTCTAAGATGAGACTAAATTCCCAAATAATAAATAGTCTATTAATTATAAAATATTTCTGGCTATTTTTGCATCTATAAATAAAAAGTTTAATACTAATATAATTTGAGGCATAACTTATAGTTATAGCTCTACAAATAAACAATTTAATTTATAAAAGATTAGAAATAAGAAGTAAGGAACAAAATCCTAAATATGCTTCACATATACTAGACAAAGTTAATCAATTTATGGCCTTATGGGACCTAATATTGAACGATTTTTAATCTTTGTTTTTATGCTACGCAATCAAAGTATTATTAACTTTCTATGATTAAAATGGGAACATTGTTAATAGAATAAGTAAAATTAATAATGAAATGAAATTACCAATAACAGTTATTTCACTTATTGAAAATTTATTATTACTACTACCTGCATTATTAGCAGTAGCTTACATAACTGTAGCAGAAAGAAAAACCATGGCTAGTATGCAAAGAAGATTAGGTCCAAATGCTGTAGGTTACTATGGTTTATTACAAGCATTTGCAGATGCTTTAAAATTAATATTAAAAGAATATGTAGCACCTACACAAGCTAATATTATTTTATTCTTTTTAGGACCAGTTATAACATTAGTATTTGCTTTATTAGGTTATGCTGTTATTCCATATGGACCTGGATTATCTATAGGTGATATGGAATTAGGTATATTATTTATGTTAGCAGTATCATCTTTAGCCACATATGGTATACTATTAGCCGGATGAAGTGCTAATAGTAAATATGCTTTCTTAGGATCTTTAAGAAGTACAGCTCAATTAATTAGTTACGAATTAGTTTTAAGTTCTGTATTATTAATTATTGTAATGATAACAAATAGTTTAAATTTAAATATAAACGTTCAATTCCAAAAAATAGTATGATTAGCTTTACCACTATTTTGTATCCTAATAATATTCTTTATAGGTTCTGTAGCAGAAACTAATAGAGCTCCATTTGACTTAGCAGAGGCTGAATCTGAATTAGTTAGTGGATTCATGACAGAACACGCAGCGGTTATATTTGTATTCTTCTTCTTGGCTGAATATGCAAGTATTTTATTAATGTGTATTTTAATAAGTATTTTATTCTTAGGTGGTTATTTATTACAATTTGATCATATTTATTGATTTGATCTATTAAATTCTATTTATGCCAATGTGTTTAATATAGAATGAATTGTATCATCAGAATATTTTGCATTAAGAGAATTATTAACTAGCTCTTCTGTAGATGGATTATTATCTGGTGTAACTTTAGGAATAAAAAGTTCAATAATGGTGTTTGTATTTATTTGAGTAAGAGCATCTTTCCCTAGAATACGTTTTGATCAATTAATGTCATTCTGTTGAACTGTATTATTACCTATTTTATTTGCATTTATAATATTAATCCCATCTTTATTATACATGTTTGGAATATTCTTTATAAATATAAGTTTATTCTAAATAGGTATTTATTATAAACAATATAATACGGAGTGTTTATAGGTTTTTATAGTAAGAGGGTAATTCACTCTCTAATTTTTATAAAAATACACTCTTTTTATCTATTATAGCCATGAAACGCATGTCCATAGGTGTCATTTTATAATTTAAAGTTTTAAAATAATATCTTATACAAGATGTTATTATCTTCATTATTAACTGTACCTGTAATTGGTACAATTATAGTTTCTAGTATAGACTCATATAAAAAAAGCTCAGTGGTTTATACAAAAACTATAGCATTAGTTACTAGTATAATAAATTTAATTATATCTTTAGTTATATTTATATTATTTAATAGTAGTACTAATCAATTTCAATTTGTACAAGAGCATTATAACGTACAATCTTTTGATATCTATCTGGGAGTAGATGGTATATCAATATATTTTGTATTATTAACAACAATAATAATGCCTATAGCATTATTATCTAACTGAGATTCTATAAAGGAAAATGTTAAATCTTATTTAATAATAATGTTATTACTAGAAACATTGTTATTAGCTGTATTCTTAGCGTTAGATATAATGGTATTCTATATATTCTTCGAAAGTATATTACCTCCTTTATTTATATTAATAGGTATATTTGGTTCAGATAACAAAGTAAATGCTAGTTATTATTTCTTCTTATATACTTTGTGAGGATCTTTATTCTTATTATTATCTATTTTAAGTACTTCATCTACTATGGGAAGTACAGACTTTGATACATTGTTTAAACTTAACTTTGAATATAAAACTCAAATATTCTTATTTATAGGTATATTTATAGCTTTTGCTGTAAAAACACCTACAATTTTTTTAAATGGTTGATTATTAAAAGCTCACGTTGAATCACCTTTAGGTGGAAGTATAGTTTTAGCTGGTATTGTATTAAAATTAAGTTTATATGGTATATTTAGATTAATTTTACCTATCTTACCTAAAGCTAGTTTAGATTTTACTTTTGTAGTATATACTATAGCTGTTATAACAATAATATATGCTAGTTTTAGTACAATAAGAACAACTGATGTAAAAGAATTAATAGCCTATAGTTCTGTATGTCATGCTGCTGTATATTTAATAGGAGTATTCAGTAATACTCTTCAGGGTCTGGAAGGTTCTGTAGTATTAGGATTAGCACATGGATTTGTTTCTAGTGGTCTATTTATTTGCGCTGGAGGAGTTTTATACGATAGAACTGGTACTAGATCTATCTATTTCTACAGAGGTATGGCACAATTAATGCCTATATTAGCAATATTGTTCTTTATTTTAACTTTAGGTAATTGTGGTACACCATTGACTTTAAATTTCATAGGAGAGTTTATGTCATTATACAGTATTGTTGAAAGATTACCAGTATTAGGAGTGTTTGCCTGTACTTCAATAGTATTCTCTGCAGCCTATTCAGTTTATCTATTTAATCGTGTATCATTCGGTGGTTCATTTACTAGATTCTTAGAAGAAAGTGTATATGATGTAAATAAAAGAGAATTCTTAATATTATTTGTATTAGTTGCTTTCACTATAGTGCTTGGTATATACCCTAGTTTAATATTAAACGTATTAGATTATCCTGTAACTAACGTACTTTACAGTGTATAATAGTATAGTTTTTTAAATACTAAAAATATTTAATTAGATTTATTAGCAATACTAATAATTATAGACAAGAGAAATGTCTATAAACGTCTATAACTTAATGGTAGAGTACGTTAATTAAAAAACGAAGTAGATGTTCAACTCATCTTAGATGGAATTTAAATAAATATATGAAACTATTAAATTTTTAGTGCTCTCTGCAGCTTATACTATCATCTATCTATTTAATAGAACAGCTTTTGGTGAATATTTCACTAGATTCTTAGAAGTGTATATAATGTAAATAAAAGAGAATTCAGCTTATTATTTATATTAGTTGCTTTCACTATAGTATTTAGTGTATATACATCTTTAATCTTAAACGCGTTAGATTATTCTATGAATAATTTAATATATAGTGTATAATATAAATTACATGATTTTTACTAAATTACGGTTATTATTTTAAATAAAAAACACGTATTACATAATAATAAAGAAAGATAAATATGCCACAATTAACACCTTTTTATTATATGAACGAAATAGTATTCGCTTTTTCAATAATAGTAATATTATTATTCATACTATCTAAATACATACTACCAAGAATAGTACGTTTATTTTTATCACGTATGTTTATTAATAAAATATAATATAATTATCTAATTATATTGTAAATATTTTAATGTAAAAGAGTAATTTAATTATTCTTATTTGCAGATATTCAGTTATTTAAAGATATATATATAATAGTAGTTTATACACTACTAAATGTTTTCTAACACAAATTTATTCACAGAAATAAGAAGTCCCTTAGATCAATTCGAAATAAGAGACATATTAAACTTAGAAGTTTTAGGTGGTAATTTACACCTTTCTTTAACTAATATTGGATTCTATTTAAGCCTAGGTGCCTTAATAACAATAATATTAAGCTTAGTAGCTACTAACTATAACAAATTAGTAAGTAACAACTGATCTATAGCTCAAGAATCTTTATATGTAACAATACACAATATAGTTACAAATCAAATAAATGCTAGAAGTGGACAAATATACTTCCCATTTATTTACACATTATTTGTATTTATATTAATAAATAATTTAATTGGTATGATACCTTACAGCTTTGCATCTACAGGGCACTTTGCTTTAACATTTGCTCTTAGTTTCACAATAGTTTTAGGTGCTACAATTTTAGGTTTCCAAAAACATGGATTAAAATTCTTTTCATTATTAGTACCAGCAGGTTGTCCTTTAGCTCTTTTACCTTTATTAGTTACAATCGAGCTTATTTCATATCTTGCTAGAAATGTATCTTTAGGTTTAAGATTAGCAGCTAATATTACTGCAGGTCACATGTTATTAAGTATATTAAGTGGATTTGTTTATAACATAATGAATTCAGGTATAATCTTCTTTGTATTAGGTTTATTACCATTAGTATTTATTATAGCCTTCTCAGGTCTTGAATTTGCAATAGCATTTATTCAAGCTCAAGTTTTCGTAGTATTATCTAGTTCTTACATAAAAGATGGATTAGACTTACATTAATTTATAGACTAAGAGAAATAATATTTATTTACAGAAAGACTAAAGCCAACAGTTAGGACTGTACTGACTATAACTTATAATAACCCAGATCAAAATAAAGATCTAGTTATAAAAGAAAATAGAAATAAATTAGTAATTTATTCATGAATTCATATAGAATTCAATAATAATTAAATACAATTAAAGTTATTAAACTTTTTATTTAGCATAGCAATTTAAATTAAATTGTTAGGGTGGGATGGATTTGTTACTTAGTAGCAAGGGCATAAATAAAAATTTCATATAAATACTAAGTGAAAGTAAATAGTAATTAAGGAAAATTATATAAACAATAAAAATCTATCCTTTTATAGCACCGATGTGTTATCGATGGAATAATGAAAATTATAAAATAGAATTATAGAAATTAAAGAAAAATAGTTAATTATTAAAAAAAAAATAGCGAACAGTTATAATTTAAATTAGAATAGTAAAAAAAAAATATAACATTATATAGTTTATTACTATCCTTATATTATAAAATTTATCATCATATAATTTTAGATCTTATAGTGATGTAAATAAATTTTACATCAAATTAATAGTTGAGTTTGGTGATGGCTCTGATTGAATGCTGTCCAAGTGCTTGACACATGCTAATCGAACGTTTTAATTTTTTAATTAAAAAGTGGTGTACAGGTGAGTATATGGATATTCTTCGCCGGCCTTAAAGTGGAGGTAAATCCTTCATAATAAATAAAGGGAAACTAAAAATTCCCGCTTTAAGAGGATAATAAATATCTTCGGGATAGGTAGTAGTTAAGGTGATGGCTTAACTAGCCTAAAACTCTCGTAGTCGAAGCTGAAAGGTTGATCGACCACATTGGGTCTGAAAAAACCCCAATGCAAGTTAGTACAGCAGTGAGGAATTTTGGTCAATGGCCTAACGGCTGAACTGGCAACTTGGAGAAGTGGCAAGTCCTATTTTGATCATATCTTTGAATATGATCTATAGGATTGTATTAAAATTGAATAAAGCTTTGTTTATATATTGATAATGACAGTATATATATCGTGTCTTGACTAATTGCGTGCCAGCAGTCGCGGTAATACGTAAGAGACTAGTGTTATTCATCTTAATTAGGTTTAAAGGGTACCTAGACGGTCAATATAGCTTCTATAATGTTAGTACTTGACTAGAGTTTTATGTAAGAGGGCAGTACTTGAGGAGGAGAGATGAAATTCTATGATACCAAAGGGACTCGGTAAAGGCGAAGGCAGCCCTCTATGTAGAAACTGACGTTAAAGGACGAAGGCACAGAGCACAAACAGGATTAGATACCCAAGTAGTCTTTGCAGTAAATGATGAATGCCATAGGTCAGATTAAGATTTAATATTATAATTACAAATTATAAATTAAACATTATTTGGTCTATAAATGAAAGTGTAAGCATTTCACCTCAAGAGTAATGTGGCAACGCAGGAACTGAAATCACTAGACCGTTTCTGACACCAGTAGTGAAGTATGTTGTTTAATTCGATGATCCACGAAAAACCTTACCACAATTTGTATAATTATATTACAGGAGTTGCACGGCTGTTTTCAGTTAATGTTGTGAAACTGTGGTTTCCATGTAATTAACGTAATCCCTGGCTTTATTTTTTATTTTTACGATAAAGCATTTGATCCTGGAATTTGGAAAGAAAAAGGGGACAAAGACAAGTCATCATGGCCTTAATATTGTGGGCTATAGACGTGCCACATACGCCTGGACAAAGAGATGCAAAAATGTGAATTTAAGCTAATCTCAAAAAACAGGATATAAATTTTAAGGATTATAGTCTGAAATTCGACTATATGAATAAGTAATTACTAGTAATCGTGAATCACCATGTCACGGTGAATTAACCTTGGATTGGTACTAACCACTCGTCACATGCTGAAAAGAGCATGCGCAATAAGTTTGCTTTCTCAGTAATTAGTAAAAAGAACAAGTAGGTTTTATTCTATTATTGGGGATCTTCGTATGTGTGGCTCTAATTAGTGTTAAGTCGAAATACGGTTCGTGTAGTGGAAGTTGCACGGGATTGATTAATTTTAACAATAATTTAATATAATATATACTAATATATTATATAAAGGAGGGTTCCTTTATTGGTAAGAAGGGTTGAGCTGTAAACTCAATAGCTATTGCTTTTAAGAGTTCGAATCTCTTGTCTCCTAATTACTTATTCTTAAAATAAGTAAATTTATTGTATATTATTGCTCCTAATTTAGTACTTTATTTATCTAGTACTTTAGGAGTGAAAGCTATTAGAATTAGTAACTTAATTAGGTAAAGGATTTCCTTGTCACGGAAATAGATGTCGGTTCGATTCTGATCTAATTCGTTATAGGAAAAGTCTTCCATTTGGTAGGGTAAGGCACTTGCTACGTGCTATGTTTTTAACATTTAGGTGTTCAAATCACCTCTTTTCCGAATTGCCCCTATAGCTTAATGGTAAAGCGCGCTACTGTTAATAGCGTTAATAGATGTTCGATTCACCTTAGGGGCTTTTAAATAAATGTATGAAGCTGTATATTTTTTTTTTATTGATATAAATGACAACTTTAACTAGAAGTAATTTTCAAGATCATCCTTTCCATTTAGTGTCACCTTCACCGTGACCTTTATACACAAGTATATCTTTATTTAATTTAACTGTAAATGGAGCATTATCTATGCATCTTTTCAATAATAGCTATATATTCTTCTTTATAGCTTTAGCTACATTAATCGCATCAATGTCTTTATGATTTAGAGACATAGTATCAGAAGGTACATACTTAGGTAATCATACTCTTGCAGTTCAAAAAGGATTAAATTTAGGTGTAATATTATTTATAGTATCTGAAGCTTTATTCTTCTTAGCTATATTCTGAGCCTTTTTCCACAGTGCTCTAACACCTACAGTTGAATTAGGTGCTCAATGACCACCTATGGGTATAGAACCTATAAATCCTTTCGAATTACCTTTATTGAACACAGTTATATTATTATCTAGTGGTGCTACAATTACTTTTGCTCACCACAGTTTAATAAAAGGTGATAGATCAGGAGCATTATACGGAACTATCTTCACAGTAGCATTAGCTTTAATATTTACTTTATTCCAAGGAGTAGAATATAGCGTTTCTTCATTCACAATAAGTGACGGTGTATTTGGAACATGTTTCTTCTTTGGAACAGGTTTCCATGGATTCCACGTTATAATAGGTACTATCTTCTTATCTGTTGCATTATGAAGAATAATGGCATACCATTTAACAGATCACCATCATCTTGGTTACGAAGCTGGAATATTATACTGACATTTTGTAGATGTTGTTTGATTATTCTTATACGTATCTATGTATTATTGAGGATCTTAATTAAATAAAAATTATAGCCAAATTGTAATCTATTTATTTAATACTACATAAAGGCTATAAAAACGGACATAGGTTAATGGTAGACTTTCCGATTTCCACTCGGCGTGTGTCAGTTCAAGTCTGACTATCCGTATTCGTAATTTACTTATTGGGGGTTTCCTCAGTAAGCTAGTAAATTAGCTATATATATTATTCGATATTCTTAAAATTCTCCCTATTATTAGGTTAATAAAAAAAAAAATAATGAATCAATTATTTGCCATTTATGATATTTTATCTAATGGATATACAATTGAATATTTAGATATTTTAAGTGTAATAGCATTATTATTTGGTATAGCAGTTATAGTAAACAAAAACCCTATAGCGTCTTTATTATCATTAATAGGACTATTTGCTTCTATATCTGTTTATTTAATATTATCTGGATTAACTTTTATAGGTTTTTCTTACTTAATAGTTTATATAGGAGCCGTATCTATATTATTCCTGTTTATTCTAATGTTACTTAATATAAGAACAAGTGAATTACAAAGTAACAATATAAATAGTATTCCTTTAGCATTATTTATAACAATATTATTAAACTATGCATTATTCCAACTATTACCTTATTCTATAGCTATTATAAATAGTTATAACAATAAATTAAGTAATATAATATATTATTTACCAACAAGTAAATATAATGATATAATTACTCATATAAGTAAAAATTCAGATATAAATACAGCTAACGTTATGTTCGTAACAAGTAATAGTTGAGATGGAAACATGGCTGAAACTAGTCATATTTCTACAATTGGTAACATATTGTACACTTCTTATAATATGTGATTATTTATTGCTAGTTTTATTTTACTATTAGCAATGGTAGGTGCCATAATTATTACTATAAAACAAGAACGTAATAGAGGAATTAGTTCAATGGTAGAACGTTTGTTTTACACACAAAATGTTAAAGGTTCAAGTCCTTTATTGCTCAAAATTATTTAATTATATTCATAAAATGTTAGTTTTATACCTTATACACAAAAGCTATAAAGAAGGATAAGGTTGTATGTCGAAAGGGAAACAACCCAAACCAAAAAATACTCAGAAAAATATGACAAAAATTATTTCAAATAATATGACAAAAATTATTTCAAATAATATGACAAAAATTATTTCATTTTTACATGACAGATATTGAAATAATTTCAATTTTGCTATGAAATATGCGGGACAATTCAATTACTAATATGGGAAGTAATACCAAATAAGCTGTATTATTGGTAAAATGTAATAGCTAATTTTTTAAACTACCATCAAAAGGTAATAAAAACTTAGAACTGAATAGTTTAAATGTTTATTAATATAAAGATTAATAAGTATGTAAGTACGTTTTTATATAAAATTCCTTAACTTAACAGGTAAAGTGTATTTTTGATAAGAATATTATCAGCGTTCGATCCGCTGAGGAATTAAAGTAGTTTATTAGAAAAAAGAGAATTGGCCGAGTGGTTTAAGGCGGTAAGTTTGAGTTTTACTAGGTTTTTAATAGCTACATCCGTTCGAATCGGATATTCTCTGTCTAATATAAGAGTATAGTTTAATTGGCAAAATAGGAAGCTTCAACCTTCAAATTCTTGGTTCAAATCCAAGTACTCTTGTAATAATTATTAATTATAATTATTAATAATAGCGTATAAAATGAAGATAATACCGGATTAGGGCCGGGAGGATAGGCATCTCGTTTGGGTCGGGAACCAGTTATGTTCGAATCATAATAATCCGAATTTTAGAACTATTAGAAATATAGTATAATTAACCACACGTATCAATTTAGATACGGAGTTCAATATATTTTATTTTTCTCTTCTTAATACCATGCGGTAAAAGGAGGTGGAATATTAAAATAAGAGCTTAGGTTACAAAAATAAATGATATATAACTATTACTTATAAATATATAAGTATATAAAGAAACTATTATGGAATTTAAGCTATGTATTAAAGAGAATTATTTATATATATAGGATATTTATCCTATAATTATATGAACTCTAAGAGAAATTTTGTAATAAACGAAGTGAATTGAAATATCTTAGTAACTTTAGGAAAATAAATCAAAAGAGATTCTATGAATAGCGTGAGCGAAAGTAGAGAAGCCTAACAAGTAAAACGGTTTAAAACTGTTTGAATATTATGGGGAACCTTCCTCAAAGGCTAAATATAATACATAAGCGATAGTGAAAAGTACCATGAGGGAAATAAAATAAAAATAGTAGTTTTATAAGCAGTTCGAAATAAAGAACGTACCTTTTGCATAATGGGTCACCAAGTTAACGTTAGATGCGAGATAATACGTAGTTAAACCGAACGTTAAAATAACGATATAGTATCTAAAGTTAGACCCGAAGCCTGGTGATTTTACCATGGTCAGGATTATAAAAGTCCGAACCGGTGATTGTAGCAAAAATCTCGGAAGAACTGTGGTAGGTGTAGTGAAAGACAACACTGACTAGGATAGCTGGTTTTCTGCGAAACCTATAATAGTAGGCAGTTTAAGTAAATATCTTAGCAGGTACAGAATTTAATCTCAGACAAGACATTTCAATGTTTTATATTGTACAAATTGGGGGATCATGAAGATTTTATCAGTGAGTATGTAGACTCGGAATGGCAAAGATATATCTTAAACTATCAGACATAGAATGATAAGGTTGTATGTCGAAAGGGAAACAGCCCAGAACAAGAGTTAAGGTTCCTAAATTATTTGTTAAGTGAAAATAAGAAGGTTTTTATTTAAGTCGACAAGGAGATAGGCTTAGAAGCAGCCATAATTTTATGACCTCGTAACAGAGCGCTTGTTAAATTGTAAAAGCGTCGAAAATATAACGGATCTAAACAATATACCGAAACCTTGTCCATAATATATTATAATAAATATGTTTATTATAATTAAATGGGGTAGCAGAACGTTGAGCTAAAGTATGAGTTTTATTTTTTAAATAAAATTATATTAATTTAACTCAAGTGAGAATGGTGACATGAGTAACTAAAAGAAAATTTTCCGCCTTAAGCTTATGGATGTAATTAAGTAACGGCCTCTAAGTTTATATAATCTAAAGATTTAAACGATGAGAAAATCTTTATTACTAAAAACAACATTTTGGTGCAAAATGTGCTGGAAAAATAGTAATATGTTTGTTATTAAATAACAAATAAAATAACCGTACCTAGAATCTGAAACAAGTAAGCTAGTAGAGAATACGAAGGCGTAAATGAGCTAACAATCATAAAGGAACTCGGCAAATTGACTACCGTAACTTCGGAATAAGGAGGGCTCATTATTCTTGATGAATATCAAGTAAAGAGGAAGAAGCATGAAATAATGTTGTACGACTGTTTAATTAAAACACAGCACTTTGCTGAAAGATTAAAAATCTAAGTATAAAGTGTGATATCTGCCCGGTGCCGGCTGGTTAACAGAGATAATTGAATACACTAATATTTGATGTCGACGGAAACCCCGGTTAAAGGCGGCCTTAACGTGAGGGTCCTAAGGTAGCGAAATGCCTTGGCCGTTAAATGCGGTCTTGCATGAATGGTGTAACGATACAACAGCTGTCTCTATGATTGACTCAGTGAAATTGGAATAGCTGTGCAGATACAGCTTACCTCTAGTTAGACGAGAAGACCCTATGCAGCTTTACTGTCACTAATTATAGAGTATGATAAACGATTTTCAGAATATAAGGTAATTGACAAACATGACAATGAGAAACCTTTATTCTTTTTTCATATGAATGAATTGGTTTAGGATTATGAGTAATTTATAATTAATTTTATGGATTTAGCTTAGGCTTGATCGCATTTTATTATTATATAGCTCATTTTAGTAAATCAACCTAATTCAACTTATTTATTTTATAATAATTAAGTACCCTTTGGTAAGGAACTATCGCTAGGGGACAGTTTATGTGGGGCACAGACCCTGTAAAGAGTAAACAGGAGTGTCTAAAAATTTATAATTATTTTGTTTGCTATTTTGAGTAGTTTAACTATTTTTAATCGTATAAAATTAAATATATTTGCATTTTATGTATATATATTTAAAATTAGGTAAGATTTTCACTATATAGAAATTAGAGATAATTGAAAGTATTATGAAATTTTCTAATATTTTCTAGCTATTATTTATAATGGTTATGTGTTTAATATCTAAAAAGCTCAACGGCTAAATCTTGCCTTACTGTTTGATTATCGACAAATCTTACAGTTGCGTAAGCAGGGCATAGGATCACAAGATGCCACAAGGAAAGATCTTGGATTATTGGAAAAGCTACGCTAGGGATGTTTGTCCTTTAATATTTTATTTATAAATAAAATTATTAATATAAATTGGGTAAATTTCAAGAATTACTAATAATGATAGTAAACTTGAAGCGAAGTTTATCTTAGCATATACTATAAGATAAAAACGTTCAACGACTATAAGGTGAGTAATATGCAATACACAATAATCCTTTAATACTACCCAACATTTTTATTAGACATATTTTAAAGGAAAAGTAAAATGAATTAATTATAACATAATTATAATGAAGAAAAATCTTAATATAAAAATATTTAATAACAATTTAAATAATAATTCTAAAACAGTTGCTTTAAGAAAAAAAATAGGAGATATAGGAAAAATAAAATATTTACCTTCTTTTTCTAAAGAATGAAAGAATACTATTTATTGCTATAATAAGAATATGTTAAAAAATATACCTGCTAATGATGTAAATATTAATAAAATAATTCAAAGTTATTTCAATTTATATTTTAAAGATCATAAATATGTAGGATCTAGGAAATTTATATTACTTAGAAGAAGACGTACATTCTTAAGAAAAATATATGTAAGTAACGCTGAAATTAAACATACTAATAATAAAGCGATAATTACTTTATTTACAGTAAATAGAGAAAAAAAAATATTAAAAAATAAATATTTAAAAATAAATAAAAAAATAAATCAAAACTTAATAAATCGTTATTTATTATTATATAAAAATAATGTATCTAAAATATATGATATAATAAATAAACATAAAGATGAACATGATTTTTTATCAAATAAAGGTTATAAAATTACTAAAAAAGGATTTTTAAAATATAGATTAGAATATCTAAGTAAATTTATAAAATTAAAACATCTTTATTTAAGAAAAATTTGAAGTGTAATTATTAGTAAATATTGAAGAACACATTTAAAATTATTAAGAAAATATGATTTAATGTATTCTCTTAACCAATATAAATTTAATAAATTAACATTTTTACCTAAATTAAGTAATATATTGAACAAGATAATAGGAAAAAAAATCGAATATAATATAATAAATTTAAAATCTATTGCATATAATACAGATCTTTTTACTAATGCTTTAGCATTAAAATTAAAAAAACAAAGAATGAATTATATAAAAAGTATGTTTAGTATATTAAATAGAGCATATTTACCTAAAATAAATACAATAAAAGAAAGAACTTTAGTAAAAGGACAAAAAAATATTGATTTATACTTGGACAAATATAAAGATTTAAATATAATTTCTAATTTAAATAATACTAATTTAGATAAATTATTAAACGAGATACATGATACGACTTATGTTGGTGAAAATACTGCTGTAGGTTTACCAACACAACATAATAAAAAAATTCATAATCTAATATACAATTCCATAGGTTATAAAAATATGGGAGGTATAAGATTAGAAGTTAAAGGAAGATTAACTAAACGTTATAGAGCGGATAGATCTATTTATTCATTAAAATGAAAAGGTGGATTAAAAAATGTAGATTCTTCTTTCAAACGTTTAAGTTCAGTCTTGTTTAGAGGAAACTCTAAATCTAATATGACTTATACATTAACTAACTCAAAGCGTAGAATTGGAGCTTTCGCGGTTAAAGGATGAATAAGTGGTAAATAAATATTAAGGAAAATCTAAAATATGTAAAATAAAAATGAAGACATAGTCTGAACC
>LVVK01000062.1:0-21063 GCA_002022785.1 Trichoderma guizhouense
CTTTAGGGTGTGGAATAATAATATAGAGGTTATATTTATTATAAAGAGGGTTAGTAAAGCTGCAATAGCTAGGTCAGAGGAAGGCTATGCCCTAGTCTTTGGTTTAAAATCCAGAATCAGTCCGTAGCCCAACCCGATCGGCCACAGCCGACTAAGTTAAACCTCGAACATTCAGGTCACAAAGTATAGCCGGTGCGCAAAACGGCCCAAACAATAAGATTAAAGCACAACGCAAGCTTCAAGCCCCGCGACTTATAGTTTAATAACTCAACCAGACCAGATGGGCCTGATCCTTCCGTTAGGCTATAAAAGGCAGCAACAATCCTGCCTGAAAATAGATTATGCACGTAACGCTTTCAAAATCAAAAGGCTGCACAACAAGACAACGTACCTACTTCTTCTTGGCAATAGCCGCAGACCGATCCCAACATACAGCTGCATGGCTAAACGAACAACCAAATCCACAATCAACAAGATTATAGACCTGCAATCGGAAGCTCTAAAGAAGGAAAGACCGAAGCTAGGCGAAATAAACCACAGGCTGAACCGCTGAATGTGAATTAGTTTAATATAAGGTATATTAAAGTTATTCCTACTAGTAGTCCCAATTGTAAACTGGTAGCAAACAGTATGTAGTACCAACTACTAACTTACTATCACATTGTGATGTATTAGTTCCAAGTGATGGGTTTACAGAGAAAAAGATATTAATGGTAGTTGGTCCTCTGAGAGTTATAGCCACACACGTATCGTCTTGTACTGTAGTATACCACGCTCCACATCTGTCAGTTGTCCCCTTTGCGATAGTGGCATTTGTTGGCGGTGCAATGGGCAATGTGTAGGCATATCCAATCTGTTTGTCCTTTGGTGCCTCACTGGAAGCGTTCAATAAATGCTGCCCATTCTGTGGAGATAGGCATATGACGTGACCGTAAGCTATATCGCTTGCATTCCAGAGGTTCATGCAGTCCTGATTAACCCAAGGATTATACTTGCGAACGTCGCCACTTGTAGTGTTCAATGTGTGGAGGTGGCTGCGTTCGATACTTGTACAAGTATCGTTTTGCTGGACAACATAAGTAGAGCCGCATGAAGACGGAAGACATAGTGTTACATTCGATGGAATGCTGCTGCAATTGGTGATGTTGAGATTATTGGCCATGAATATTGCTGCCGATGATACCGAATGCTGCAAGGCAATGCTGTCGCAACTGTCCCCCTGTTTTGTGACATACACCTGCTCGGCAGGACAAGGGGTATCCAGAGGTGGAGGAAAAAGTGAGGGCTTAATATCAGTATGATAGATTTTTCGGCACTTGGTATTAATATAATCAAGCTCAGCTTTATAAACCTTGTCATAAGCTGAGTAGGCTGAGGTTTGCATTATCGCTCTGATTCCCATGAAGCAGTACGAACACACCTCGTTCACAGGCATGTCTTGAATAGTTGCAACTCGAGAGAATCCGTCGATTGTATCTAAATTCTGTCAGCAGCATGATTTATGAACTGGTGTCTTGCATATCTTCTTACCAACACAGTATCCTGAGAAATTAGGTGAATTTGGGTCTTTTAGACAGGTGGCATTCAGATTTGCCCACATGCGTCCACCAAGCAGCGTGAGCGGGATATTGTCCTCATCAGTAAACCCAGCACAGTTCTCTTGTACATTGTCGAACCAGCTCTTAAGACTCTTGTCGCATATAGGATCACACACAGAATCGGCCAGTGTTTTGTTTCCAAAAGATCCTGGATAGCCCAGGCTAGCATAGCCTTCAACATAGTCGTCACATTCGACGGTTTGTGTTAGGGCAGTGCGACAGGTCTGGGGATATGGTATGCTCATCGAGTCTACTTCTTGCTCTCGGAAGATCTGGAATCCGGTAAAATGACGACCACCGCTGACTTTCTGAGCGCCTTGGAGCCATGCAAGAACAGAAGACAGATATCCATTCTTATTGTCAGCGGCCATAGTCGCAGGGACTAGCAAGGGTGATATCATCTCTACAATGGCCTTAGTGCAGAGGTTGTAGATCCAGATATCGTAGCTTTGGACAACCTCAAACCCACGCTGCTGGCAGTTGTTCGTATCCACACATGTCTTGCTGTAATCGCTGAACCAACTGTATAACCCAGCTCCAAGCATGTAAATTGTAGACGAGTCGACAATTCGAACAGCCCATGATGCATAGCAGGAGGCACTAGTGCAGTTGTTGAAGGTCGGATCGTTTGGAAAGAGCCCTGGTTTAAATGGTGAGGGAGCTTGAGGGACTGGTTGATAATATGGCGATTCTGTTTGAATCATTCCCATAAGGATATTCTGAGCATCTGACATCTGGTATTGGTAAAACACGCAGTGCTCAACAGCAGTACCCCACAGCCAAGCAAGCTTGCTTTCAATAAGGAGCCCTCGCCCAGCGTAAACGTCGATCTGGTCCTGTGTGACTTTGCTGTACAATTTTGGCATTAGCAATTGGGTAGCGGAATGAAATGTCCAAAGACCATATCTGCTTACTCCATATCATGATCGGCGGTCCAGATCCAAACATTCTCCAGATATGCTGTTGAGTTTGCGGTAAGGTGCATAAGGAGAGACGCCGCTTTACAGTTCGGGTTCACTTTGCCAGTCTTTTTGGGGCATTGCTCTGCTTGCAACCCGCTGCCTTTGGCACCGCCCACGCGAATATGTGAATCTGAGGCAAGAAATATTGTCAGTGGCCTGGTAATCTCCTCTGTACGGATTTGGGAATGGCATCGTCACAATGCAGCCTTACCCCACATTCCAGCCGAGCCAGTGGCTGACTGGCGAATATTCCACTCGACTATTACTGCTCCCGCAGTAGCCCCCGAAGTTGCAGACACAGTAAATAGCATGTCTTGAACTTCTAGTATTCCAACATCTCCACGCTTGCCAAGTTCAACTGCTACGCGAGGATGTGCCTCATCGCCAAAGTATGATCCCTTAGCCATGATTTGGGACCAGGCCTGACCAATGATACGGGAGCCTACTGGTACATGAAGAGTGCTTGTTATGGCATAGACTCCATGGGGGAAATAGACAATTGATGATGTGTTGGCGGCACCGTCTAGGATAGCATTGAGCGCCGCGGTATCGTCTGTGACTCCGTCGCCCTTGGCTCCGAGCTGCTTCACGTTCATGACTTTATTCGTTGGAACGCTGTAGTACGTCGGCCTTCTCCTTGTAAAGAGATTTGGCTTCATGTTCTGGTTTGTAACTCCGAGGAGGCTGGTCGGACGTGTCATGGCTGGGATGTTGGCGCCGTTGACAAATTTACTCGGGCCAGTGGCATTGTTGATTTGACCGAAGCCCCAACTGTCAACAAGAACTTGATTGCCGCCGGC
Organism: Trichoderma guizhouense; assembly: GCA_002022785.1. Classification (NCBI taxonomy): domain Eukaryota; kingdom Fungi; phylum Ascomycota; class Sordariomycetes; order Hypocreales; family Hypocreaceae; genus Trichoderma; species Trichoderma guizhouense. The sequence continues at coordinate 3,361 of LVVK01000062.1, forward strand.
AAGCATTGTGGTTCCGCGAACGTTGTCTTGGACGGCCTTTTGAACATTGAAGAAGCCGACATTTTGAAGCAAGAATGATGTCGAATTTTCTGCAGCCAACGATGTCACAATTCCATTGGGTGTATTGGCGATTATTGTGTCAACCAGCACCAGCGAGCCAACCCCCTGACCAGTGCTATGGGCACCTCCAGCCTATCGAACGGTTAGAAACATACACAATCTAGAGACGTGTGAGCATGGCTGGGCAATCTCTTACACCGCCGACAATAGTGAGTCCGGTAGCGCAGCTTTCGATGACAAAGTCCTGCATTGTCCAAGCCCAGTCCCAGTGTATCTGCAGTGCAGTATTACATTGCACAAATATCAAGTGACTAGTCGTAAACTGCTGGTTACCCATATATGCCCTACAGAGGTCAGTTATGTGAAGCTTGCTTCATACAACATATATGTAATATCAAGGAATCATACCCAAAGTTGCCTCCAACGAATGTGAGATCAGCGAGGAAACCTCCTGAGCCATTCTCCATGTAAATTCCCTAACATCTCAAGTTAGCCTCTGTAAGTCAAAAAGAAAATGATTGTCCTGTGAATATACCTGCTGAGTGTTCCCTGGTGTGTTTGAGTTGAATAGCATATAAAATGTGACATTTTCGATTGATGTTCCTTGCGCAACCTGTCACAAACCTAAGATTAGATCCCTATGTTCTACGAACCGAAACCCGAAAGACACAAACTTGGGAATTTGAAACTTACCTGCCAGTGAACACCACAAACAGATGCACTCGGGTTGGTATTCCTGACATCAATGATGAAATTTCTGATGTTTCTCAGGAAATTATTCGTGTTGATGTACCTGAGTTCACTAATTAGTTGTCTCGTGTTTTCGATGGAGGGGGGAAGATAGGTTACTAACCACTCCTCATTGTCTCCAATGTAAACATCACTCGTAATCATACCTAAGCCAACAAAGCTTGATGCACCCAAGATCGTTGGCACCGAGATCGGCTAGTATTGTTAGATGAGCCTGACATCTCTTATAGGAAATAAGAGAGTGAATACATACATCACCCAATAGTTGGGTATTGTAATACTGAATGATTGGTGTGCTGATGAGATATGTCCCTGGAGGGAAATACACAACGGCAGGGAAAATAGTGCTAGAGCCACAATTTGGACCACATCTGCCGCCGCTGGAAATGGCAGTGTTAATGGCAGCCGTATCATCCGTCTTACCATCTCCCTTTGCCCCAAAGTCTTTGACATTCCTCCATACCTATAGGAAATAAGCAGGTGTGTAATAAAAAATGGCACGCCATTGTGCAGACGAACCTTGTAGCCAGATGGAGCGTAGGGATTGGATCCTAGTTGTGGCATACTCAACATCCAGTAGCTTGAATCCCGTTTAAGGACTTCTGAAGAGTTTCCAACAGAATCAGGCATCGCCCAGGCTCCTAGTCGGCCTTCGGGAGTGCCCAAATGCTTGGGAGCGTTTGTGTCATTCAGCTTATGAGAGTACTTCTGCTTGATGCGTGCTGCAATGGCTGCGTGGTCACCAGCCGGCTGTTGTGGAGTACTCTCGGCCATGATCCTTGCTGCCTCAACGACCTCTGGTGGGATGGTATAAGCAGAAGAAGACACATTTTGTTGTGATATTTCCCGTGCAGAAAGGGTTGAAGTTTCATTGACAATTCGCAGCGGTGGTGCAAGAGAGGGTTCCCGAGACGGTGATGCAAACTCATCTTTGTTGAAATGAGGTGACTCAAGGCGAGCTTTGTTTCTTATTGCTGCGGCCTTGATGGCTTCTTGCACCAATTTTTCCACATCACTTAGCGTTGTGTTGGCAATCTTTCGAGAGACATGAGAAAAGGTGTTGGCAAGCTTTTGGTGATTGTGATTGTGACTGTGGTTGGCCACCACAATGGCCAAGAATAAATGTATAAAAACAGCGAAGCGAACCACCAATGACGAAACTGAGGCCATGATCAAACTGTCCAGAAGGAGTGCATATCATGAAGCGCTTCAGCGTCAAGCTCTTTGTCTTTCTTCGCAGAGCGTGAGAATGACTATAGATATAGGACGAGTATACATGCAGATGACTACATGTATTCAAATAGGGTTATTCATTATGTTTAAAAATAAGATTAATAGGCAGACATTTCTCGGGTTAGCGTTGTTGTTGTTGTTGGTTGTTGGTTGAGTGTATTCTGCAACAAAAGTTCCCGTCCTACAGGGGTTATCAGGCCTGGGCCTGCTGAAGATTTCTTGGCACACGACTCAAGTTCCCAAACTTATTGGTTTTTACACATAAAATATTTAGCCGGCGTAACCTGTTGTTGGTTGAATGCAGCTTTTTCACGCAATATATACTGTTTTCAGTTGGAGTACCCATACCGGAGATTGTGATGAAAATTCTTCAAGCTGTTCGGCTGATTTCCGTACGGAGCATAAGCCCATCCTAGCATGATTTTCAGTTTATACCCATGTCTCTATATTCTGTACATCTATAGTCATGGTAGACAGAAGATGGTCTTCCTGTGTAAGTACATGATCTGTATGTATATATAAGCCCTGGGATTAATTGTACTAAGTACTGAGCACGCTGGATGTCTCAGGAGTTCTAAATTTCGGTGCTCCAACGCGGACTTTGTTTGTGGTTTTTCCCTCTGGCCTCATAGGCCCATTCATGATGTTATTTCAGACTTTGACTCTGCTCCTGCTGTCTTTGCTCCCATCGATTGTTGTGGTCCAGGCACAGAGTTGTAGTGCTTCGAATCCATGCAAGACTGGATGCTGCAGCAAGTTCGGATTTTGTGGACTAGGCCCAGACTGTAAGTCATACCATTCTCATTCACCTGGTACTGAGAATGGGAGAACTTAACTAACTCAGCATCCAGATTGTGCTTCAAAAATCTGCGTTGCAAACTGTGACAGGAAAGCGGAGTGCGATCCTGGTGGTTACGGAGCCGCCTATGTCAACCATACAACATGCCCTCTCAACGTTTGCTGCTCCAAATGGGGTTTCTGTGGTTTGACGCAAGAATTTTGTGGAGATAAAAAAGTAACTCAGCCTTCATGTTCTACCACGTTTCATAAGTTCGAGCGCGTTGTGGGCTACTATGAGGGCTGGGCAATGCAACGCAAGTGCAATGTTTTCAATCCAGAGAAGATCCCTCTGGGGGTTTACACGCATCTTAACTACGCCTTTGCCACAATAGATCCCAAGACATTTGAAGTGCTGCCGGCCACGATAGAGGATCAACAAGATACTTACGATCGAGTCACATGGCTCAAGAAGAGAGATCCTGATCTGAAAGTATTTATTGCTATCGGAGGGTGGACTTTCAACGATGAGGGTCAGCCAACCAGAAACACGTTCTCAAATATCGCCAATAACCCGCAGAATCAAAAGGCATTCATCAAATCTCTGATTAGCTTTATGTCTACGTATGACTTTGATGGCGTTGACTTGGACTGGGAATATCCAGAGGCCCCGGACCGTGGGGGTATTGGAGCGGATTATAACAATTTCCCAAAATTCCTATCCAATCTGAAATCATCTTTGAAAGCCACCGGAGGCCGAGATGGACTAAGCGTCACAATTCCAGCTTCATACTGTGCGTTGCCAAATATCTTTAGCATATATCGCTGCGAATATTTGTACTGACGAAACACCCAGGGTACCTCCAGCACTTTGATATTAAAAAGATGGCAAAAATTGTCGACTTTTTCAACGTGTGAGTTGAAATCAGACGTCCCTGATCCCACCCTATATATTTCCATCAACTGACAATTTGCCAAAGGATGTCCTACGACCTACACGGTGTTTGGGATATACCAAACAAATGGGTAGGGCCTTATTTGAATGCCCACACCAACTTGACTGAGATCAAAGATGCACTCGATCTTTTGTGGCGGAATAATATCCCCTATGATAAAGTGAACATGGGTCTGGCGTTTTATGGTCGTGGTTTCACAGCAGCTGATCCCAAATGCCTAACCCCTGGTTGTCGGTGTACGTGATCAGCTTTGCTTCAACAAGAAAAGCCTTTGCTAATATTGTGTGTTTAATAGACGCATCCGGCTCAGAATCGTGGATGTGCAGCCACGAAGTTGGAATCGTCTTCAACTCCGAGATATCTGACATCATGCAATCGCAAAATGTCGCGCCTGTTCTATATAAAGATGCAGCCGTGAAAGTTCTCACGTATAATACTGATCAGTGGGTGGCGTTTGATGATGAGGAAACACTAGGTCTGAAGTTGAATTTCGCAAAATCCAAATGGTGAGCCCCCTTTGAAAGTAATAGACCCTTTGGAGAATGGGTTTTACAGTTTCCTAGTTGGATAGTGGCTAATCTTCTCTTAGCTTGGGAGGTGTCATGGTCTGGGCCGTATCCCACGATACCGAGAATGCGACTTATTCAACCGCGTTGGGAAAACTTGCTCAAAGATCCACGACCTCACTAATCAACATTGGAATCGACAACGGAGTGCATCAGTATGAGCGTGTTCAGAACCATCCACAGTGCAAATGGTCTAATTGTGGTGAAGGTGTGTTTTACCCCTCCCCCTTTCTCTCTTTGGCGATCTGCCTGTGTCTTTTACGTGTTCTATACTCAGTCACTCATGCCTAAAAATGGCTTCATGGATTTCTTTTATATTTGCCCTTTTCTTCTTCATATTATGTTTGGTGGTCGCCGAGTGTTTGCTGACCAGTCGGCCATAAGGTTGTCCTTCTGGGTGGTCCCCAATTCAACGGAACGATCCCGATGCGCGCAATGGCGAGATCATGATCGACGATCAGGGTTGTGAAGGCCAAGGTTCTCATTATCTGTGTTGCCCTGTCGAGAACGGCCTGCCAACGTGCGGTTGGTATGGCTTCAACAATGGTGACTGCTCACCGTCCTGTCCCACCGACTACGTTGAGATTGGAAGCAACAACATGTACTGCAGGAAGGGGGGACATAACAGAATAACTCACAAGAGCTATCAAGCAGCGTGCTGCTCGAAAACTGTTGGGGTTGGTCCCCATCGCGTGTCATTTGAGAGTCTGAAACTGGCTGGACAATGTGCATGGGGCAACTATCCTCAATGCGACACACAATGCATCGGCGGAAACTCTCTCATAGTGGCTTCGTATGGAGGCACTGGCGGAGCCTTCTGCTGGAGCGGCGGGACGACGAACTTCCAGAATCGGCCTTACTGCTGCAACGAGCCAGATCAGGATTGGCAGTATTCCGACTGCCAGTGGTATCGCGATATCGGCAACGGGCCTTCGGGTGATCGCGATTGTAAAAGTGGTTGCCCTTCAGATACTGTGCGTGTGGCCATGGGATGGGATCCGGCGATTGCCTCATGCAGGGTAGGCGAGCAAGCCTACTGCTGCAAAACAACTTCTCGATCGATTTACCAGCGCTCAGATCCAAATGTAGAGAGATATACCATTGCATTAAAAAGTTACCTGGCCGATCCGACTTGCTCGGCGAATGATATAGCAAAGGCCAGGTTGAAGCGCCAGGCGAACAACACAGGTACGTCGACACCACCAAAGAGGCAGAAGCTTTAGGATGAAAACTAATTACCTTATCTTACAGAAGGAATCACATGGGATATTGTCCCAAGCGGTCTCGGTCTCTCCAGAAGAACAACCATCACAGAGGAAGTTGTCAGTGACATGGAGGACTTGATAGCCGAGATAGCGGAGTCGGCCTCGTCTTCTGTTGGCGTGCAAGACCTATGGGAGAGCCTAGTAGTTCCCCTATTCCCGGCTCTTACCATTACAAACATTCGCAGATGGTTTAGCGGAGACGTTCCCCAGATGCGCAATATGAGAGGAGACCGCTATGTGGCATTGTATGTTCTTTGCCACATGGGCTTCAGGGTGTGGAATGACAACATATTCGCGTTATCCTTGGGCAGTGGATTGCTATGCCAGACGCAGGTGCAAGGTGGCTACTGTAAGGCTTTAGCTGACGACCCTGATGCTGGATTTCTTGAAAAGCGAATTGCGAACAGGAGATTTGTTTGGTCAACAAGTGTGGGAGCAACCACATACGGAAGAAACCTCGTTTCTCAACCTGTGAGTCTAACAAAAAATAACAAAAACAAAAGACATCCTATTTTATTCCGTTAACATGAGGCTAACCATCTCCAGTACCGTCAAGTAAATGATTGGTCCATCCTTAATGAAAGAACGATCGAGATCTATGGGCAAGTCTTCCTTTTCCCTGGCCCAGGCTGCACAAACTTCGTCCTTCGCGTAGAGAATAAGGTAGCCCAAAGGAGAAAGGATCCTTTGACCAATACAGTTAGTAAGTGAGCCCTGAGTTTCAACTGAACAACTTTTGTAAGATGCCTTTTCTAACAAGAATGTAGCCGAGCATCTCGTTGAACTGCAAACGGTACCCATGTGGTACACAGCTGCAATTCAAGGCGTTTTAGCTACTGTGCCGGGTGTCACGGCGCTCCCGAACCCAGCCGGCCCTATAGATCCATCATTTTTCATGGTTACCTTGCCCCTCCCAAATGGACCTTTTAACATCAATCCTCCTCTCCCACCTCCGACTGGTGGTCAGCTGTTGTCTACTTTGGAGGCCCGATTATTCAATGCTCTGGGTAGCGTAGCAAATGATTTCAGCTTCGTTCTCGCAGATTCTGACTTGAACTGTCTTAAGGAACTTGTAACCCAACCCCCCATCCCCCTAACATTAATGGTATGCTAACCCTCTTCTTAGCTTTGGGATGACGACACGAGCAACGTTATTGATCAACGGGTGATGAGAGACTTGACCAGCTCAACAGATCCTGAAATCGCGGAAATTGGACTGAATAGTGTTCGTAATGTAAGTGTCTTCAGTACCGTACATTGGACAGACTTTATTTTAAGAGCCTAATATCCTGATGCAATTCTCCAGGTTGTGGCAGTCATGAGCTTTCTCAACCATCCAACAGTACACAATAATATGGCAACAATCATAATGGACTTCCGAACAGAGTTGAAAAGAGCTGAAGACGTTCATGAAGCGAGAACAGGGACAACGGTTGCAGCAGTGGATAATTTCGACAACTATTTCAAGAGCTTGATGACAAGAATCAATACGCGAATTGAGGCTTTTGCAACACGGTGGTTAAACACAATTGACGCCACATGGAGTAATATTAACACTCCCGATGGAATTCAAATCAGGACTTATAGTGCCTCCATACGCACCGAGGCTCAAATTGCAGAGGTCAATACCCAGGGGTTCTTTGATGATATATAAATACTTTGTGTTTATAGTAATCCCAGAACATTAGATACATAGCTATAATAGAATTCACAGAAACTAATGAAATTAATAGAATGTAAGTAGCCAGCAAATAATCGATTTCCATGACTTTAAGAGATTATATACTATTTCCTTTTAGCACGAGATGCCCGTCTGATTTCATTGCACATGGGTGCTATTGTATTCCACCATCGCACAGTATCCCAGTTATTCTTGTCTTCTTCCACCAAACGTTGCCAGTCGGTGGTAACGTAGCCCAAAGCGCTCCGGAAGAAAAAGAAACGTAATGAATGCAGTCGGATGCGGATCCACGGAGGGAATTCTTGCACCCCCCCCTCCTCCCTGTCGATGGCGGTTTCTCGATCTAGGATCCATACCCAATTGTCGCGGAGAATCTGTTCCGCTTCCTGGCTTTCAGGGCTTGATTCGGAAAGAGGCACCACTGGCGGGGTGTCTGCTGGAAGCCCCTCGAGCATTTCAAGGACTCTTCCGTCAATTATCAAGCAAGTCTCATATCGCGTATTTCTCCGGCGGTCCTCTTCGTCTTGCGGGCCGGTGTTGATGTCGAAAGACTCTACTCTAGCGGCGAAGTCTCGGCCAATGGGACTGAAGTCCTCGCTGCCTTCTGGCTCGGTAATTATTTCCTGGGCGTCTGGGTATTCTTCGACCACCTCATTCCACATTCGCGCTGCGACTTCATCTGTAACATCAGGTTCACCAGCCGCTGGCATATATTCTGGGTGGTGCTCCCAGCTGCCTCCCTCTTCGTCGCTGTTGTAACGCGAGATCCTAGCCTCCCATCTAAGCCATTTCTCAAGGCGTTTCAGTCCCTCAGAAAAACGGGCATCGGTCCCGTCGCCGAAGATGGCACGGTAAATGAAGAATCCCCATCCATATGGGACGCGAGGGTCGAATTCTTCCGGTTTGAGAGCTTCCAGGTCCCGGCGAATAGGCCTGTGTTTTTCAATAGATGATTTTGTGGGATTGTCTGGATATACGGGGTCGATGAGATCCCGCGAAATGGGCTCAAAAATTGGCTGTGTCCGTGATGATGACATCTTCAAAGAATCGAAATCGTGGAGTTTGCCGAACTAAGATTCGCAATCAACTACACGGGAAACGAGGTGGAAACGAGGGGGCATATAAATACGCTTAATTTCTAGCTTGGCCGAAATTACTCCCACTAGTTCATGCATAAAAAGCGGACCAAGACGGGCTGTTGATGTTGGTTCCTCACGGGGGTTCCATACACTAGTTGAGTGCAGGGAAGCTTTTTGCTGGCTTAGTATTAGCGCTGTGTACTTTTACCAGCCGATGGCATGGGACTTTTGCTGAGATGAATGTTTTTCTGAAGACCAGATGCAACATGTATACGAAGCACCCATACTTTGTACTCACGATAGTAAGTGACTGTGACATGCTTTATTACAAGGTTCACTCGTGGTAATAAGATCAATCACATACACCTTAGTATAGCTTGTCTTATGTCCTGCTCTTCTACATTCACTTATATATGAATAGCTCAGAAGCGGCAAACAAGCGAACGAAGTATTTCATCTGATTCTTTCTGAGATTATACTTGGATAAACTAGGTGAGAAAGATTTTCATGCCAGCGTCATATCATTTAACAGAGCACCCGAATAGCTAAAATGGTTTATGGCGCATTACACACCGAACTATCATATCTGTCGCCTTATATGAATCGCTACGCAAGTACCTGAGTTGTGAGATGTCAGCGGTGTCTCATCCCTGATTATGTCAGAAATTATTTAGCGTACCAGGCGCATGCATCCATGGGGTAAAAAGGTCCCATATCATATGAGCGTAATGACAAAATCTACATTCAGATATGAATTGTGATATCAAAAAAGAACCTGTAAAGCCAGCATTATACTATACACCACTCCTGAACTTCTCTCCTGCCCTCCGCACCTCTATCCACATACTGTAACATTCGGTGATTTCCTCCCTTTTCGAGTTCAACACCTTACCCAGCTTTTCTTCAAGCTTAGAGTCGGCCTCAATGTCATCATGGAGGTACTGTAGCTTTTGCGATAGGTACTCGTTGTCTGTTACAAGTCTGGATGCGGCCTCTGCAGATTATGTCGTTAGCTACTCTAAACTAGACGAGGAGGAAAGTTCTTGTATAACGTATATGCGGCTTTATGGTATTATTACTCACTGTTGACATCCTCAATAGCCGTTGCAACCTCTAGGGAATGATTGCAAAGATCGTGCATATTGTTTTGGAGTGTTTTGATGCTCCCTAATAGAACCGTTTTCGTCAGCTTCAGGGAATGAACCGCTTATTGGACGAATGGGAAAAACCTTACCGTCTGCTTCGGAAAACTTTTGCTTCTGTTGTTTGCTTTCATCGGAGAGCTCGTCATATCTTCTTTTCAAGTTTATAAGATCTCTCTCAAGCATTTCTCGACTGCGGAGGATATCGTTTTTAATGTTGAATGTGCTTGCTAAAGCATCGTTTATGCCTTTCATAACTGTAATGCGATTTGAGTTAGCTATCACTCCTTGGATATGGGTTTTCTTTATCATCTTACAGCTCCAGACAGGTGTGTCTTCTGAAGGGGCTTTTTGCCACTGACGGTCCAGGTCAGTGGCTTTCTGCTCCAGAGCTGCCATTTCATTCTCCATTTCCTTGGTTTTCGCCCCAACTCTCATGTGCCACTCTTCGTCTGACATTTTGGCTCTTTCCCAGTGTTCAGTGAGCCGTTTGACCTCTCCATAGTTTCCGCTTGTGTTGACTTTGAACTGGGAGGCTTTTAGCACACGCATTCATCTACTTGCCTGACTCTTCCATCTTTCAAGTTGCCAACTGAATTTGGCACCGCTAGCGCACAATGATCGGAGGAAATGCACTCACTTCTTGGACATGCCGGTTCATTGTAGCGCTCTGTTCCGAAAGATTACTCGCGTCTCGGCTCAAGTCATCAAGCCGATCAAGTAGCTCTACCAGGGCACTTCTTGGATCCTGGGTGCCATCCTGGGCTAGCGCATCTAGGCGAACTTCAAGAAGTTTTATTGCCGACTCCGCAACTAAAACAAGGTGCTCGCCTACGCCTGGTTAATAAGTCGTGACCCAAGAAACCATGATTAGGTGTGTACTCGCCAATTTGTGGCAAGTCGTGAAGAGCGACCTGTTTGAACTCATTACAATTTTGGTGTATCTTAACAAAGACTTCAAGAGCGAACTGTGAAGCGTAATGTTAAATTGGGAGAACGCACAGCAGCTAATCGTGACGATTCTGCTTACATCGTACACGGATGGATCCCTCTCAAGAAAGATCTGAAGCGCCTCTCGATTGAACCGATTCTCAAAATCTGGTGAGTTTCCAGGAAGGCTAATACCGTCAATTATGGCCTGTCTAAGAATCGTGAAGGACCTAGGATTAAGTTGAATGCTCATGGTCCCGTTTTCGGCATCCTTGAGAAGGAATGATCCCGTATTTGGAATTTGTAGTACAGTGTCCATGTTTCAGGATGCGGACGAGTACCTCTGTGTGATAGATGAATATTTGATTGCTAAACGGTCAAGAAATAATGAAGATAATGTCGAAGAGATGCAAACAGAAAGACGAGCTTTATACCTGGATTCAACCAGGGGTGAGTGGCAAAGTCTCGAAATCAAGATCGGGCGGCAGCCGTGTCTACTCACAATAGTCCAAATGCATGTGGTACTAGGAACAAGCTGAAAGATCAGGCTATTGACACGCAATATTTTAAACTATCTATAGGCTGCATATGGCTGCAGACGGGGAAAATACGCGAGGATCTGGCCGTTGGTGCTGACCGCCACAAATTTTCACGATGTAATTCTGTTCTAACTCAAGAACCGTTGGGCAATGGGATAGTTCGCTTCAAATAATTAGGAGTAGAGACCAACTCTTTTGATGTAATCCGAGGATTGAAATATTAATAAATTTAATCACAGTTATGGGAATACGATTATTCATGACCTGGTTCAATTCATACGGCTCCACAAACTAATCAAATCAGAGGTTAAAACTACCTGACCTATACCGCTGCCTATACTTCGTGTTTACTCATATTTATAGCTCACATCACAAAACAATTCTACTTCTACTCCGGTTAGGCTGCTTGTGTCTATCTCATCAGTGGACAATCCCCCTCTTGCCAGGCTGACCGTCCAGTTCGTAAAAGGAGTCTGTGCCGTATAATCCTGAGCCAGGCCGCTGTCACCGTCACAGGTGATTTGATCGCCGCGAGATGGATCAACCTCGTAAAGAATCGTACGGGCATCTCCGGTAAACGAGTACGTTGCTGACGCCGTGGGCTTGTCACGCGGAGGTGCAAGATCCATGAAGCGGCCAGTGGTCTGCAGAGCGAGACGAAGACACCTGCTGCTAGACGTGGTCTTGATTCCATGCAGATGGACACGCACACGCATAAGTCTAACCCGGAAGAAGCCGTCAAAGGTTGGGTGCGTGGCGGGAATGGAAAATTGAAACCGGCCATCCTGCCCCAATTCTTGAGCCACGCCAGACAGATTCATGCCCAAAGCCTCGTGGCCAAGCACGAACGACTTTCGTTGTATTGATGCCTTGGAGCCGAATGCCGAAATGGCGCTCTGGAGACGTGCGGCATCTGCAAAATAATCCACGACTGGCTTGACGGGAGACAACTTGACAGGAGGGTGCGGATCAAGTGTGTGGTAGTTGTAAGCGTTGACGTACGAGTTGAAGTCAACGTAAACAAGAGCTCTGACGGAGAGAAGGCGGTCAAACATTGCCATTTTGAGCACGCTGACCAGCTCATTGTTCTCCGTAAATCGTTTTATCATGGCCTCGATAGCCGGGCGGCTCTGCGTTTGCTGCCGGAGGCGCAATCGTACGGTAGCCAGCTCGTCACCACGAACGACGACATTGACCCGAGATTGCAGATATGTCTTGCCGTGGACGACAAGCGAGCGCAGAGCGAACAGATACTTATCCTGGTTTGGAATCCCCAGGTTTTGAAACTGGCTCTCCAGCAGGCCAACCTGAATATCAAAGATGTCCCACTGCGCCGTTGCGTTGAGAGCATCGAGCTTCATGTCCCCTTCCTTGAGCGCGTTGGGAAGATCGAGGGCTGCCTGAGCAGTCTCGATAGCAGCAAACATTGCCTTGATAGCGGTGAGGAGCTCACCAAGTTTTGCAAGGATTGGTTCGAGCTTTTCATATATCTCCTTGATCTTGGAAACAATCTCCTTGATCTTCGCAATAGCCTGAGCAGCCTTGGAGGCAGTTCCAACAAGACTGGCTCCCGCAACTGCAACTGCTGGAGCAGCCGCACCTGCAGTAGCAACAGTAGCTGCTATGGCTACACCTACTTCGATGAGGCCCATCAAGATACCTTTAGCTGCTGCAATCTTCTGATCCTTCTCCCAGCTGATCACGTCTCCTTCGAACTGCTTGCTGGCTTCGTTTACTTGCTTTTGCGTCTTCTGAAACTGCTTCTCAGCGTATGAATGCGCCTGCACAGCTTCATCATAGCGCTTCTGCGCCAGACCGGAAAGGAAGCCGTATTCTTCCAGGGCCATATCGCTCTTCCGGAGGAGATCAGCAGCCATGTAGACCCAGCTTGTCGCGCTCCGCTCCTCAGACGTATACTCCCGAAAGCTATCCTCAAATGCCTTTGCGGCCAAAAGGCGAGACTTGAGAATCTGCTTGGAGGCATAAATGTTGAGGGAGGGCACGCTGGAGATCATGCCAGAACTGTCATCCGACGCGATGCTGTTGCGGAGTGATTGGGCTTGGCTGCCCAAGAGAGAGCCCCCGACTGTTTTTGTAGCCGCACAAATCCAGTTCAAAATTGACAATGATAGTTTGGGGTTCTGATAAACCATTGCAGCAGCCATGAGATACTGGAAATTCAGTAGACGCGGAAAATTGCTAGAGAAAAGTCAATGTTAATGGCTGAATGCAAGTGAGAACAGTGGACATGAAAAGGTCACTTACTCCGTGGTAAAAGGAATGCTTTTGAGTGAACCATCCTCATTGATGAGATTCATCCAATTCTCACATTGCATTTCCATCTCAGGCCCAGTGGGCATCACCTCCTCTTTTATTCCTGCTATTCCCGTGCCGCTTGAGGTATACGAGATACCGAACGCGCCATCGGGAATGGACACGGTCTTCTGATCCTTCTGGTCCATATCCCCAACAAACTCGACGCGGAAGTGCTCGGGCAAGATTTGAGCATTGATCAACAGGCGTGAACCTCGGTTCAAGCGCATCCGAATTGCAGGGCCAGATTCCGCTGCCGAGGACAGAATCTGACGCGCGAATATGTTGCAAAAGAAAGTATTTTTGCCCATGATAGGGATTGTCTCGGCGATGATGAGAGTGTCGCAATAGAGCGATATGCGTCGTGGAGGAGTTGTCTGACTCTTACTGGCAGCGGCGAGATGCTGCAGAACTTGGTCCATGTAGAGGACCGGTGCTCTGTAGTATCCCTAGCAATATAGGTCAATACCTGGATATTCATGATGGATACGCAAACTTGCTAGATGTAGCAGTGAGAGCGTTATAAGATTTCATCTTTACTTACATTGAATTTTGTGACATCGTAGTACTGGAAGCGTATGATCTCTTGTGCCAGCGTCTTCTCTTGGAGCGTCAAGCTCTCGAAAGCAAAGGTGGCTGCATTCTCGATATCCATGTTGAAGTATACCAAAAAGAATAGCAATGATTGTAGAGAATAGAGTGCAAATTACTATGTCATGTTGCGAGCATTGTAGATAGGCGGAACATTTCAGCCTTTTATGACACAAGTTAGCATAAATCGGAGCCTGTGGCATTCGTAGGGGTAATATCTCGTCCATAACGGGATAAAGAAGACCTACTCAATGGCTTCACATTTGGCAACCAACAATTGGTCAAAAAAAGGCGGAGGCAAGGCATATTGTTCCTAAAGCTCAGCTGAAAATATTGGTCCGGCGGCTGCATGAGATCTATCCAGGCCCAGAGCATATTTGACATGGATTAAACGGCATCGCACCGCTAGTTGTACAACTAGGCCGGCATATCTCACGAGTCCAGTCCACTTTCAGCTACGGACAAGGGAGCGGCCCGCGTCGGTCCACTCAATAACCCAAAAAGCCAGCCAGCCACTGAGGCCAATAAATTCGTTTGTTGCATCTCAAAAAAGTCAAGATATACACTATAGCCAGTAGTTCATGTTTACCGAATGCGCAGGAGACGGCACATTACAGCTGAAGCAACATAGTCTTCAATAGTATATGCAGGACCCTAGAAGATTGGCCACCTTCAGAGAAACTTGCCGTTCGACTATTGATCTCTTCCGCCTGTATGATCATATGATGTATAGTCTACTCAACAGAAGACATGTCATCTTTTTTTACGAAAAACAGCTCTTCTGAGAGCTATATAAAGTATATTATACGACACAATATTCTCGATTTGAACAAAGCAACAGAGCCCACGATACTCATTGAACCCTGACTGATCTATACCACTTTATCACCGCTGCCCATTGTCACCATGTCTATAACTACCACTGAAACGTTGCAAGATGAACAGCTCAAGGGTCCCAATGATGCTGCCAAGATCTTCCTCCTTGGTGGTGCCCCCCAAGAGAGTGTGGAGAAGTTGGATCCCAGCGACCCTGCAGTAACTTTTATCTTGAACTCTGATGATTTCATCAATCTTCAAAAGTATATTCGTGCCTGCACAGCACTTCCATCCACCGAATCGCTGTTTGAGGCCGAATACTCTCGCGAGAACTTGAAAAAGTTCTTCGCGGAGGATGATACTCTCTACAATGTAAACTATCAACGTTCACCCCGCAAGTATTATAGACAGGTTGTTGACTCTGGGTTCGTGTTTTTAGTTCATGAAGGAAGTCCTGCCTAGGATGCACAAGAGAGCCAACGACTTTCAGATCAACACTATTGAGCCTATGATCACTCTTGGAGGTCGCATCGGTAACTTTGCCAAGGACTCTGGAAGGTTTATGGATAGGCTTGTCAAGAATCTTGAAGTCATGGGTCAGCCAGGAATGGTCAAGGGAGTTTCTCAGTTTGACGCAGCAAAATACGATGCGGAAAAGACACTCGATCGCCTAACTGACCATGCCAAAAAGGTTGAAGTTGAGTGTAAGGAGATGTTCGACAAGCTCACTGCGGTAAGTGGAATAAAAGAGTGCCCCTGGAAGGCTGAGGCACCCAATAGAGACTGCGAATATAAATATGGTCTAATGCATGAGTTTAGTTCAAAGTTACCACGGAAACCCAAGATCTTAAAGATATTACTGAAATATCTAGACGCCTCAAGAAGATCATACCTAATGATGAGGCTAAGAAAAGCAAGGTCCAGAAGCTGCTCGACGATGCAAAGCGCCTCGTTGACGAAGCAAAGAACATGCTTGATGATGAGGTGCGAAAGGCTCGAGAGCAAGGCAAGGCAAAGTGGTACCGTAAGTATCCATTAAATCTACACAAGAAGAATCGAGCCGCATTTGTTGCAGATGCTACTGGTTTCAAGTTGCTAATATTATAGAAAAGACTTTATCCCAGTAGTGGGCACGATCATCTTGATCATCGACATTGTCAAACACAAAGGTTTGATCAACAGTCTTCGAGAACTGAACGACAGATATGAGCTGGCGAAGAAGAAGGGAGACAATGCCATAGAGTCTATCACCGCAGCTTCTCGTAAGTACACGCCTATGGTAACTTTGCTTGATGGTAATTCGGACACTGACTTGTACTTGACTATAGATCAGCTCGATTCGCTGATGAGTGAGGTCCAAGGCGTGACAGATACTATCGACAACGCCATCGCATCAGTGGACAAGATGCAGAGTAAGTCTCTTCTTCAGAGTTCAATATCCATACGCCCTGCCTACGCAAAAGCTAAATTCGTTCTACAGAGACATTTAATAGTCTTCAAGTTATGTTCCAGGATATCAAGGAAAAACTCGAGTACACGACGAGCGATCTCGGTGATGAGAACATCAAGAGCTTCGAATTTCAGATAGAAGATCTCCGAGATGCTGCAGTGACCTGGAAGCGTGTCTATATTCTTGCTCAGGTCTTTCAGAGCACTGGCCTGGTCAAAGATGCAAAGGATGCGCCCGTACAAGTAGGGCCGATAGCAGAGAAAGAGTCAGGCTAGTGCAAGAGAAAGGGATTGCGATTGGAGAATATTGCAGTGTAGAGCCAGTTACTCTTTTTTTTATATTCAGAAATAAACTGAATATTTATTCTACTTTATTAGAGAGGGCAACATCTTGATAACAAGACCTAAAATTACGGATCGCCTGACAAGTGCTTCTTCGAGTAGTTCCACAAAAGAGACAAGTAACATTAAAGTACCCTTCTCTAATAGATTGCTAGAGTAGGCGATATCCTTGGCTTGCTATGAATAACGGGGAAGCAGTCCCAGCTGGGGAAACTTTTGAGAATAAGGGTTGTAACTCTTCTCCCACTTCAACTACAAATACAAATACAGTTATTTGTACATCACTGGCATAGAGAAGATTCTTGGAAAAATAATCAAATACACACACAGCTTGGTACTTTTTATGAAGAGCATTATTGGCAAAGTAGGCTCCTACAGTTGCGGATACTAACTGAATATGAGCTGTCAGAAAGGTTAGCTCATGGAGAAATTGTTGGCACCTTACTTTTTTGGGATGCCGTTCTCCCATTGGCTCATCTGCCACTCTCCTATTGGCTCATACCCATCACATCTGCAGGATGTAAGCCCAGCTGCAAACCAACTGTGGAGAAATAGTGGTCTATTTCTATCATCAAGGGAAGCTATCTAGAAGAGTCCTCCTATTTAAACAGTAGTTTTTCCCTATTTAAATAGTAATAGTCCGTGCCTATATTAAAATTAATATATATATACTACCGATCTTATTAAGCTATACTAAATTATAATGCAGTGCTGTAGAATATTATATATTTAAAAACTTTATATAAGACTAAGGTTAAAGATATTATAATGCTTCCCCCTGATAATAATGCTTTCTTTAGCAATAGGATTTTTAATCTACTGCTTTTTTTAAAGTTATTTATTAGCGCTAGTTTTAATAAGATTTAAGACTTTTTTTTATTATATATACTAGTAGTATTAAATATACTAATACTAGCAGAAGCTATAGTTAAAAATATTTTTAATAACTTTAATAATAAAGACTTTAATAATATAAAATAACTATAATATTATAAATTTAATAATAAATTAAATAATAAAGTTTTATTTTAATAAGTTAAAAAATACGTTTAAGAAAATATTACTGCTTTTATATATTAAAAGGCTATTACAGCTGCTTATTTATATAATAAGGTTACTATAGTAAATTAAAAAAAGCTACAGAGGCTATAGAAGCTAAAGAAATTATATTAAAGGCTAAGGAAACTATAAAGCTATAGAAATTATATTAAAAA